>FWCC01000178.1:0-163895 GCA_900169235.1 Zarea fungicola
GTTGCAAGTTATAAGCTATAGTTGTCTGTCTAATTGATGCTCGAATAGTATCAATGTCAATCTTTTGCTAGTTGGCGTAGCAGTTATATAGACAGTTGTTACAGCTGTGTAGCTGATGTAGGGTAGGACGTGGTGCGTGATTGTCGGCCGTGGCGCCAAAGATGCGGAGCAGATCGCGTCTACGGGCAAATCTCATCTGCCGCATCCTCTCCATATAACTACTCGTAGATATATGTAAACAGGTAGCAAGTTTATTTATGGCCTACAAGGCCCCAAGTGGATCAGGTTTGCTGCACTGCGCGGAAGGCTACCGAGACAGTTCTTCGTCACATAGCCGAGGCGACAGTGAGGGGCACAGATGTCATTGTGTGGCAGCTAGAATACTCGTGCGTGCAACAGGAAGCGAGGCCACGACAACAGGCAAGGCTCCCATCAGACCAGATAGCTACATTCTATTTTTATTATTCATCTGGCATGTGGGTTTCTGTACGGACAAATAGGTGAAGTATTGTCTTGCCTAAATGCCGGCCGGAGCCGAGGAATGCATCTACATTGCTAGTTGTGACTGGTTCGGCAACAAAACCCCAAGTTTTTTAATTTATTGTTTCATGCCAAAAATAGACAGCTGCATGTGAGATGGCAAGAATAGATTCCATGCTGCGCCTCCAATCCTGTCTAAGCGACAACCGGTTTGAAGCTGATTGGGAACCGGCCACAGACGGTGCACCTGCAGCCTCCACGCAGCCTTATTTCTAGTGATGGTGGAACCCGTGCTGGTGAGTGGCTTGTGGACTGCATTGTGGTTGCAATGAATATAGATCGGCCATTTACTGTTTTGGCACCGGGCTGCTGTATTATTGGATGAGAGAAGTGATGCAGAGGGTGACTGGCAGTGCCGCTTTGCGGGTTATCGGATGTCAACGCGCATGATTAGTCTTGGGGCTTACTCAACGACATGTTAATTTTGTACTTTGTTGTCATGCAGCCTTTTGTAAATGACTAAATTTTATATGGCACGCATGGCATTGCCGGATAGGTACGACTTGGGTAATGATATTCGGGGCATGTGCGTACTGCATGGCTGATTGGCGCATATTTCCCTCACAGACTGCGAATAGTCTGCTTTGAGCAACTGTTGGAATACTGATGAATGAAGAAATGCAATAGAGTTGGTATATGATTTTAGAATGCAGATTTGTCTAGTATTGACCGAGATTGTATGGTGGAAAACGCCAGATCCCCATCCAATTTGCCTAGGCCTCCACAAGGATGAGAACTACTGGGATGGCCCGCCGGATTTTCTGGAGCCTTTCTATGGAGGCACAGTTAGCTTTTAAGCTTTTGTAGTCTAACTTGCTGGCATGGGCGGTGGATGGAGCCTCACATGTCGTGACAAAGGGAGAGTATGTAACAAGCAGCAAAGCAATTGTGACGTCGCATTTTATACCCCTGTTCCGTCAGCAGCAAACAATGAGGTCACAAGTTGCTATAAAAAAGAGGCGAATCACAGATTTAGCGCCTGTATGGAGTTGGCCCAATTGCCTATCGCATTAACAAACCTCTTTGCGAGAATGCAAAGCCGAAAATGGCCATTAAAATGGGGTTTCCTTCTTTCTTTCAATGTCTGCTTGTTTGGGAAGTGCTGACAAGAAGTATACTGGGTATAGTTTTGGGTCAATGTGAAACAAAAGTCATTTCCAGTTGCTCAAGGGCCACTTGGCAGAGCCCATGTCCAAGTCAGGGTGGGCTGCCCTGTAAGGACCCCTTCAAACCCCTTTGCAATAGAAGTTGGAACATGACTTTATTAATAGCAAAATGAAATAAAATAATGACTGATGGAGACATTGAATATTCAGGGGCCAATGAGCTACTTTGGCTACTTGCGCGAATTCCTTGTTTGATGGTGGAAAATCTTGGAGCCAAAAACATGGTACCCAGCCAAACAATGACCAAAAATGGTGAGGATGAGCGGTCGGCGGCTGGACAAAGCCTCGCCTCGGCCGGTCCCCAAATAGTTAATCAGTATTACTGATACAGCTGGTGAGCACCTTAATTTTTCTATGCGCCCGCACGGAGTAGAAGATTCAGGAACAGGGGCATTTTTCGAAGTGGCTTCAGAAGGCTAACTGGATGACAATGTCTCTATTCCGAACTTGTCCTGGCGCAGGAACTTGGCGAGTTGGCGAGGCGGCCAAGCGATGCCCGGTGCCAGTGAGGCCACTAAATGGCCCCAACTGCCTCCAGTGCCCCCAAGTGCCCCCCCAAAGGTGGCTGTCCGCCCGCCGCCCGTGGCAGATTGCGGCTGACTGCTGAGGCTGACTTGGCCGGTAAGGAGCCAAGAACGTAAGGTACATGCACCTGCTAGTGGATACAGGGTCCTGGCCGTTGCCAATTGGGGGTTGTGGCAGCATTGGGAAGAAGCAGTTGGGCAGCTTGGGAGTATGTACAACTAACTTAGGTACGTTATTACTGCCAAGCAGTCGGGAGAAGCCAGTGGCTGCCATACCGAGCAAAGTACTTATGTACTTGTACTCCCGTACATTTATTTTAACCACTTTGGTTACGGAGTACTAACCAGGCAATTACTCAACAAACGGAGCAGTTGATGAAACAAACGCAGCCAATGCCTTGAAACAAAACCGCCGCCTTGCAACTATTCCCATCAACCTCCATTGCTTCTTCCTCCTCCTCCTCTCCTTTTCCTCCCACCAACCACCTCGCCCTACAACCCGCCGTGGCCGCCTGCTGTGAGACACCACATCCCCTTTCTCATCCATATTTCCCGTGCTGGCGCTCTTGCTTGCCCTCCAGGGCCCCCCTTGGACCTCCACGGCGGAAACGTCATCTCGTCTCCACCAACTTACCGAAGATCCAGAATACCACAATACTGAGAGTGAGCACCTCTGCTCAACACGAAGCTCGCACGGCTCACAGCACCGCATTCGCTCGACTCCTGTACGTGTACCATTCTACCTGGCTCCCGCCCCGTATTATTTCTGCCGGCCATCCGTGCCATCGCGGCCACGATTTGGCAGCGACCCAGTGCCGAATACCAGTTCGTGTACGGAGTACCAAGTATCTCCAGCTGAATGACGAAACCTACCTCGTATCTACTTGCTTGGCGCCATCTTCGGCACAATTCCCGCTGCCAATTTATCCGATCAGTCTGTTGGCCGCTTAACCTTGCTTTTTTTTTTTTTTGGGCTTTGGTTTCAATCGCCCTGACACTACTGGTACGGAGCAGTCTGGGTCCGTCCTATTAGTTGGCAGCCAAGCAAGCTCAGCATACTTGGGGGGGACGACGCATGCCTGTCGATCAATGGCATCAAGCACTGCCTGCCCCCAGCCGCCTATTGCCATGAGCGTTCTCTATGTCTGACTTTTTTTTTTCCAACAGTGTTGCTTTTTTGGCTCTTTTAGGGACTTGGTCCGGCTTTTTCTCCCTCTCTCTTTCTTTCTCTCTCTCTCTTTTTTGGATACCCCCGTCATTTTGCTTGAGTTGGAGCTTCTTTTGTTACATGTTTTATTGTAACAGAGGAACCCCGGTCATTTGTCGCCCATCATGACCTTGAGTAAGTCTTTACGAGCAAACACGCTCCCTTCTTCTATTTCTCTTTCTTCTATACAAAATCAACAATCATCTCCATCCTCCTCCTGCTTCGATCCCGATACTCCTCCTCGAAATACGCCACGACGCAAACCCAGCTACGATTTTTTCCCGTTACGAAGTCGTACCTCACCCCAGAGAACGAGCCACCGTGCTGTGAAACATGATATTAAAGGCGGCCTGCCCGAGGAACCACTACAGCCATCCACCCCCAGCCAAGCTGCCAATAATAATAATCATAATAACAATAAATCACGAAAATGGGGCGAGCGTTTCTCTTCCTTGCTTCCCGTGCTCACATCTCCAACAACAGATTCGCCCACCACGAGTGTTCTGCGAAAACCCGTTCCTCTCCTGTCGCCTGCCATGCCTCCCCCGACCGAATCACCGCCTCCGCCGCCCTATAAGGAGCACGATGCGAGACAATCGCCCGACGTAGAAGCTCTCGACACCCCTGTCACTACCGACTCTGAGCGAGGCCCCTCGCCGCCCGCCCTTTCTGGCAGCGACTTCCTGCTCAGCAGCAGCAGCAACAGCATTACTATGCTTCCCGCTTTTCAATTCGAATTTCCTCAAAGCGTCACCATGCCTATTTTGCAGAGTGAGGTGCAACACAGTCCCCTTGGTATTGACCAACATCCGCAAATAGCCAGTATTGAAGGTCCTCTTACAGCCTCCAGCTCTGAAGGACATTTATCACCGCTTCAGGAGCCTGCTGCAGAGATCCCTCCAGACCGCCATGGTTCCATAGATGAGGGCACCGATGAACTGCGCGGCCCTCGCAAGCTCCGCAAGAACTCACCCAGCACAGCCAGGCCCCGGGCCAACTCTTACCAGGCAGGGCCCTCGATTCCAGTCCCTGGCATCCGCCCAAGTGCCACTATGCCAGTTGCAGAAGCGAGAGGCCGCAGCGTCTCCTCTCATCCCACACTTTCGGTTACTGAGATTAGTGCACCACCGTCCATGCCGCCACCTCCTATTCCTCGACCCAATTCACGAGTATCCTCTCCCAAGAGCGCAACCCAAAGTCCATCCAGAGGCCGCATTCGCAAGAGCTGGATGCCGGGTGGCAGATCTCGATCTAATTCCGTCGAGGTTTCATCCCCAGCAATGAAAATGCAGGCGTGGGTCATGACTGAAGAGAGCACCTCAGAATACAACCCGTCATTCCTGACAAACGCCGACAAGGTAACAACTTACTCAAAACTTTACAAACCCCTATTTCGATACCAAGGCTGACTGTGTCAGGTCCCTGAACTGTGGAATGAGACCGGCAATGTACTCGTCTATCTATATCCCAAGAGCAGCGGCTGTGGCCCTTGCTTCAAAGTACCTGAATTCACTGTTAGCTCGTCATATCTGTTCAACGAGCTTCTAGCGGCAGAGCCAACCTCGGCTGCCAGTCAAGCACGCTCGCGAAGCTTTGGAGGCAGAGCCAGCCTTACTGTGGATGACGCCCTGCAATCACCGCCAGTCGGCCAAATCGACGACTACTCGGGCGAACTGAAGCTCTATCTACCAGCTGCTCGGCCCTCTGCGTCAACACATCTAGTGGCACCCGGCCATGGCGGCGACGACGAACTGGATCGACTAATCGCCATCCGCAATTTATTCGCCTTCTTGACTGGCCAACCGCTAGTTGGCACAAAAGCACACCCTACCGTCTTCTCCGCCTTCCTGGACATTGCTGATCTACTGGAGGAGTACGGCTTCACTGGGGTTGATGGCTCCGGCTTTGGAAACGCTGTAGATATGAGTTTCAACTTTTACTGTGACTATCTAGGCCTGTCCGACTGCCGACACAGCCGTGAAAAGACGGTCGAAGCTCTCATCCTAGGCGAGCGCATGAGAAACATTGATCTTTACAGTGAAGCCTTTGCCCACGCAGCCGGCAAATACTCCGCTATTCTTGACCTCCGCCTGCCACTATTTGACAAGCTATCCTCTCACACGCGCCAGCGCCTCGAACGCTCACATATCGACTTGGTCAACCGGCAGCACAACGTCAACGAATATCTTGAACAGTTTGATTTCCCCTCCATCTTCTCCGGTATTGCAAACTCGACGTCTGTTTCTGAAATGCGAAACATTCGATTCAAGGTCTGGAAGAACTCGTTTAACAGAATGCGTTCATTCATGCTCAACTACTACAAATCTACATTCGGCAGCTGGCCTCCCAAGGCTAGCAGCAAGAAGAATCCTTTTATGGAGAGTGGTCTGAACCGGCTCGTGCTCAAAGTCCTCTACTCGGATATGTGTGCCCTGTACGACCTGCTCGTGGATAGAACCGACTTGACATCTAGAGTCATCGACCAGGCTCCTGAGCTCTCCGAGGACCCCGAAAAGATTACTCGATCAGCAATTCGGAACATTTTGTCCGAATACGACCGATCAAGGCCGCCTGTTCTACCGCCGATACCATTTGATTTGCCTCAGCTGCCATCCATTACTGCAATCCATGAGACGTACGACGCCCTATCTCCGAAGGATCAAACCAAGTTTGATAAGAAACTCAAAGAGCATGAGCTTCTACTTGTTTTGAACAAGGCCTACAACTACGATACAAACAACATCTCGCTTCCGTTCCTAAATCAGTTCAAGGAATTTGAAAGCCGCGAGGCCAAGGGTAAAATGAAGCAGGACTTGATTGACCAGCGTATTGGCTACTGGATCTTTCTTTACTCGGTCCTTCAATCGCTTCCTATGCTGGTTGTTGATGCCCCAGGTCTCAAATTCACAGAAGGAACAGAGTACTTCTTGTGCCAGCCGCCCATGGGACAGCCTCCATGGGCCGAGGATGGCCAGGTTCGAAAAATGTGGTACGAGGTAGCCGGTGGAGGCGGTTTGGTGGAGCTTTCAACGGACGCCGTTATGTATAGTGTCGAGGCCACGTACCACCGCAGCCACTGCTGGCTTGCTGCCAAACAGTGGGAAGGACTCGATGGTGCCGATGCTCCGCCGCCCTCTGAGCCCGCCATGTCGCCGCTTGAGCCGCCACGGGCCATTTTCCAAAGCGCCGATGGCGCCGCGGGAAGTCCACCTCCACTTGCTGGCCCAAGTACGCCATCACCTCCCCTGGGAACGCCCCAACTGGCTATTCGTACACGCAATCTGTCGCCAGGTCGTATTCGTGCCACAAGTGCGTATCGCTCCAGCATTGCCATGGGCTTAGAGCCTGTTCCCATGGAGCCGCCACCTAGCTTGTTTGGCCAGCATCAGAGAAGCAGCTCACTTGGCCCACGTCCGCCAAGCGCATTCATTGGTAACCGCAGCGTATCTGGATCTAACCTGAACAACATGGGTTCACCACGCACAGCCACTCCTATTTCCGGTGCTACCTTTGACGATATTCTCGCTGGGCCCAAGGACGATAAGGAGAATGAACAGCCGAAGAGCAAGTCAAAGAAGCCTGCTACGAAAAAGAAGGGCTTCTTCTTTTAACGCTAAACCAAACACATTACATTGTTACATATTTCTGGATATATTTTCTTTTGGAAACCCATTCTTTTTCTTTCTGGGAACATAGAGCATGGCGCAACCTGTCAGCAATTTGGATCTGACGCAACAATCGGCACATCTAGCTAGTGCAATTTAAGAATAATATACTTTTTTCTTTAACGAAGTTCAAGAATCTCCTGTTAAGTCCTTCTACCATTGCACATAAAATGAGTGCCATTACGTCGCACATGGCTGGAGACTTTGAAACTTGAATGAAAACAGTAGTCCTTGCTACCTATTATTAAACATGCTAAAAGAGTTGAAATCTGAAACTGAAAAAAAAAAATGAAAAGTGGTATCTAGAAGCCTTTCGGCTAAATGACAAATATAAAAGAACAGCGCATGTTGCCGATGTTTAAATCAAAAACAAAAACAAAAAAATGCATAGCCCAATGGTAAGTTGTTATCAGTTCAGGCCGTTCTTATGCAAAGGTCCTCGCATCAAATCTATAACCATCACAAAGGAGCCGTTATATTAGTCGAGAAGAGGTCGAACCCAGCGACCGCGCTCCGTATGCCACCACTTTTCCTTTTCCTTCTTATCCGCCACGACGCCTTCCCGCCAGTTCCAGCTGCCCGTACAGCCGGTGGCACCACCCACACCACCATTGCCGCCAAAGCCAGCAGCAGCAGCAGCACCCTCGTGAAGCGCTTCGCCACCGGGGGCCGCTATATCCGGCACGTCCACGAGGCCCCCCGCCTCCTCTGACGCGCCCGCATCGGGCTGCAGGCAGTAGTCGATGGGGCTGCCGACGGTGCCAATGTACCCGCCCAGACCAAACGAGTCCACCAGCTGCCCTTGTTCCGACTGCACCGTGACCTGGAAGCGAAACTGCGGACGCGCGTCGTCGAGGCGGGTCTGGGCCGCGATACGAGCGGCACGGAGGTCGGTCCCGTGGGGCGGCGGGGCTGCCGCAAACATCCCTCCGCCGCCGATGCCGCCGCCGATGCCAGTCGGAAGAGACGTTGCGGTGGCTGACTTTGGTAGAGCACCGAACCTGGCCGTCATGGGCGTGAGGATGCTGCTGGTGCTGCTGGTGCTGGTGCTGGCGCTGCGCGCCCGCCCGTGGCTGCTGCCCGCCCGGCCGCCGTTGGCCCAGATGCGGTCCGACGACGAGGCAATGACCTCGAGCGGACGGCACAGCGCCTGGAAGATGCCGTCCGGGTCGTTGGGCGCGCGGAGCGTGCGCAGGGCGGGGAAGCCGCCGGCCTCGATGCTGCGGGCGAGGATGTCGTCGGCGTCGCTGATGGTCCCGGGGGGCAGGTGCGCCATGATGTCCCAGTGCAGCTTTGTGAGCGTGTGGCTGGCGAGGTACGGCATCATCCACAGCGCAAAGACGTCGTCGTCGCTGGGCATGAGCGGCGAGAAGTCCTGGACGAGGGACATGGACTCGAGGCTGCGCAGGTGCGAGAGTAGACGGGCGAGCGCCGGTAGCGAGGTCAGCGGCGTGTGGCGGAGGTGCAGGTGCTGGAGTGACCGGCTGTTGGGCCGCGTGGCGAAGGAGGAGAGGCCGTGGGAGCTGATGCCGGCAATGTGGGAGAGGGCGAGGGTGCGCAGGGGCGGGAGCGCGAGGAGGGTCGCGTCAGAGAAGGCGTTGGGGCTCACGCAGCTCAGGTGCAGGTGCTGGAGGCCCGGCAGGCAGGTGAGGGCGCGCTGGAGGAGGGTGGCGGGCGCGAGAGAGGCGCCCGGGAGGCAGTGGATGGAGAGGCTGGACAGGCTCGTCCATGCGCGGTGGTGTCCGAGAAAGGACATCTCCTGGGCGGCGTCGAGTGGCGCGGGCATCAGGGCGTCCATGGCAGAGGAGAAGATACTGCGCTCGCAGGCAGATGAGCCGGGTCGCGCAGAGTCGAGTCCCGATGAGGAGGAGCAAGCGTCGAAGGCTTCGATGCGCCAGTTCATGGTCTTCAGATTTGTCCGTGTCGACAGCGCATGCGTGATGCGGTTGAATCTGTTGTGGCTGTGCGAGGCTATGGGCCCGGCGAGAACCTCTAGATTCGGGCACGCCATGATCAAAGACGCGACGCGGTTCTCGTATGCGTCTCGCGGCGAGATGCCACCCAAGGCTTTGCTAGGCGTAGGATCGCAGTTCTCCGCCGTAGGCATTGGTACCTTGAGAGAGCGTACCGTACCGGCAAGGTGACTACTAGCACGGAGTGTCCGGCGGAGGAGCGTCATACGGCAGCCCTGCGTGAGCTTGAAGCGCTTACGGTGCGTCGCCGAGTCTGCGCCGATAATATGAATATCGTCGTACAGTGAGAGCTGTGCAACCTTGGACCATTTTCTTGACGTTAGGCTGAGGCTGCAGAGGTCCCGCGTCCAACACGTGGAGCAGCTATTGCTGTCCGGGTCCAGGTGCAGGTCCTTGAGGCACTCGAGAACAACCTCCAAAACTTCACCCGGGAGTGTGCCAAAGAGCTCATTGGGCTGCGGGCTGAGTCTTTGCTTTACGCGAGGAGTTCTGGGTATTGTCGGCGATGATACAGCTGTTGGTGACTGGTACTGGGCCGATGCGACTCTGTATGGCTGGTATAGTTGCTGCTGCTGCTGCTGCTGTGTGGTGTATACGACCTGCTCCTGCTGCTGCGTCGGAGATGATGTATTCTGCGCAGATGAAGAGCTCTCACGGGCGTACCCTGTGGCGGATATCTTGCGCGGACGATTCAGAGGCTTGGGATCAGGCATTTTCCGACGCTCCGCCAGCGTCCCCGTGGGTGAGGATGTGCTCATCATAATGCTGGTGGTGGTGACTGGAGTTGTTTGGAGGCCAGGGTAAATTGGGTACGTCGCAATGGGCTGCGGGAGCACCACCGCCGTGGTGTTGAGCGGCGGAAGTTGCGGGCGATGGACTGTTGTCGCTGGCGCGGCACCTGATGCTGTAGATCCTGACGGTGCTGTTGACGGACGCTTCGGAATGACTCTCCCGAGAGGTGTGTACTCAACCTGTTGAGGATGTAATGAAGATAATTGTGCGTCGTTGCTGTTAAAGGAGGAGGTAAGGTAATTATTCGTCTTGCTAGCGCCAACGGAGCTGGAGCTGGAGCTGTAGTCGAGGACCGGGGAGAGCTCAGGGATCGTCTCGAATGCCGGTGGATGCATGGGCCTCACCGCAAGCGTTGGGCTCATTTTGGTAGAAGCGCCGGAGAACCTGGCTTGGTGGTGGGGCTTGCCAGGAGGAAAACAATCTCGAGGTTGAAATGAATGGGGTTTGTATATTGAGTTACCAGTAGAGGCGAATTTGGAGTAAACCTGGCAAGGTTGAATGTGGCTGGGGATGCTTGTTGATAGTCCGATGTGTTTCCTCTTTTTGGTGTGTTGTCGAGCTGGTGTTCGTGGAGTTGGTCCTGCCCGTTACCCAGGTGTTGATATGGTTCTTTTCAGATTCGGTAGACTCGGTATTGGCTTGTTATTAGCTTGATCGGGCTCGTATTCAATCCAAAAAAATCGTCTACTTGAAGAATTGGGACGCCGGTTTCGAACAGTGAAGAAGCTGAAGAGTAGGAAAGAAATTGCTGTACGGCAATAGAAAAGGGCAATACAAAATTTTAAGCACAAGGCAATGGAATCTCAGGAACTGTAGAAAGAAACCTGTCAAAAGTATGTCGTGGTCGTAGCTTCAAAGGGGAAATTACTGAGTCGCAGGGGTGTTGGTGGCGGGAGCCCACACATATTAAGAGGAGGATAGGGAGGCCCTGTTCTCCCGCCTTTTGCCCACAGGTAGAACTTCAAAAGATGCTAAGCCATGTATTGCGTTCCAATGGCGCCCGGTAAAAAAAGAACGAGACATGTCCTCAGTTCAATTGAGTAAAAATATGGGGGTTTTCGTTGTCTTGAAAACTCAGTTACGAAGTGGATTTATCGCGTGGACAACTCGCAAGACCCCTAACATGGATACAAGAGCTTATTAATAAAGCACCTCAGCAAGGTAGTAAGGTGAGTACATGCAATTTAGCATTGCCATGGGCTCTATTGGCAATGCTTGGCCACCTGGGGTTTCCTGTTAGTTCCTGGGGCTATGCACATCTTGTGCAGATGAAAATGTTAGAAAGGGATACCTAGTACCAGTAGACGAAGATTCCGGATAGATGACCAGTCAAGATGAGATCCCTGCCCTTTCGCGTATAATCGTGAGAACGGGTTAATAATGATGGGCTAGTTGATCAATACTGCCGACTGAAATTCCAGTGTATCGCACAGAATTGAACAATCCTAGTCAAGGGGACCCTGTTTCTTCCCCCTGTCAAACTAAAAAAGCCATTGTCTCTAGCGGGGAGGGGCAGTGACGTGCAAGATGGAGCCCTCCTTTTGGAGCTGGAGGAGAGAGGGTCATTCGGATACGAGACAGGGGAATGCTGGGTATTGATATTGGACACACGTGCCCAGGAACTTTTTCTCCGATCATGAGGGAAATCGGAAATAATTACATAAAGCTATGACTGTGTAGCTTGAACGAGTTTCATACATTTGAAAGAAAAAAACCCAGACATGCGAGCTAACTAGTTAGTCTGTGCTTTATATATGTAGGCTAGAGCGGATGGTTAATTAGCGAGTTGAAACTGTCAGCGAGTCCAAGCAAATAAAGCAAAGCAAAAGAAAAAAAAAGCGCAAAATGCAAGACAAGAAGACTACAATTTCAAAGTAACAATGTCAGCTTTTGGTGTGTATTTGGCAGTGTGACCGTTTACCGGAATGCTTCGGCCAACTCGACGGGGTTTCGATAGATGTTAACTTGCAGCAACAGAGCCAGGGAACAATATGTCGAGCAAGTAAGAAAAAAAAAGAAAACCAAAACAGCCTGCTCCCGTCGCCAGGGAACAGGCGCCACTCACTAACTACCAGTAGAGACACGAAAGGGAAAGGGGTGAAAGCCAAGTCCCAAGAATTGCCTAATTGGAGTTTTTCAGCGGAGAGGATCAGAAACGTGGCGCCTGCAGCTGCAGCGTTCCTGCATATCACCATCTTTCTATAGAATAGACAGCTGCTGAAAGAGAAGGGGAAGGCGACTCATATGAACCAACCAAGAAGACGCCACACCGTAATGAGTATTTAGTTGACCTTCATTCACATCAATTTTCGCATTGAGTTTTTTTTCTTCTCTTTTGGCAAAGTTTGCTAATGTAAGAATTGGTCCGATATTACCCCGTTCAAACGGTTGGGAGAACTGGAGATGTGGCGCTCAAGTTCGTATTTGCAACGAACGCTTTCAAGGATCATGGGAAAGACGGCAACAACACCCCTTGCTTCTGCATGAATTGATAACACTTCCTATCTGCAAGTGTCAACAGTCTCCAGGATTTATCATGTCTACACAGCCAGAAGAAACTATTGCCCTAAACGAGGCGTGCCCGCCCCTTGCGTCGTCTCCTAGGCGCCCTTTGATACCAAGCACCAAAGGGACGAAGCCATGTCTCACTAAATCCTATTGTATTGACCATGACAACTTTTACATACCAATTGCCCTATTATTGGACTGAATAGGTTTCTTTACGAAGAGAGAAAGGGAAAAGAAAAAGGAAAATAATATAGCGAAAATTCGTCAATTTTCTCATCCAAGTGTTGAACTTATGTTCCAATATCCATCAGGCTTAGCCTGTCACACTGCGGTGATATCATTCTCCAAACGCAAAAAAAAAAGAAAAAAAAAAGAAGAAGAAAAAAGTGTGCGCTACTGTGCTTGTCAATTCAACAGAGCCCTAATAAAAAGTAGGAATTTCTTTTCCCAAGCATGCCATCAAAATTCCGATTGCCAAAAATCTATGTCATATCCCATATTTTCCCTCTTGTCCAACCCCCGTTTTACTTGATTTCTATTCTGTAAAATAATATATGCCCATCTCCGCCCTTTTTAGTGGTGAAACAAGCGGATGCTCTGCTCGACAAAGGTGATGCCCAGGCTCTCAGCAGTCTGGAAGACGGCAGAGTCGTTCTGGCTGCCGGTGGGAGCAGCGATGTACTTGACACCAGAGCGAGCAGCGCGGAAAACGTTGTCGATGAAGGGGAACTATTGAAAAAGAGAGTCAGTAGAAGATCAAGTGGATTCATAAATGGGATTAAAGGGCAAACGTACGAAAGCATCGCTGGAAACCGAAACACCAGTCAGCTGCTTCATCCAAGCCTCGCGCTCCTCGGGGGTAAAGGCCGCAGGGACCTCGTCAAAGATGGCCTCAAAGGCCTCGCGCTCAGCGCCGTCCTTGGGGAGCTGGCCGCTGACGAGAAGGTCAATTGCGTTGGACTTGTCGGGCCGCTTGGCGCCCTTCTTCCACTTGATGCCCAGGACGCGCTGGTGGAAGCGCATCCACCAGTTGTCGGCCTTGTCGCCGGCGAGGCGGGTGCAGTGGATGCGGGACTGCTGGCCGGCGCCGAGGCCAATGACCTGGCCGTTGAAAGCGTAGCAGACCGAGTTGCTCTGCGTGTACTTGAGGGTGATGGTGGCGATGGCGAGATCGCGGGCGGCGCCCTCGGGCAGTGCGCCGCTGTCCTTGGGGGTGATGATGGAGTTGAAGCTCTTGGCGGCCGAAATCTCGACGTCGTTGCGGTGCTGCTGGAGTGTGATGCCGTAGACGGTACGCGTCTCGGTCTGGCCAGGGTTGTACTCGGGGTCGATCTGCAGGACGAGGTACTTGCCGCCCTTCTTCTTCTTGAGGATCTCGAGCGCGGCGTCTTCGTAACCGGGGGCAATGACACCGTCCGAGACCTCCTTGGAGATGATGCTGGCGGTGGGGACGTCGACAATGTCGGAGAGGGCAATGACGTCGCCGAAGCTGCTCATGCGGTCGGCGCCACGAGCGCGGGCATAGGCCTGCGCGAGGCCAGACGTCTCGATGCCGGGGATGTCGGTGACCATGTAGACCTTGCGCTCGTCCTCGGTGAGGGCCAGGCCGATGGCGGCACCGGCGGGCGAGACGTGCTTGAAGCTGGCTGCGGCGGGCTTGCCGGTGGCGGCCTTGAGCTCCTTGACAAGTGGCCAGGCGTTGAGGGCATCGAGGAGGTTGATGTAGCCAGGGGCACCACTGAGGGTCTTGAAGGGCAGCTTGGCGGCGCTGGTATAGGCGGCGGCGGGCTTCTGGTGAGGGTTGGCGCCGTAGCGGAGGGGCAGGTACTGTTCGCCGTTACCGGCGTACTCCTTGCGGAAGAAGTCGGAGATGGCAGTGTCGTAGTCGGCCGTGTGTTCAAAGGCCTTGAGGGCGTATCGGTTGCGGCTCGCCTCGGTGATCTCGCCCTGCTCGAGCTCCTTGAGGAAGCCAGCGTAGTCGTTGGGGTCCGAGAGGATGGTGACACGCTT
This sequence comes from Zarea fungicola, assembly GCA_900169235.1. Classification (NCBI taxonomy): domain Eukaryota; kingdom Fungi; phylum Ascomycota; class Sordariomycetes; order Hypocreales; family Cordycipitaceae; genus Zarea; species Zarea fungicola. Next base: position 14,386 of record FWCC01000178.1, read on the forward strand.
GTGGTTCTTGGCGGCGGCACGGATGAGAGTGACTCCACCAATGTCGACCTCCTCGACGGCCTCGGGGATGCTGACGTTGACCTTGGCAACAGTCTCCTTGAAGGGGTACAAGTTGCAGACGACATAGTCGACCTTGTTGATGTTTTGGTCGGCGAGATCCTTCTCATCAGACTCGAGGTCGCGGGCGAGGATGCCGGCGTGGACGGCGGGGTGGAGGGTCTTGACACGGCCGGCGAGCATCTCGGGGGCCTTTGTGATGGCAGAAACATCCCTAGAAAAGACAGTATTAATCTCAAAAGTCAGAATGTAGAAAGAATTCCCAATGAACAGAGGCGGCTCCATTAGCAACATACTCAACGGGGAAGCCAGACTCGCGAATCATACGCGAGGTGCCGCCAGAGGCGAGGATCCGAACATTCTGGGCAACCAGGCCCTTGGCGAGGTCCAAAAGACCCGTCTTGTCGTAGACGGAGACAATTGCAATCTTTTGAGCGCCGGTCATGATGAATGATGATTTCCCTAGTCTTTTTCTAGGACTATAGAAATGGGGGAGATTGCGGGAAAAAGAGAGGAACGAGTGAGGGCGACACCGGGAGGGAAATTTTTTGGCGGGGTAATTTTTTATTTCGCAATCGCGGGGGCACCAAGCAAATCTAGCTTGCGGCATGTGGAGGCCGAAGCTAGCGAGTTGGGCCAAACGAATTGCTTTCGGCTAGTTTGCCAATAATTATAGATTTATTTGTGCAACTAAACTTCGTAGTCTGAGTTAATAGCCAACATTGATAGACCTTATCCCGATGCTGTACATTATTTGACCTTATTATCATTCTCTACCCTAACCAACTGTGAATCGTACACGCTGTGCTGGTCGCGAAACCATTGCTTCTATATGGGCGCCATCAATTGCGAAGGTCACATATGCTTCATTTTCATCCCTCACACGCTTCTGACCGTTGAGTGTCGGCGGTGTCGGTATCGGGGTCGGCGTTGCAGCTCGTCGTGGTAATGTCGACTTGACCATCGTAGGCCCTTCATTCACCAAACCGTCGTCAGAACCAGCCGATCGACCATCTCCTTTGCCAAAGATAGGTAGAGGTGTAGCCAGCGGCACCATCTGCGCCGCAACTGTATCGCCAGGATCACCAACCGGCACAATTTTTGCATTCCTGATCCAGTTGTTGATCGAAGTGACATCCAGTATCGTCTTCGCCTTGCCGTGCTCGGCTTGCGTCATGTGATCCCTTCGCTCTAGAATGACTTCGTCAATGCTGTTCTTGAGCACCAGTGTCTCGACGGATACAGCCTTCCCTTGACTAATGCGTCGCACTCGTGCAATCGCCTGGGTTTCGATTTGGGGGTTCAATACAGGGTTAATAAAGTACACGCGTGATGCTGCACGCATATCCAAACCAAAGGCTGCCTGCGACAAGTCCATCAACAACACCCTGCAGCATATTGTTAGGATGCACCTTCTTCCACCTCATCTTTCTCTAGCATACCTGAATGTATCCTTGTCGTGAAATTCATCGACATATTTTGCCCTTTTTTTTACAGACAAACCTTTGGCATAAATCCGATGCTGTACTTGGAGCTGCATCTTGTTAGTATTCGTGACAAATGGCGTCAACCCAACACTTACCATGTCCAAGACGCTAGCCAAATACCACGCCACATTTTCGTTTTCGTAGAATATGATAATCTTTTCCTCATACTGGTATTTGACAATGCTATCAACAATATATGAAAGCTTTGCCGACACCGTCGATACAAGCTTCGTCTCGGCCAGTGCCGCAGAAAAAGCCAGGTCATTCAGCGCCGGCGCAGGTTCAGCTCCGTTGACTCCGTGAGAACGGGATTTCTTAGGACTATCGTCCCCTAGCTTTGTATTGCCCGCGAGAATATCTGAGTTCGCACCCTTTTTCTTGGGATTCCCGCTCGACTCTGCTTCGAGCTTTGCCTTTTCTCGCTCTAGCATTCCCTCGTGAATCAAACCTCCGTTGAGCAAGGAGTTGAGTTTCTCTGGGTGGTGCGCGGTTTCATATAGAAGCTTTTGCAGCGCAATAATCATGCTCGCTGAAGTGCAGATGGAATCGTTAGCCTCCCCATCTAGAGACCAGTATTTACCAGCTCCGCCAGGGAAGCCACTAACACAAATTGGCATTTCATGGAACTGATTGCTAAGACTGCGCAAGCTGCTCGTCAGAATAAGATGGCCAAAGTCAATCGCCGTCTTTAGAAGCTCTTCGTCTTCCACGCTCGTCTCAACCTCCTTCTTCTCGAGAAATTCTTCTGCTGTTTGGACCGCCTTTGCGATTTCGTCGGCAGTGAAAAAGGATCCGCCAAAGAAACTTGACTGCTTCATGTTGTGCACAATTTGAAGAAGACTTTTTTTCTGCTTACTGTGAAAGAAGTAGTCCCTGTCGGTTCGCTGCGACTGGACTGCATTGAAAATAATCATCATGGCAAAGACATTGAGCGAGAGCATATCCTGGTACGATCCGTCGAGCAGCACAATTTTTTCATCAACGGCAGGCAGCAGCCCTAAAACCTCGTCTGAACGATGTCGCACAATCATGGCGCCGATGGTTAATTTGAGACACTCCAAGCGCCCAGGTCGCCCTTGCCCATTCTCTGGTAAGATAAAGTGCTTCCGCCAGTTAGCTGGCCTATCTTCGGTCTCCAGCATTGAGTTAGCCCACGGCTGCGCTTTCAAGTACAGCTCAGCTATGGACTTAAGCTTTTCGAGATCCTTTCGCTCCATCTCCCTCGAGGGTTGGTCCACGGACACAATACCATTGGTGCTGTTAGGTGTCCCTACCACAGAATTTTCGGAGCTGTCGGTAGTAGCCTGGTTACTAGTGCCGTATAAGCCACGAGATGGAGTTCCTGTAACGATCCATCGAGAGGTGGACGTCAAAGCTTGAAGTCCTGTCAGTAGAGAACTCTTACTACTCTTTGTTGAATTGCCAAGAATATGCCCTTCATCGACAATGCATCTCTTGAAGTGTATGGATGCTAGAGCTGATTGTCCAGTACTCTCCTCGCTGAGCAGCTTTTCAAAGCGCGGCTGCGAAAATAAGAGGACATCGTACTCTAAGAGCGTTTCAACATCCGGTATGGCATCTTTCTCGGAGAGTACGAGCACATCGAGCTCATCGAGCTCATCGGTGTGCTTCTGTACCTCTTGTTTCCACTGTGATAGAAGGTTGTTCGGGACGATGACAAGGCTTGTGCTGCTGGTATAGAGCCGTTTCGGTGCTGGCACATAGTTGCTACTTATCCTACCGCATCGCCTTGGCACAGAGGAAGGAACGAGATAACTGCCAGGATTCCGTTGGATAGCCTTGGCATACGCCAGCCCATCATAGTTCTTCTTCTTCGTATGTCCGTAGTAACTTCTCCATGGCTGTGAGTGGCGAGTGGCGCACGCAGCCGCCATATCCATCAGGGACCCGATCGACTTTCTCACTGGCGGTGCTGATGACCAGTAAACCTCTGGTGTCTTGGAAGGGAAGCTTCGTGTAGCCAAGATGAGGGCAAGACAAATGATGGTCTTTCCTGTGCCCATTTCCTCTGCCAAGATACCGCCAGATACACCATCGTAGTATTTTGGGTCTCGGAAGACGGATAAAGCGACTGGGTCAAAATACCACGATTGCCCCGCTCTATCGTGTAGGTGCAAAAGCCGTGGATCAAGGACTTGGCCAGGATACATTTCCTTTTGCAGCATAAATGCAACTGATCTCTGCTGATATGGGAGTAGCTCGGTCTTGAGGCCTGGTATATCCCCTCTCAATACCCTCGTCATGGCTTCCTCCAGGAAAGGATCTGTCACGACTGATACATCTGGAGCTGGAGATGGAATACCATTGAATAATTCAAGTAGAGACGTTTCATTCCCATCGACATTTTGAGTTGCAAACAGGCTCCCTTGAGAAGGTAGAGGAGGCTTGATTCCTGCCCAAGCTTGGTCTGAACAGTCCAATTCGGTAAGCAGGCTGTCACGCGCCTTCACAAGGGTTTTTTGCGTGCGATCAACGGAGCCCCTCAACGCATCATCAGCTAGCAGATAGACTCTCAAAACACCAATTTTTGGAAAGCCTGAGCATAGTCTAAATTCAAGCAGTATCCAGTGTTTGTGGAATAGTTGGGCGCACTGCCTCAAGTTCTGCGCTTTTAGTAAAGACTGCTGCAGTGCTGGGTCGAGCACTGGACGTGCCGTCGCGTCACCAAACACTGCGCTGATTTCCGGATTATCTGGATTTTGCAAGACGTTCCATGTATTAGTCTGCTGGTGCCATTCTGCATCCTCTCCAACGACATCAAACCTCGAAATGGCAATGCACCCGACAGGGATGTAATTAGGTGTCTGAGGAGACATCTTGCCACCAACGCCTAGTTTCAAGGCAGTATCGTCTCACAATATTTCATGAAGAAAAGAAAAAAGGTATAATCGTGACAGGATATTTCGAACGCCCATTTTCACTTTTATCCACCCGACTGTCGAACAATTGTTGAATGCTATTAGGATCATGGAAAGGTAAGGCCGGAGATAAGGAGGGCAATCCCCAGGCAGCAGCCCCACAGTGGTGCGCAGGGGTTAGCTCAGCAACTGGTGCGCCTTTTCACTCTTGCAGGGGCCGTGCCACTAAAAATATAGCAGACATGGCCACTGAAGCGTGTATGACTGCACACTGGCGTGAACAATTTACCTGCCAGTAATTAGATGTTGCACCACAGAGTATACGCCTACCTTACATTAGTACGACCAAGTGCATTACATATCTTATTGTTACGTTGAGTAAGAACAGCTCATCGTTATTGAGATATCCATCCTCTGCGTGACATTGGATCTATTTTCTGTTCTTTCATATACTACATAATATAGAGTCCTTGCAATGAAATAGCCCCTAAACGCCACAGAGAGCCATTCTTCGGGGCATTGCTCCAACTTGCTGGGCAATTTTGCAGAGCATATTTGAGTAGCAGTTCGTGCCACGGCTCGGATAGTGTTGGACGACGCCTCGCTCCTGTGGTGGGTAAGCTAATCACTCACGAAGCAGTCGTTCCTCGCCTTCGGTGGCCTCAATCATGGCTGCTTGCCGTGGTGGACCTGCTTGAGTCTGGAGTTTGACCTACTCCCCCATGAAGTCTTTCAGCTCCAGAGAATATATGCATCTAGCCAGTCTCGGGTACTTGTTATGATTGTATCCATCAGTGTTGCCGGCTCAGGTTGGCTGCGGGTTCCAGCGCTCAAGAAGGCCAACCTGCCAGTCCTGAAATGACCGCTCCGACGGCGGCAGTACAAATTTGCTAGACTCTAATATGTCGCGGGCCACGCGTATCGCCATTGCAGGAAAGCTTACGTCTTGAACATCCGTCGTCAGCGACTCAACCAAGTCGAGAGCCTCCTTGCCCTGAATGTCCTTAAACAAGACTTTTATGGCTGATGTTGGGGTCTGGTTGCGGCTGCAGCTGTATACAACATTGTTATTCAGAACCCACAGTCGCAGATGTTGAGATGATTCATCCAGCGCCGGCATGTTTCGCGGTAGTACGATAGATTTGGACGATCCGGACCGCGCAATAGTGGAGAGAAGGGTGGCGACCAGGCAGTCTGAGCTTGACGGCGCTTTCAGTACCGATGGCACTTCGCAGGACACCTGCCATTTGAACAGGGAAACCGTCGATGCCAGAATGCTAAACGTTCCAACGTCAATAGCACAATTACTGCAGCTAATGTCGAGGAATTTTTCTTCGCCAGTGGCCGTGATAGCCTCGATGCTGCTATTGAAGCTTCCATGTGAGGAAGAAGAATACTATCGTGCAAGTTAGTCACTAATTGCGAACCTTTTTTTTTTTCCGACGTATTGAAATGTATCTCTCTCAATGGGCCAGAAAATTCACATCTCTGAAAGACCTGGGTACAGAGAGGGATTGCCGAATACAGTTTCGTCTCGTAGAAAACCCATCCCAGTGAGGAAGGTACATCTAACAAAGACGCTGCATAAAATTCTGCATGGGCGGGATTACTCCATATAGGGGAATTGTATCGATGACCATGACATTGAAAGGCTGTTGCCCTGACTTGGCCACCTTCTATTTCCCCATTTGCGTGCCAAACGAAGGATGAGGCTTGTTGACTTACCTTTAAAGAGCCACAGTCTGATTCTACGAATAGAAACGAAGTGATGTCGACAAAGCCGACCCCCGGCTGCGCTGTGATGGCACTAGCAGCACCGTAGCCGCGCTGCTGCAAACTGCCATCCTCTGGCTTGTCATGCTCGACAGGTTTATGGCAATGCCAGAATTCCATCATTTCAGCCCAGTTTTCACTAGGGAGATCTTTCCAGGAGGTAATTGTGCCGCGCTGGACAAACAATTGGCCGCATGCGCGACATGAAACGGGCGATTCCATCTTGATATCAAACGCAGACCACGGCAGCACCTGGTTCTCGGGGAGAAACTGCCTCTCAGGGGCCCGGGCCGGCTGCAGTGGAAGCCTCCAAGTCAAATCGGCAGAGCCCTTGTGCGACACGGGGAGTGCCCCTTTGACAGGCACTGTAGCCGGCAGATCGAGCTCAGCCGTGGCGCCATTGTGACTGATGCGAAATTTGCGCCCGTCGCCAAAGATCTCGGCAGCGGTGGTATTGTCCGCAGGCGTAGGAAGGCACGTCTTGACTGTAATTTGCCGTATGTTTGTGAGAAGCTCGGCGTAAATGAGAATGCTGGTTTTAGGCGGTGGCGCGAGGGCAGCCATTGTCAACACGCGGAGATAGTCGACATTGGGTGAGGCCGAGTTGTCCGAATTGTTGGTGGCACGCATGCGACAGCTTCAGTGGGGAATGGAACCAGCTGTCATTCAACGCAGTTACCCTACACAGTTAAAACAAAATTTCCAGCCTCATGACTGATTATTTATCGGTTATCAGTAGTTATAATACGGTTATAATAAGAATTATTATTATTATTATTATTTTGAAATTATTTTGCCTTAGGTGACTTGCTGCAATAGCACACTGTAGCCTCCTAGATGTTTGCAGAAACCTGCGTAGATAACTAGATACCTACCTAGGTACCTACTTACCTTCTCAGCGATAGCATTAGTGGCTGTGTCAGTGAGCTTGTACCCCGACACCCACTGTAGGGAGTGCAAAGTCGCGTGACTGTCAGCGGTCTCAGCGCATTAACCTGCTGAGCTTATTAGCTAATACCGAGTTATTTACAACCTCCAAGCTTCACTTCACCAGTGACACGCTTCCTAAAGCCTCGTCAGTCCACGAGTGCTTCCCACTATCACCACTTCCCTGAAATTTCTTGTGTTTTTGCGTATGAGATATTGAAATCAATTTACTTGCCCTGCAGGGCAGAGCTGCGCGTATGGATTCGGCTAGTGTGACACCAACATCTCGCCTTGTCCATTCTGTTTCCGCGCTGACGAATTCAGATGGTGAAGCTACGCAAGAGCTGCAGAGAATAGACGATTCGCATAGGGCACTCTTACTTGGCGACATACAGACAACTGAGACGCACAATGACAGACGCAGCCCGGCTATTATCACAGCGCAGCTCTCTGGCACCTTTCTTCAGGCAGGACATTCCGACGCTGCGCGCGACATCTTTTGCTACCGTAGGAACCTCTTCCAACTACGTGGTGCAGTCATCTTGCAGCAGGAGCTGATTGGCAGCGTGCGGCCGATTGCTGTACGAGCTAGTATCTCTGCTACAGAGAATCTTCGTGGTGACTCGGTGACGCTCATTACAGTGCCCAAGTCGGTCAAGGACGCGTCTAATACCGGTTTGGGTCTGGGAGCCCCAGGGCCTATTGAGATTGGCTTGCCCAAAGAAAGCGATTGTTTCACTCCTATCCCCTTTTCCTGGAGTAGACTCCAATTCCGGTCCGCCACTGCCAAAGGTGGCCGCCGCAAGGAGCTCAAGCCTGAGCAACATTTCATTATCCATCTTCGCGTCCATGCTGTTTTCGCAGACGGCTCAGAGAAAATACTGGCCGAGAAAGCCAGCGGGCCCGTCATCGTCCGCGGCAGATCTCCAGGCAACTTTCCATCGACGGTCAAGGCAGCGCAACCCCAAGGACAGCCGGTCCGATCTGCCATTCCCAGCGCCATTGACTGCCCCAATGAAACTCCGCTCCAGTTCGATTTCGCTGACTTTGGCGCCGACGTGGATGACCAAAATATTGACGGGGCCGGATGCTTGCTAGAACAGTTCAATGTACTTGAAGACTTTAGTAGCCACTCACCCGGTCTTGGCTTTCACCAACCCGAGTTTGTTGCCACAGACATTTCAGGCATTTTTACCCAAGACTTACCGTCATATGATCAGCATGGTGTCGACACAATTTCCACCTCTCCAACATCTCTATATTCTCCACAGAAGACTTCTGAATCGGACGTGACCCTTGGTACGGGAGACTCTGACTATTCGTACAAATATATCCCATTGTCTTTGGATGATCGTACACCGCCAGTACAAGCAGTATACGTAAGTGTCACAGCTATCTGATGTCAAAGTATACCACCCACTGACTTGGATTACAGCAGCCACATGGTGTTCATCATAAAGTAGCCCGGGCCAGAAACGCTCAGGGCAGTACTAAGCGCTATTTCGGTGAACTCTCAGATTGAAAATCAAAACCACTGAGAAGCAGCAACCAGCCGCAAAGTACTTTTTTTCATCCTCGTTCTGTTACAAGGCGTCCCAGGCAACTGCTGCAGTATAATTTTATTTGCCCGTTGGTCTCTCGCGCTCTGCCTCCAGTCTTCTCACAGCCTTCCTGCTCTGTGTGACAGTCATTGACACAACAGAGGGCTGTCGGCTTGGGCGGAGCCCTGCACTTTTGCAGGTAAGCGACTGTCACGCAGAGCAGCAATTTTGCATAGATTAGACGTAGTTGATTGGTTAGGAAAAGGAGGCTACGAATGTGTATGTGAGGATACCCTTATGATGGGTGGCCCTGGGCAACTTCATAAAGGCGTATCCTCACACACCTCTTCGCAGCCTCTTTTTCCCTAACCAATCAACTACGTCTAATATATGCGATCTAATCTATGCGATATTCCTGCTCTGAGTGGCACTAGTAACCCTATCTAGGCAGCCAGATGCCAGCCAACCCCAAACCTGTTACGGGCCATTTGCCGCTAAGCTTGCCAGCCAGCCAACCAGCCAAGTTTGTAGTGAATTAGCATACCAGCACTCTATTGAGCATAGAGTCATTAGTTACTAGAAGTAGCTAGCTGACTGGTTTAAAAGAATCGCATGAGAGCTTGATGACTAGTTGGCTGTACGAGCCCCATGGCCTGGAAAGTAAGTCGATTCAAAGCATTCAAAGGCCCTAGTGAGTAAAATATACATTGCATATGACAATAAATACTGCCAAGAGCTTACAATTTCCAATGTTTATAGAAATTTATTTAATGACATTTTTATCTTACCGTTTTTCTCTCTCCAAAAGAAAAGATTGGCTGCTTTTGCGGAGCGGCTTTGCCAAATTGGACCGTAAGCGTCTGAGAGCATGCGTTACATGCCAATGTGACGCAGCTTTAGCTGCCTCAAATCAATTTATTACGTTGATGAAATAAATATCACCGTCAAAAATCGACCAAACGATTTTGAAGCCAGAATGGCCAGCAACCATGACCGCAAGACCTTTCCAAGTTGGTATCGTAGGATACGGCTCGAGCGCCAAGACCCTCCACATTCCATTCATCCAAGCCTCACCATGGTTTACGCTCCATTCAGTGGTGCAGCGCCAAGCTCCCACCAGCGCCATAGATGCCGGTGATAGTCTTGCCAATATAACTATTTATATGTCGTTCGATGATATGGTCAAGGATGATCAAGTTCAACTCGTCGTCATTGCCACGCCGCCCGAATCTCACTTTGAATTGGCTAGTCTTGCGCTCAACGCCAATAAACACGGTAAGCTTAACCCAAAGAGTTTCCCATAGGCTGAGTACACGAGCTAATTGTTTCCAGTTGTCGTTGAAAAACCGTTTACGCCCTCCTCCTCCGAGGCGGAGAAACTCATATCTCTGGCTAGGGAACGCAACCTCCTGCTCACTGTATATCATAACCGGCGATGGGACTCGGACTTTTTGACCTTACAGTCCCACGTAACTCAGGGTTTGCTAGGACGCATCGTCGAATTTGAATCACATTTCGATCGACATCGACCAAACCTCCTAGAAAATACGTGGAAAGCCCATCCTAGTCCTGGAAATGCGGGTATTTACGATCTTGGAACTCATTTGATTGACCAGGCTGTCCAGCTCTTTGGCATGCCTGCTCGAGTGACAGGAATTATACAATCGCAGCGGACAACTGAAGTAAACACTACAAAACTGCAGGATAGTTTCACCATTCTGCTGCACTATGCCGATGGTCTTTTGGCGACGTTGAAGGCTGGTGTAGTATCTCCAGAGCGGCAGCAGCTCCGTTTCTGGGTCCGGGGAGCAGGTGGCTCATTTCGGAAACTCGGATTTGACATTCAAGAGTCACAGCTCAAAAGCGGCATGCAACCCACTGAGAGAGGATTCGGCATCGATGAAGAGGGAGATACCGACATGTGCTTTGTGACAAGGGTTCAGGCTGCTGGAGGCGTCTTGTCGTTGGCCGAGCACGCTGTACGCTGTTCGTCCATTGTAGCCCAGGGAAAAGCCACGTATGGCGAGTTTTATCGAAGACTGGCCACTGCTTTGGTCTGTGATGAAGTCGAACAGCTCCCAGTTTCTGCCGAGCAAGCAGCGCAGGTCATTCGGCTTGTTGAAATTGCGATTGAGAGCTCAAACTTGGGCAAGACTTTGTTAGTCCAGGAATAGCAATCATGAAAGCTCAATACACCAGTTTTGACACCAATAAGCGGATTCTCATAAGCCGTTCAAGCTGTAGGAATCTAGTGTTTTTAAGTAAAGAGGATGGCCTTTTTGTTTATTTTGGTAATCTTCCTTGATCTACTTATTTTCTATTTTCCCCTCATTAATACTTTTGACTAGTGAGGCTAGGTGTTGCAGTCATTACGACCATCCCCGCGCCCTTTTCAATACAACCACTCCACAATCTCCATCATTTCACCATTTCTATTAACCGAATCGTTAGTTCATGCTCAAATCCCTTTCCGAATCTCTAGACCCGGCAGCGACACATCATCGCCAGAAAAACGTCCGCAGAGCAAAATAGCACTTAATTAGTGTGTTAATTACGAAGGTCCGACACCCCTTTTCTTTCTTTCTTTCTTTCTTTCTTTCTTTCTTTTTTTTTTTTTTTTTTAAAAACAAAAACAAAAATAAGCTGTGCATAGAGGAAAAGATATGAAAGAATACCGCCTCTATCAAATAGACGCCTTCACGGATAAGCCGTTCACTGGCAATCCTGCTGGCGTCGTACCAGACGCCACAGGACTATCTGACGCCCAAATGCAGACGATTGCGCGTGAGATGAATGTCTCCGAAACAGCCTTTGTCTTTCCTCCGCCACCTGGCGCCCCCGAGACCTCCAAGATGACGGTGCGTTTCTTCACGCCGACAGTCGAAGTTCCGGTCTGCGGTCACGCCACCGTCGCCGCGCACTGGGTTCGCGCCTACGAAGGAGCACGGGACGGGACGTACACGCAAGCCACAAAGGCAGGCGACATGGAGATTTTGGTTGACCGGAGCCGCGGCCAGACGCGTATCCAAATAACGCAGATGCCTGCCGTCTTCCACCCGCCCGTAGATGACGCCACACGAGAGGAGATTCGGTACGCCCTGGGTGCGCCAAGTCTCTCCGCGCTCGGCCCCGTGCAAATCGTGTCAACAGGCCACAGCAAGGTCATGGTGCCCCTGACCTCTCTGGATGTGCTTCATGGGCTGAAGCCGGACATGGCTCGGCTCGCACGCGTGAGTGCGCAAATCGGCTGCAATGGCTTCTTTACCTTTGTGCTGGCGGACCCTGGGGATGAATTTACGGCCCACGGTCGCATGTTTGGCCCCGCCGTTGGAATTGCTGAAGATCCCGTCACGGGAAATGCGTGCGGACCGCTTGGTGCCTTCCTCGCTGAGCATAACATCATCTCCATAGCCGAAGACGAAACTGCTGAGCTCGCTGTGAGACAAGGAGAAGCCATGGGGAGACCCGGCACTGTCCATGTCAAGGTTGATCGTGCGGGAGAGACATTCAGAGTTCGCATCGCTGGCGACGCTGTGATCTTCTTCTCCACAACATTTCAACTTCAGACGGCCGCTTAATCGAAAACTGTCTGGAGACTACTAGTACACCAACTAGGCTGCACATAGTTAAGGAATCTGCTTAATACATCTCGATATATAACATCTGACAGTACTAATTATATTCAACTTATGGTGCACATGCTATTGGCATGATAGTACAAGTTGCGTATCTGAGACTACCTGTAAATAGCACTCAGACATCCTCAACATTGTGTACAGTTGGACCTTCTTGCATCTCTTCCTTTTTCCTTTCATCAATGCCATCTATGCCACCAAGAAATTCAAGATCAGCTGCGACCTCTGTGTGGCTATCCACTTTGAACCAAATGACTGGTGCCGCACACGCGAGACCGACAGCACACAATGCCCATGTGCTAGCAAAAATGCTCATGTATGGTAGCTTGAGTGCATCCAAGCGATAGACAACAGCTGCGCCTGCAGACTGAATACTCTTGTAGAAACCTGCCAGAATGGCGAGCTTTCGGCTACTGTTGCTCAAAGCACCAAGCGTCCAGTAAACATATCTATTTTTTACGCCATCATCAGTACACCTACTCGCGGAACTGGGCAGGAGCAGCAGGCTATGTAAAGGGGAATCGTTCTGGTCGGAAGTACTTACGTCTGCCAGATGGCATCAAAAGCGCCAAAAGCAATGTACAGCACCACTAGGCCACCATAGCCCCCCGAGGTCCAATCCAGCTTGGTGTTCTCAGGACTGGCCGACTGCCGTGTGTATGTTTTTTGAAAAGCGTAACCACCTCCCCACACGCCCATGGTGAGTGCGAAGAGGCCGCCCAGACCGATGTGAGCCCGTGCCTTGCGGGTTGCATACGACGTATCGAGAAGCATACCAAATAGGTACGATGAAAATATTTGTGCAGACCAGTACAATACGGAATTAAGAGATCGCGTTCGTACGTCGAAACGAGCGAGATTGAAGTCCTAGAAATTGAGTGTCAGACATGGACACAAATGGTGGACAGAAGAAGCCACATACATTGAATTGATACGTATAAAACCAGTTAGATGCCAAAAACATGGGAAAGAGTGCAACAATATACGCATCTGTCCTAAGCACCTCGAACAGTCCAAGAAGCTCAGACTTCCATGTCGGATGCTGCATGACAAGTATCTTGGAGCCATCACGGCGCACAATCTTGTCGGCGTTGCAAATTGCCATTGAGAGTATAAATCCTATCGCTGTAAGAACGATGAAAACAATATATGTATTGTCACTGACAGAACCACTGGAATTCGAATGGATACTCTGGGCGAGGGGAATGACGGAGCCAATCACTACAATATTTAAGGAGTCAATAAATCAGCCATCGTGTAACACGGGCCGAGAGGCTGCAGCACCGAGATGTGTATCCCAAAAGCAACAGGGGACAGCGTCACTCACCTCCGCCCATGTTGAAGATCATCCAGAAGATGCCAATGTATTTCCCTTTTTGATGCTCCATGGGGTATGAAATCATGATGACACTCTCGGCGGCCCATAGCAATGCAGCGCAGACCCCCAGAATAGCACCAGCCGCGATGACGAAAGCGCCATTCTTTGTGTGGTTGTAGGAAAGAAACGAAGCCACGTACAGCGCATATCTGTTTTCACCAGAATCAGCAAATTGCACACAAGGCAGTTGTCCTGGTTGTGGTAGTACCCAAAGCACCCAAGACTGAGAGTCACTCGAACTCCCAACTTATTGCAGACAGTGCCAGAAAAGAAGGCGACGACTGAAAAAGTTGAGTAGAGGGCAACGGTGGCATTGTTGGAGACGGTCGCGTCTAGTTGGCCTCCTCCACCCAGACCGCTGAGAGCATTGTACATTCCAGGACATCTAGATGACGATATCGATGTTAGACGATTCACGTATAATGGGAAAGATTAAGCTTTTTGTTACAAGAAAAATGCGAGGGCCACGAGTATGAGCTGTGCCATGGGGCTCGCGTAATGGGGGATCTTCAGAGGTCCAACTTTCAACTCGCGATACCGCCATCCTTTGGCACTATCAGCAATCTCAGCCCTAACCTCTCCTTTTGACAAGGTTGCATCGTTATGGGTTGGCGACATATTCTGGAGATAGATTGACAACTGTAGCTGTTGAACTGATGATAGAAACTGTCGTGGTTGTTTGCGTTATGCTGCTACAAAAGCAACAAATATCCATGCAGAGTGGTAATGGGACAAGATCCGTGAACAGCTAGATCAACTAAAAAAGACTTCTTTATATACCTCCCACGTAGTTTAGAGGCCGTAAGGTTTGACAGCCTTTAGATATGGGGTATGGGGTATGGGGTATGGCGTCTCTGGGCCGGGGTATGGAGACTCTGATGAGGCCTCTGATAGCGGCTGGTTGACACATGTTGCATTCGCATGTAACGCGATATATTTACAGTGGTATGACTGTTCAGCTAACTCCAATTTCCAAAATGGGCTGATGCATATCTTCTAAGCGACTCTTCAATCCCGATTCCCCTCCGATCCGGATCAACTAGGACTTTGTCGATGTCGCTAGACGTGAGAGAGATTAACATCCCCAGTATTGTCTTGGTGCTGCTATTTCGAACCACAAATATCTTTCCACTTGGAATCCTTGATAGAGATGAGAGAAATTCATTTTCTTGTGAAGCTGTGGGAAGTTTGCGCAATAGGTTTTCCGCTGCGGAACGGTCCCTTGCGTCGTTGTAAGCCTCTACCAGCCATGCCACCTTTGTACATGGCGATTCCTGCAGGCTTGATTTTCTGGACTTCTTAAATTGCCGTGCCAGCGCCAGAGGTGGCAAGTTAGTACCGCTCAGTTGACCTGATAGTAGGCGGGCAATGTTTGTCAATGTTGGCATTGTTGAATCATACGCACAAATATATGCGCCAACGCTCACATCAATCAAAAAGTCGTGAGGGGAACTAAGGGCTACGACAACCAAAGGCTTTGATCTTCCGTCGGCCAGCGGCTCAACCCGACACTGCATGTTAGTGTGTTTGGTCACTCCATATTGATAGCTGTTTCGAATGGCATCAGCCGTTAGGATGATGACTGCAGAAGATTGAGAAATGAGCTGTTCGTGCATTGGACGCAACCCATTACTCGAGTAGGAAGTATGGACTACGTGCTTCTTCAACCAACGGGCGAGAATTTCGCCAAAAGAGTGAAATCTGTCCTCTCCTGGCGCAAGTCGAGGCGACGCTGATGTTGATTTCGCATGATGCGGGGGCGTTTTCCCCGGCTCTCTTGTTGCTGTAGATGGAAACAGCGCCATTAAAGGTGTGAGTAGCAGTATTTGGGTGTTTTTGGGCAGATTTCTGATGCTCTCTAAGTTACTGTAGTCATCTCGCACAATGCTGATGGCACCTTCGTATGCCATTCTTGCCAGTGTGGCGTGTTCGTCAGCCAACGGTGCAAATCCAGATGGACCAGGTGGGTTTAACGCTCGATCCCATGAAGTGCATGCGTCTTTCATCATGTTTACTCTGTCGTTAGATTCGATAACATCGCTCAAAGCCACACTGCCATCTTCAACAGCAAGTCTGAGGCCAGTTATACCCTCCATTTGAGCCTCATAGGAGGTGCAAATCATGGCCATGTCGCATCCCGCCCTAAATGCCATCGTGGCACCTTGCGATATGCCCATGTCTTGGCATAGAGCTTCCATGGCTAAACATTCTGACACAACTACGCCTTCAAATTGACAGTCGTTCCGTAGCATGCCCGTCACAACCGCCTTGTCTAAACAGGCATGCTTCACTTTCCTACCAGCAATGTTCATTGCCAGACCCCCGACAAGTACAGCATCCATACCAGCCTGAATGCAAGCTCGAAATGGGATGAAAGCATGGCTCCTCATTTCTTCGCTGCTCGTATCAACGGAGGGAATGCTCGATTCAATGCCGTCAGGAAATTGGGCGTCACCGTATGAGGGGAAATGCTTGCCGCAGCAGGCCAAGCCGGCTGACTTGAACCCACGAACCGTCTCCAAACCATGGGTCAGGACGGTTATGGGATCATCACCATATGTGCGAACACCAATAGCTGACGCCCCAGAGGCTGACGAAACATCAAGGACCGGCCCAGTAATCCAGTTGATGCCCACGCATCTCAGCTCGGCGGCAGACGCAGCTGCAACTCGACGTGTCATATCTGGAGAATTCAATGTGGCCATAGCCATGGCTGAAGGGAACTGTGTGATGAGTTGGTCATCGACAAGTGAGTTGATGCTTCCATTTTCTTGATCAATGGCTATGAGGAGAGGCCGTTTGTGTCCAGCGGCAAAAGCGCACCATTGCAGCGCGCTGATGAGCTGCGTTGCCTGCTCAACAGCTATTGATGTCAATAAAATGTAAGCTCTAATAACATGAGTGCCCTGGATTCCCCCTTTATCTTTGTCTCTTCATTTTCTGGGCTGGATTACGGGGGGTGGATTATGTACATACATTGCAAGTTTTTGGAAGTCAATAGAATAGCACCGACATAATGGCTCTGTATTAACAATTGAACCTTGCTATTGAGAGTAGTTCCAGCAAATCCGATGAGAAATAGATTCCCCAATGTCCTACATTTGATAAAATTAGAGGCGAGCGTCATAAGCAGGCGAATAGACTATACCTTTGTATTTCATTTTGTTGGTCTGGGTTGCCTAGACCTTGGTTATCATCGACACAGGTTTCCATCCTAAGGGGGCTATTTCCACCTCTTCTGAGCTCATCCATTGGTCGTTGGCCACACCAGCTAACAGGGACGACTCTGTAAGGCGCCTCTTGGTCGGCATTGATGCCGGGTAGTCTGCACAGTGTATGCGGGATTCGACTCCCGTCCGATGAACAGTGCTTGTAACAGTAGAAAGTAAAGTGTATGTTTCTTGATCGAGCAACCAGATTATTGAAGGTATGCGGTTGCGATGGGGTGTGATGAGTCTGGTACAGCTATCCTATTGTGCCGGTCCTGATAACGTGTTGCGTTGCATTGGAATGTAACCCAAAGCGTCAAGTCATGGCCCACCCAACCAGTTACTATTTTCGTCGTACTGTGTTTAATAAGCTTAAAAACACTGTACAGACTGTACGGACTTACACCATGTTGCAGCTCCGAAACTGATATCTTGTTGCGCCGTAATAACACGCAGTCTAACAAAAACTATGACTCGCTAATTAAATATTTCCGAGTTGTATGCATTGAATTGAAGCATTGGCAAAATTCTGCCAAAGTCGACAGGGATCATCACTGTCACCATCACAGCGTTTCTCGACATATCCTACAATGTCATACATCAAATTTACCAAAGGCCGCGTCGTGCAGGGCGCATACTTGGTCAATCGTGACATTTGGGTTGAATTAATCTCTGGCACTATCTGCAATCCACCGGAAAGTATTGCCTCTGAGCAGGTTGACGTTGTGAATCTCAATGGGAAGATTCTGGCTCCTGGATTCATCGACATCCAGATAAATGGAGCATTTGGGTTTGACTTCTCCAATTCAGACTGCGTTTCGAATCCGGAACGGTTTAAGTATGGGCTTCAGCAATTAAACTCTCGGCTCATTGAGACTGGTACCACAAGCTACTTACCCACTATGACAAGCCAGTTTACCAACACATATCATCATGTAATCAATTCACTGGTAGCGCCGCCTTCCAAAAAAGAATCCAGTTTCTAATACACTCACAACAGGCTCTCCAGTTTCTTGGCCCTACAGGTGCGAAAAGAGACGCTGGCATCGGGGCGGAATCCCTCGGAGCACACTGCGAGGGGCCTTTCTTTGCTCATACCCAAAAGGGATGCCACAGCCCTGAGGCAATCCTGAGTTTGGGTAACACAAGCGGACCGGCGCTCGTGACAGAGGTGTATGGTGAGAAGAATCTCTTTCCCATGCAACCAGGAGGAGCCATCACAAACGTTAAAATGGTTACACTGGCACCTGAGCGCGATGGTGCGCTTGAGACAATTCGGAAACTCTCGCAGAACGGCATTGTCGCTAGCATTGGACACACAGCAGCCACATATGAGCAGGCCGTCCAGGGGGTCAAAGCTGGATCTAAGATGGTGACGCATCTCTTCAACGCTATGAACCAACTGCACCATCGCGAGCCGGGCATGTTTGGATTGATCGCTTCGTCCAAGGACCGCGTCTTTGATGAGCGCATGGATCTCGCGGACGATGGCCGGCCGTATTTTGGCATCATTGCCGATGGCATTCACCTGCATCCTTCGGCAATACGTCTTGCGTACAACGCTCACCCAGAAGGCCTGATTCTCATTACTGATGCCGTTATGTTCATGGGTATGGAGGATGGAACGTACGAGTGGACAAATGGCCAGCACACAGTCAAGGAGGGAATGACGCTCAAATTGAAAGGCACCTCAACCCTTGCCGGCAGGTAAGCGACCGACTCCGAGGAAGAAAAAATCATAATTATTTGTCCCCTACCAGAGATCTCTACTGACTTTGCATGGTTAGCGCCATTGATCTTCCGAGTTGTGTCAACAATATGCTCCGTTGGACCGGGTGCTCTATTCCTTCGGCCATCAGAGCCGTCACTGTGGCCCCGGCAGAGGTTTTGGGCCTATCAGGTGTCAAAGGCTCTGTCATGCCCGGAGCAGATGCCGACTTGGTGATTCTGGAAGAAGTTTATGATGCAGATGGTTTCATCAAGCTGAACTTGAACCAGGTTTGGAAGTTTGGCAAATGTGTGTATAAAATTGAAATAGTAACCATGTAAGGGAGGACTAGACTAGACTAGACTGCTGAGAAGACGCGCTCCGTATTAACAGAGAATGTAAACATGAAATTTGATAACAAAAGGGCGGATACACATTTGCTCAGAATTTTAGTATATTCTAGAATTCGCCAGTTCTATTGCTAAGACACGACCATTCTCTTGTCACCAGTCACACTAGAATGTGACCTCTGGTCTGGCGCAGCTTGGTGTAACACATTAGGAACTAGGGGTGGGCCGCTTATCACAGCTGAACATGGTATATACAGACTCGAGGAACTTGGGTCTTCTATATTTACCATAGTATGATACACAGTTTGTTATTAATTCGCACATCAGACTATCCGAGTTATCTAACTTTAAAATGCTTCATCCAGTGCCGGCAGTGAATTCAACGAATGGAACCATTCACCCCATCGCATACACGAGTCACGTCAATGGACCAGAGGTGCGAGAAGCGAACGAAGATACCTTTCATCAACCTTCTCATTCAGCAGCGAATGATACAATATGCCAATCACCAAGTGCAGTCGTGGCAGCTATCAATGAATCGCTCTCTAGTCATTTGACAATCTCGGATTTATTGTCCATGTCAGCCAAACTAACGGCAGAAATGCAAGAGCGTTGTCGAAGTGATCTACAGGCCATGCTTCCCTCGTTTAGCAATCGTCTACCGACTCGTGCTGAGAGTGGCACGTTCTTGTGTCTTGATGTCGGTGGTTCTACGCTGCGAGCCGCCCTTGTGAGACTGCATCAATCCCAGTCGACGCCAGAATTGATCACAATGCGGACAGCACCGATTACACCGGAACTTAAAACGACTGATGGAGCAGCTTTTTTCCGATGGATTGCGAAAACCGTTACTCCGTTAGTTGATCAACTTGGTACTTCTACACAGGGCCACGTATCCCCTTTGAAAACGGCCCTCACTTGGTCATTTCCATTTACGTGAGTCTCGTGGGTCCGCCGTTGCGACCAATACGCCCCAATTTCCAGTCAACTCGATTCTGACAACTTCTTAGACAGCAAACTATTAATCGCGCTACAATAGTTGCTTGTGGTAAGGGATTTCGAACGTTTGATGACCTGGTAGGACAGAACCTTGACTCAGTTCTTCGTGATGCCTTCCTGGAAGAGGTAAGCCTGGAGCAGTCCATAATCCGTTTTCTTTCAAGGCTCTAATAGGGCTTCAGGGCATTAACATCTCCATCGAGGCCATGGTAAATGATACTGTTGCAAGCCTACTAGCAGGCAACCATGGTGAACCGACCATGACCATGTCCGTCGTTCTTGGCACCGGACTTAACGCTGCAGCGGTCATACCGACGTCCACAATAGGTTCTTCAAAGCTCAATGCACAAATATTGGCGTCGATGCCAACAAAGGGTTTGGCATCTGGCCATGTGCTGGTCAATACGGAGTTGAGTGTGCTGGGTGATGGCATTTTCCCGGCGACGTCCTGGGACCGTGCGGTCAGAGAGAGCATCACAAGTGGTGTGATTGCGCAGCCACTCGAGTACATGTGCGGTGGCTATTATATTGGAGAGCTTGTCCGTGTCATTTTGATATGGTCATACAAGGCCGGGTTCCTTTTGCCGCGGCCAATCTTCGAGCAGTTAATGCAGCCGTTTTCCTTGGACACTGCCACATTGGCAATGATCGAAAGTGACTCCACGTATGACCTCTGTGTCTCGGCTGAAATCTTGAAAAAGGATTACGGACTATGTGACATTGATTCTCCCACCTTTGAGCAGCTTTCCATGATCAGGGCCGTCATACAGGCCGTTTCGAGACGAGCTGCAGGGTACCTGGCTGCTG
This sequence comes from Zarea fungicola, assembly GCA_900169235.1. Lineage (NCBI taxonomy): Eukaryota > Fungi > Ascomycota > Sordariomycetes > Hypocreales > Cordycipitaceae > Zarea > Zarea fungicola. Next base: position 35,136 of record FWCC01000178.1, read on the forward strand.
CTATCTACGCCATGGCAGGGCTGGCTCGCCAGAATACCGAAAATTACAGTACTTTGGTGGTTGGCGTCTCAGGTGCCATGTTTGAAAAATACCCGGGATTTGCTTCTAAATGCCAGGATATTCTCAATAGTATGAACATGGCCCAGGGGGTAAGAGAGGGCAACGGATGTGGCAGAGCAGGGCATTTCGTGCTGAAACAGGTGGCTCATGGCAGTGTAATTGGTTCAGCAATTGCAGCGGCACTATCCTCTAGTTGAAGGTACATTTAGGGAAGAGCTGGAATGGAATACGATGCAACTTGGCATAAAGAACGAAGGTAGGGTGACTGGCAGAGTTGCCAAGTGGCGCACGGAGCCTACAACTCCAACTAGTTAGGTGCTTAATGTACTTATTACATTGCACATGTGACAAGTAAACTGATAATGTGAGCCTGCAATAGTCTCTACTATAGATAATTGATCCACTATCTAGCGTCTACGTCCTTCAATTCATACAAACAGCGAGAATGCGGTAATCCTACCATCGTATTAGCAGTTAGCTCTGTGAGGACAGAGGCTCGCTATTACCAACAAGTTATACTAGTCTATTGCTGAGGTTTCCTGCATATGTGAATGGGTATGCTTTGCGGTCTTATGCGGGGAGAATGCAGTGTCGGACTGTAGAATTCTCCAGAGTGCCAGTCACTGCGGACTTAAACCCCGGAACTTTGCCCAATAATGGCAAAATCAGTCTTGAAAAAGTCCACTTCGGCTGCCGCGTGTCCCATTGACTCGTAAAAAAGGATACTACCTTGGACAGTTAATTAGCACAAATTTATTTCAATAGATGGGGATTCCCCGGCATTGAGGGTTAGTAAGAGGATCGGTCACTTATCTCGGAAATAAGCGGCGTTAATTTGGGGACACAGGGAGTATAATTGAAAAGTTATTCATAATTTGGCTGCTAAGTGAATAAGTAATGCAGGCCGCCGATTTAGGTGTTAAAAATCATTCGCAACGCCGCTACTGCTGATGGTGGGCGACTTGCTGACAGTTTCATTGGCACGGGAAGCAATAACTACTACATGAGTCGAAGCTGTCAATCACAACCACACCCCGCGCGCGCGCGCAACACTAACTTACTTGGTGTCTGCTTGCCCCGCTTACCGTTGCTGACCGCCGTATTTCCTGTCTTTGTCAGTATGTCTCGGTGAACCTTCTCTGCCGGCGTTAGTGCGACGCGGTTGCACAAAGTTGACCCAGGATAGCTATATAATTCGGCCATACGGTCACCCCTGTACAGGCAACGTAAAGTCATATTACCTTTGCAACCCAAGAATTGCCATCCGGAACAGAATCCTGACAAACACCTTGCGCCGCAAGCTTGCCCGCTTTTCAGTAACAACAATGTCTGTTGAGCTCCCGAAGCAGTTGTTCATTAACAATCAGTTCGTGGACGCAGTAAACAAGAAAACGTATGTCCGCACCCAAAAAAGAGGGGAATATAAAATAGAAGAAGAAAAAAGACTATAGTTGGCTTTTTTTTCTAATCCATCAACTAGCTTTTCGGTTTTTAATCCCGTCGATGGATCCCTAATCGCTGATGACGTTCCGATTGCTGGACAAGCTGATGTCGACGCGGCTGTCGATGCTGCAGAGAAAGCATTCCTACCCTGGAAAAATATTGGCCATACCAAACGACGTGATATCCTTCTTAAATTTGCTGAGCTGCTCTTGCAACATAATGAGGAGCTCTGCTACCTGACAAGAATCACGAATGGTCGGCCAGTTGCCCAGCAATTTGAGGCGTATATTTCAGCCGAGTTCTTCAAGTAAGTGCGCACCCAGCATACATACAAGTTTATTGTGCACAAACTTGCGATCCACGTGTTCTGGCACTAAAACAATGTAATAGGTATTATGCTGGCTGGGTGGGCAAGGTACATGGTGAGACAGCCCCAGAAGATGGGTTCCTGGCCATTTCTCAATATGAACCATATGGTGTGACGGCCGGTATCACGCCGTGGTGAGTTTGCTTAACTTTTAGCGGTCTTGTCACTTTCCTTGGTTAATGACTGGTATCACAGGAATCTCCCCCTTACTATAATGTCAGCCAAAGCTGCGCCGGCGCTAGCTGCTGGCAACTGTCTCATCATCAAGCCCTCAGAGAAAACTCCTTTTGCGACCCTCTACGTCGGAAAGTTGATCATCGAGGCCGGATTTCCCCCCGGCGTATTTCAGATCCTCAGTGGTGCTGGGGAAACCGGCTCGTTGCTTGCCGAGCACCTCCGCATTCGCAAGATCTCCTTTACTGGCTCTAACGCGACGGGAAAGAGGGTCCAGGTCGCAGCCGCGAGCAGCAATCTCAAGCAGGTTACGCTCGAGCTTGGGGGCAAATCGCCTGCCGTCGTCTTTGCAGATGCAAATCTGGAAAAGGCTGTCGCCGAAACAACTGGCAGCATTCTATCCTTTTCTGGGCAGACTTGCGTCGCCATCAGCCGCGTGTACGTCGAGCAGCCAGTGTATGAACAGTTCATCAAGATGTATCAGACGGCAATGGACAGCGCCGGAAAGCTCTGCGGAAATCCTGAAGACCCCAAAACGGCACTCGGCCCTGTCGTGGACAAGCTGCAATTCGAGAGAGTACTTGGGTTCATTGACCGAGCCAAGCAGGGCCAAGCCAGGTTAGTCACGGGGGGTCATCGCATCGGAACCTCGGGATACTACGTCCACCCCACAATCTTCGCGGATGTGCCGCCGGGTAGTGAGATTTTGGCGGATGAGGTGTTTGGGCCGGTTGTTGCCATATCTCCCTTCACAAGAGAAGATGAGGTCGTGGCGCTGTGCAACGACTCCAAGTACGGGCTGAATGCCGCCATATTCACAGCAGATGTGCCAAAAGCTCTGCGAATCGCCAATTTGGTAGAAAGCGGCCTTGTTTACATTAACACCTTGAGTTGCCACTCAATCGCCTTTCCTTTTGGTGGTTTCAAGGAATCCGGCCAGGGTCGGGAATGCGGTCTGGATGGTCTCAAGAGCTGGCTTGAACTCAAGACAATCTTTGTTAGCACTAAGTAGTTTGGCAAGTTTTACCACGGCAGCAATGTAATCGATCGTTTGAATATAAAATTTGATCAACACTGAGCAAAAACTGCAGGAAAACGTTGTGTTTGTGCTTGTCGCTGGGTGTACTTTGTGTGGTCGTGATTGGCTGACCGACGCCAACACAATAATCGCTAAATCCGCTTTTCTGTGACTAACTAAATGTATCAGCTTCAACCTTGATCATTCACCAGCCCCGACCATTTTCGTCGGACGGTATCAAGTTTTGGACATGGATCCCATGGGATCTAGCTCGAGTCCTTCTGAAAGGGCGGAGCATGCATGCGCGGCATGCCAAAAATATAAGCGGCGTTGCGACAAGGCTCTTCCCAAATGTATGCTATGTACAAGGTATGGCGACCCATTTCAACCTGCTTCCCGTTCCCATCCATCTAATTCGCCGCGTCAGGCTGCACCGAGACTGCGACTACGCAGGTCGAAAGAATGAAAATGATTTGAAAGCTCGCATTGCGGAGCTAGAGTCTCTTGTCGCGCAGTACATTGGTTCCCAATCATCGCCATCAACTACACGCTCCGAAAATTCCAGTACTCCCTTCAATCCGGAGCCAAATGTTGAAAATTGTCTAAATTTTCAACGAAGCTTCATAGACGGCGAGCTGCGCCAGCGATATCAACCGCAGGCGCCAATGACGGAGCTCGTGTCGCCGACAGTCATGTCCTTCATTGGGACACCAGCCGACAGAGATCTAATCATATCCTCATACTTTGACAGCATACATACATGGATGCCCATAATAAGCAAGAGCCGGCTGAGACGACTTACAGCTAGCGAGTGTCTTGCTGTGCCGAGTGCAGACTTTTCACTCCTGCTACTCGCGATGCAAATAATCCAAGACGTGCCACAAAGCACTTTGGACGCCGTCAAGAAACCACAATATACAGCTTTCAAGTCTTTATCCGCAGCCATGGAGTCGGCAGGAGTCTACACTGTAACCAAGCTGCAAGCCGAAATAATTGTGACGGTATACGAGGCAGGTCACGGCATCTTCCCAGCAGCATACATGTCTTTGGGGCGCTGCATTACACAGGGCACAGCTTTGGGGATACACAACAAGAAAGCCCCGTCCCTTTTTGAGCTTCCGCGCACTTGGGCAGCATTAGAGGAGATGCAACGTGTCTGGTGGATGGTGCTTATTCTTGAAAGGTTGGTTACCTCATTTCAATTTCGAATATTTCTTTTTACCAGGGTGCTGACCAGATGTATCTCACAGAATTATTGGCGCTGCAAGCGATTACAGGCCTCTGTGTACAGAAGACCCAAACGGTAGTAGTTTTCTGCCCATAGATGACAACGCTTGGGATCTCGGGGTACGCCGAACACTGCATCCCTATATATTTTAGAGCTAGTTGCTAACAGAATGAAATCCTACAGCAGTCAGTGCCCCCAGAACGTCTCTTCCTATCCTCGGGGGAACTTCCGTCCAGCCCGTTTGGTTGTTTGGCACACGCTGCTCATTTACTAGGACAAGTTATCAGGCATTGCAACGACCAGTCGCAATCCATCGTCGATGCGTCCAAAGATGTCGATGCTTTGTTCAAGGCCATTAATTCATTTCTTGATGCTCTGGGTCATGATCCAAAATACTACTTGCATTGTTATAGCGCAGTAGGGGTTTGTCTTACGTGCGCTCCATCCCTTATTCAACCCCCCGTAAGCCCGGTGTGAGATCCAGTCCAATGTTAACTCTTTTTGCATTCTTTTTTAGCGCCCTGATGAAACTCGCCGACCAGCATTCATGTGATGCATTTCAACCGGACGAAACAGCCACCCAGAGCAGGAGCGATTTAGCACTTGCTCGAACCCTTACAATACAGTGCCGCGAGGCAATGCAAGAGATGTTAATTCGCATTCTATCACTTGTTGAAAAGATTAGTACGGAAATGACCGATAGCATAGTCACAAAGGCTTGCTTGGCTCCTTGGTTCTTGAATTGCATATACCGCGCCGGCGTGGCGCTGTCATGGATAGGTTACGAGAAAACCCCAGAAGAACTAGAAAAGTATGCACAGGCCAAGACAGCATGCGCTGCTATACTTCAGTTGTCGAATGAGCGATGGAAAATTGCTGGTATGTATTCGATACTGGAACTCTGTCCTCCCATGTTCCAATTCTTGCTATTTCGAAACAGCCAAAGCTAACCTGGATGGCCACTAGGGGTGTACAAGGAAGCTATGAAGTCTGCTGAGGAGGATCTCAAAAACGGACAGTATTAGCCTGGTGTCAATGAACCGAATTTCAGTACTCCGTACAACAGATGGAATTGAGTGGGATGAGATTCGACCCTCCATTTAAGCCGCACGGTTCCATGCGTTAAGACGGTCCCGTCGCCGTATCTGAGTCTTGTTATAACCACTTAAGAATCTCATAGCCTTTTAATAAGCCTTTTCTCTACTTCCTCGTGCTCTAGAGCTGAATTAAATTCCGCAACCGTTCATGTGTTTGCTTAATTCCCTTTGGCTGCTCGACTTTCCCTAATTCTCAATGTATTCTGCTAAATGAACCGGAAAATTTATCATCTCGCTTCAAAGTTTCTGAAAACAGCTGTATATAGCAGACAAGAAAATAGTTGCGCAAATACTGGTGAGTTGTTAAATGGCTTACACGGTGCCTGCGGCGACTGCTTCTGCAATGGTTGGGGCGCATCATGCCACTAATAAACGGGCTGCTGTGCCCGCTCAACCCCCACATTGTCCCAACAGCAAAACACAGCGACGTTGAAGGATCCAACAGCCCTCATCTCATCAAACATCATCTCCAATTTTGGTGTTTCCGCAAATATGGCCGGAATCCTTTCCTTCGGATCTAGCTCCTCCGCGCCTAATTCAGGACCGCAAGCTACCTCTGCCACGACTGTCTCTCTGGAAGCCCTGCCTGTCCACGACATCGAGGCAGACCAAGACCGCTCCGCCCGTTCTCTCAAGTACCTGCTCAAGGCAAACCACGTCAATTACGCTGTCGTCTACAAGGAGCTGCATTTGAATAATTACAATGCTCAGAATATGAGTACGGCCTATCTTCTTGGTGCCAATGAAGATCATCTCAACGAGATTTACAATGAGCATATCAAAGCACTGCAGCCATGGACGCCGTCGCCTGCCGAGGTTATTGATGAGGACTGGGTTGACTTCCTGGGAGACCGCAACTACCAGCGCGCATTTGTTGATTTTTATGAAGATAAGCTTGCTTTGCAGTTTTCCTATGACTGGAAGCAAGAGATCACCCATGTCCTCACGTCGGGTGACCGGCCACTAATAAACGGTCTCATCAGCGCGTGTGAGTAGCTCACCAAAAATGCCGACAAGATATCCATTGCCGCTGACCGTGCTTGTAGTTGGACACCCTCTCGATCATCTTGCACTGGCCTATGAAGTTAATAGCAGAGCGCTTGCTATGGAAGGGCTCAGTTTGACCTGCATACAGTACAGCGCTCTCCATAAATATCTCGACGACCCCAGCTACATCAAGCCAGCTACGTCGCCGTCAGCACTCGTGGATCTCATCGCAAAGCTTGCAAAGGATCCGCGGGGCAAGTCTACACAGCACCCCCTTGACAGTGAAAGTATCGAGGGTATACTCGACAAGCATGAGAACCTCATCCTAGAATACTGGAACTCTTGGCCAATTACCGACGCGACAAGGCAGTTTGAAGAGTCGCAAAGAGCAGCCGTGGCTCTGTTTGTGTCATCACAGCCTAAGCAGCTCAATACGTTCGCCGCACGGCTCCTTTCCTCCAATCATGCCATTCGAGTTCTGCTCCCTTATATCCCCGCTGCATACCATGCCTCGTTACTGCGTCAATGGTGGCTTTTGGCTATTGTGGTGTGCCTGCTCATAGGGCAGCCGGAACTGAACCCAGCCAACATAGTAAAGGATGCCGACGGCCGAACTTGGAAGCATATTGTCGACAAGGCACTGAACAGCGCTCATCTAACGGATCCCCACTACGTTAAAGGTATGATTGCCTGCCCTTTTAAATTTCACGACGCTAACTTGCAACCTTCAAAAGTTATCCGCTCGATTAAGGAGGCTGCTAGCACTTGGGGCGACACTGATGAACTTTATCTCCGCTCTGCGTTGACGTTTGTAGACGGTTTCATAGACTGGGCGTTTTAATAGAATTGTATAGCAAATAAAATTGAAAAGTTATTTAATCGCTTCTTTTCATGTGTGAACTTTTAATTATACATAAAACAAGTAGCTGTCGTGTCGATCCAAGTCAACGGAGCTTGCCTGATAAGCTGGAGTGTTTTGTGTGGGCCGTAGGCAGCTGAAGATGGCGACCATCCAAGCCACCATGCGTGCCTGATGCTAACTTGCCATCCGTCAACGCCGCAACCCTCAACAACGGCACAACTCGCCATTGAACCATGCTGAATCGCCAGCGCCTCCCACAAATGACACAGTTACGGTAATGGCTCCGCCCGCAAAGCGCCGCCGGCGGAATACGGTTGATTCGGCTGACGGTCACGCTGATGACGGCGACTACCACGATGACGACGGACCGCAGCCACGCGCCAACACGCTCACCAACTTTCTCCTATCCTCCCCAATCTCCCCTGCCAAATCACGCATAGCCACTGCATCTCCGAGCCCCAGCAAAGGCCGCGGAACTGCGGCCAAGAACGGCGCCGGCCTGAGAAGGGCCTCTGTATCCAAGAATGGTGCCAGCCCGAGCCCCCGTAAAACGAGGGACAGCGGTAGGAGCATCGACGAAAAGGGCAAAAGCGGTGATTTGAAGCTGCTCTTCTCAAAACAGGCACAGCGCGCGTCCAAAGCCCCACCAGCGAGCAGCGACAAGAGGGCGGTGCCCTTGGACGACATCATTAGCGACCCCATCTCAGAAGATGAGATTTCCGAGATCAAGGCCAGCTCATCGAGTCTGGTTGGGCAGCATGCGCGAAAAAAACAAAAAGTATTCGGTCTGGGCGCGTCGCTGGATACTCCGACGTCTAGTCAGCGCTTCCTGAAGCCGCCGCGACCGACCAACGCAGACGACGACGACGACACACGGCCTTGGTCCGAGCGATTCGGCCCGAGAAACCTCGACGAGCTAGCAGTACACAAGAAAAAGGTGTCTGATGTTAGAAGATGGCTCGATGAAGTAATCAGTGGTAGGATGCGGCAGCGTCTGCTTGTCCTGAAGGGTGCTGCTGGTTCAGGCAAGACGACTACAGTCCGTTTGCTGGCCAAGGAGTTGGGCTGTGAGCTTCTTGAGTGGAGAAATCCTGTCGGCAACGCAGGCACAGGATTTGTCTCAACGTCGGCACAGTTTCAAGAGTTTCTTGGTCGCGGAGGCAAGTTTGGTGCTCTGGACTTAGACAGCCCCTCACCAACAGCAAGCACCTCTACCAGCACGAATGCCGACAGCGATAAAAGGATTATGCTCATCGAGGAGTTTCCAAACACGTTCTCAAGGTCTTCGTCTACACTGTCGTCGTTTAGAGGAGCTCTGCTGCAGTTTTTATCCAGCCATGTGCCATCACTCTCCATGTTCTCGCAGCAAAGCCGACGAGAACCAGTCAAACCGATCATATTGATCATTTCAGAGACTCTGCTCACTACAACATCGGCTTCCGCCGACAGCCTCACGGCACACCGCCTACTTGGACCGGAAATACTGGCCAACCCCGGCGTGGGCGTCATTGAATTCAATGCCATTGCTCCATCCTTGCTGGCCAAGGCGCTGGAGCTAATTGTGCTCAAGGAAGCACGAAAATCCGGCCGGCGACGAACGCCTGGTCCAATGGTACTAAAGAGACTTGGTGAAGTCGGAGACGTCCGCAGCGCCATTTCGTCACTCGAGTTTCTGTGTCTCAAGGGGGACCAAGATGCCGACTGGGGCGCAAAAGTTGCTTTTACGAAACAGAAGAAGAGCACCAAGGACGGAATTAGCATGACACGCGGTGAACAAGATAGCCTAGAACTGATTTCGCAACGAGAGTCAAGCTTGGGCATCTTCCACGCCATCGGCAAAGTGGTGTACAATAAACGGGAAAACATGGCCTCTGACGACGATGCAGAGGTACTACCCAGCTATCTGTCTCAGCATTCGAGACCGCAGAGGTCGCAAATAGCAGTCGACACTCTAATAGGTGAGACGGGAACAGACACACACACATTCATTGCTGCGCTTCACGAAAACTACATACTCTCCTGCGAAAGTACGGGGCCGATGGATCTCTCTACACCAATGGACTATGTCAACGAATGCATAGAGCACCTATCCCTCAGCGACCTTATGTGCCCGTCTCAAGACGTCTTTTTTGGTGGACGGGGTGGCTTTGCCGGCAGAGATTCCGGTAGCCATGTGCTTCGGCAGGACGAAATGATGTTTGAGGTTGCTGTCCGCGGCATGCTCTTCTCGTTGCCCAATCCCGTCAAGCGCAAGACCACGGGTATGGCTAGAAGCAGTGATGCGTTCAAGATGTACTACCCAGCGGGCTTGAAGCTGTGGCGTGCAAAGGAAGAGATTGCGGGCTTGGTTGACATGTGGTCGTCCCGACTGCTTCGAGGTGAAGACCAAGTCGTAAAAAGGGAAATGACGGCCGGGGCGAGCGCTTTTCGCCGCGCCGCGGCTCTAGGCGTACCGGGAACGCAACAGAGCCAGTCCAGCCAGGCAGCCGCTTTCAAGAAACCGCAGGACTCTATGACGCAACAAGAAAACGAGGGCAGCGGCAGCGCGCCTCTAATATCACTTGGCAGCGCTGCTCGACGAGAGCTCCTCCTTGAGCGGCTGCCTTATACGGCACTCATTGCGCGTGCGCGCCGAAACGGCCCGCGCACGCGCGAACTGGAAAAGATTGTTTCCTTTAGCGGTATATCCGCCTCCAATGACGACGAAGAGGATCTCGATGAAGAGGCCGGTGCCGGGGCACGCGAGGCCTGGGCGACGGATAGGCCGTCCGAGGAGGCCAGCCCGAGGAAGAAGCGAACAGGCATCAAGTCGGGCACAGCAGTAACTAGTATGCTGGCACAGAAACTTGTCCTCAGCGACGATGATATCGAGGACTAGGTCAAGGAAGAAAATACACAATGTATAATTAGGCTTTGTTGACATTTTGTTTCTTGGTGGGATTGGAGTCCTTGCAAATGTTTTAGTTGGAAGAGGAGTATGGAGGCTGGGGGAGGGAGGCGCACGCTGTACACAGTACTTGATATATACCACTTGCTATTTAAAAAGATAAAGTACGAAATGAAATGAGGAATTCTCTTCTCCAATACGGCTATTCGAGCTGATGGGCGTTGGTCGGCTAGCATCAACTTGGTAGAGCAAAAAAACAACAAAAGCGACCAAAACAATAAAACTAAAGAACTCTACAGGCCAGTCCAGAGACAGCGGCTGAATGATGAAGATTTTGGCAGCAGTCTCGCCGATAAAGTCAGAGTGAGAGCCTCCGTGCGTTGCTACGAAATAGAAACAGCTGTTACATTAACATGTATTTAATAAGATGCATCAATCATTTCTGCATTAGGATGCTCCCTTCCGCTTCTCCGCCATGAATAATAAGACATTAATAATTATAGGTTTTTCGTTACAGGTGAACCAACAGCGTTTTCGGAGCACCACTATGTATAACTGAAAATAGTATATTTTTCGTTTTCGCTTTCGTTTTCCAGTCCTGCTGAATGCATCTCCATGGTCTTTCCAACGTGGCAGCTATTAAACATTAGTAATAATATTATGGGGGACTCCTGCTCTTCTCTTCTCATTCTCTTCATCTCTCATTATTATCTTGGTTGATATGCAGGCGCCGGCGCAGTTGTCGCCATCTTCGCCGGCTCGTCCTCCTCACCATCACTGGCGGCTCCCACTCCCTGTCCGTCCGAGCCACGACTGCTACTGCTCTGCCCGCCGTACTGCTCCAAGCTGTACGCAGGCGGTGCATGCTCAGCGTGCGCCGCTGCCACAGCCGCCAACGTCGCGGCCTCTGCCTCTGCCCTGCGGCGGGCCTTGTTCCTGCGCGCCTTGCATACGCAGCAAGTAACGCACGCCGCGATGCACGCCACGATAATAATGGGCAGTCCGATCATGAGAAAATTAATCAAGACGACGTATTCGTCGCCCCCGGGAACCCCGCAGCAACTTTCCTTCTCTTGGGCAGTGTTGCAGGGCAGTGCCGTCACGTTGGCAGGTGATCCAGGCACCCACGACGAGACCTGGATGTCGGTGCAGGTGCGTGCGAGGTTTGGCGGCGCGGGACTGAGTGAGCTGGTGTCGCTGGGCTTCCACGCGATGACCCAGGGCGTGTGGAAGCGGGCAGCGCTGGATATAGTGGTGTAGCCACCGTTGACAATGGTGACTGGGGAGGAGACTTGTTGGCCGCAGACGGGGCCTCCCGAAACGATTGGGCTTGCGTAAATGTGTGTCAAATTGAAGCCACTAGAAAGGCAGTTCAATTAGTTCTCTTCTGCCTTTTGGCGGCATGAGGGAAGTGGCAAAAACTTTTAGTCATTGGATGGCCAAATTCTTTTGGATAACATACCTCGTGCAGCATCTGGCATTAAACTCGACCGACGCCGTCTTCATCTTGTAGGTACTATCCCCTCTCATATCATACGCCGTCCACCCGCTGGGACACACGGCAGGACTAAAGCTCAGCCACCCGTTGGTTGGGTAACTCCCCGGTGGCATACAACCTTCGGTGCTGGCGAGCTGCAGCTCCCAAACGGTTGTCTGGGAGAGGCCATGCGCGGAATCTGTGATGGTAGTCGTCGGTAGAAAGGCTTCATGGCAACTTGTAGGGGCAATAAATGGGTTTGTAAGAGTTTTGATGGGCATGGCGTCGCGGGCATGATTTCTTGGGCTGCTACCAGCCATGGCGGTAGCCGTAGCAGTGGCCGTGGCAGGAGTCATATCGCGAAAGTTTTGTGCTGCAGGATTTGGTGTTTTGGTGAGACGGCCCTGGAGAAGGAAGGAACTGGTGCATGAGTTGAAACGGCGGAATATTTTCTTGTCAGCGTTCCGTCTAATCAAGTCAGATGCCACGAGGAAATCAAAAGAGGAGAGCCATTTCCGTCACATACAATCGTAAGCCTTCATAACTCAGGTTAGTTGCCTCCTCTGCTGTTTTGACGCCACCAGAAAGCCTAATATATAGCGCAGCCATGTACTTTTGAATACGAGCGCCTTGTCACAATTTCTGGGGCAGTGCAGATTCAGCCCTGTAGTTGTGTTGACCCGATTAGGTTTCGTAAGGCCCGAGCCGACTTTGAATTGACAGTGGTACGTACGCATGGCCAGGGCCAGGTTCCTCACTCCACACAACTGTAGAGCTGGCGCAATTTATACACAGAAATAGAACAATGATGGGGTAACAATAGAAGAATAAGGTAGTAGCGGAAGAATCTGACTTTTGCTCTCTTGAGTACTTGGAGAGGCAACCTGGAGGCGTGTGACAGCGAGCTCATGCACAGTCTGGCACGATTATATCTTTTTCTCGCTCCAACTACTAGGGCGTCTCAATACTGTTCATGTTGCGCCAAAAAGTGGCCAGCCACAACCAAGGCTGGATTATTATCCCATATCTGCTGGACAGTTCATGCCCAAACATTTAGCTGAGTTTTGTGTTCGACCGCCACGCCATGGCCGATAGTGAACAGCTACGCCTTTGACCCCAACATGTTGAAAAAGGATGCCGTATCACCGGGAGCGTGCCCCAAAAAGCTTTCCAACAGGGCATACTCGTCCTCACTTCCACCCTTTTCCAAAATCTCGCGTCGGAATCTCTTCCACGACATTTTCGATTGTAGGCCAGTCCCAAGTACACTGGTTGTCAAATTGGCCGCGACCACACCTGCACTACAACGGGTCAGGAAATGGTATAAATTCCAAAAAACGGAAGCAAGCAGAAACGCTCTTACTAGAGATATGCATAGTACCCCGCGTCATAGCCCGAGACCAGGTGACCAAACTCGACATGAGAGGTATCACTGATGGATGGCGCAGTCATGGAGGTGACGCGGCAGGAAACATCTCTCCACACGGCAGCCTCGTTCAGGTCAAGCAAGGCCTGATGCGTGAGTGGCGTATGCACGGCCATGTCAAAAATGGAATGTATCCTAAGACAAGGAAACGATTAATTTTCCGCCGCGTATGTGACGTGGAATGGGATAGCTTACAGTTCCCCCGTCGTGTCGTATCGTTTTGTTGATGCTTGACGCTCAAGCTGCCGCTTCAAGATGTCATCTGGTATTTCTACCTTTTGACGGTCCAGAAATCGGCGCTCTGCCTCATGATTGTGTGTCAGGAAAGAATAATGGCAGCTCATAGACTTGAGGCATTTTTCATCCCACGCCCAATGTTCAAATGTAAACGCAATTGCCTCTCCCAGCTCCCGTTTAACGTTGTAGCCGTGCAGCCTCGCAAATGTGGTGCGGGCAAGCAGATCGTGCAGGCTATGCCCCAATTCTACAGCTTGTTAGGTTAAGGTGGTGTATTAGTCAAGAGTTTCTACTTGCCATGGAATAAAGTACGAATATCACCATGATTAAGCAAATAGTCGCGTTTTGAGGTTGATGCATCAAAGCAGCACATGAGCAGGTTCGCAGGGTATCTTCGTGCCCCATCTGCTCCTATGTACCCCTGGAGACTGCAGGTTAGCTGTAAATTCTTGGTAAAATATCAAGAGGTCGTACCGGTTGTATATTCACACTCTGGCTGCCTTTATACTTGTGCGGTCGATTTTGCAAATCTACCATCAAGTAGCCGACAAAACCGCCGGTACCAAGTGGTTCTCGCTCCCACAATGTCCAGCCCTTTATCTCCTGATGCCAATTTTTATCTAATAGCATGCTTGCTGCTATTGGATGAAATTTTAACTCGAGAGTGTCTTGAAGAAGCGCAAGTATCTTTTGGAACGTGTGCCATAGAGGAAAGTACTCCGCAAAATTGGAAGCCTGAGTGGTGTTTGTGGTGCTGGCCTCCGTCTGCATTGTCTTTGCTTTTGTGTAGGCCTTATCCCACGGTTCTACCATGGTAGGCATTTTCTTCTCTGTTCTGGAAAACTCAGCGACTTTCAATGTCTTTATTTTAGCAGCATCTCTGTGTTGATGTAATGTATCCAGAGTCGAGTTCAGAAACTTGTTGACAGCGGCAAGTGACAGCGGGAGACGGTCGCGCAGCCGCAGCTCGGCATGGTTCTCATACCCTAGAAGCCGAGCATTCTCGTCGCGTAGAAGTAAAATCTCTTTGAATAATGCGACGTTCTTTACGTAGCGGGTTGAGTGAATTTCGTACATTCTTTTGCGAACATCTGTACTGTGGGCGAGCCGCATGATGGTAGTGTAATTGCCAGCGTACGGGACTCGGATCGTTTGTGGCAGTCCTTGTCCTTCGATGAGCGTTATATTTTGTAATTGGTCAAGAACTCCATTCAAGTCGTTGGCAGTCGTATCAATGCTGCGCTCCTCCTCTCGAAGGTTGCAGAGAAATGCTACGGTGTGCTGCTTGATGCTTTCCTTATTTTCGCGAATCTTTTGAGCCGAATCACCCGTTGCATCGTTGGAGCCGAGCTCCTCCAAATCAAACAGCATCTTTTCCGTGAGCCTGACTTTTTCCCTTTCATTGCCTGAAACAGTTATCCTTGCAGAAATAATGAGGGGGTATAGCCTAGCATGTTTGTAATGGACCGATTCTCGCCACAACGCCTCCGCCTTCTCGGACTCCTTCTGGACGCTCAACGCCGGTGAGCAGTACTTGAGAGCCTTGATCACGGCACGCTCACCAGCTTGTACATTATAGAGTGACGCAACAGAAAGCACGGTGTTTTCAAATGCTGCGTTGCTTGGGCAAACGGTGTTAATAATATGGTCCAGCAGTTCCGCATACTGTGTCGCGTGTCGTTGCGCTGTCGTGGCTATTTCATGCTCGCCCGGAACGCGAGGTAGCTGCTGAGGCGGTATAGGGAATTCCATTTCATTTGCTGCCAGTATTCGGTGACTAGAAGATCTTGTGTGCTGAAACACAGTGACAAGATCACAAACATGCGATGGCCAAAAGTAGCCAGTGCGTCTCACAACTCGCAAATCCAGCCTGATTGACTGACACTGCAGACTGACTGACCCTAGCATTCGGTGGATTGGAGTGGACAACAGTCAGTCCAGTTCATTGCCAGAATAATATAAACTTATAAAATTCTACAATTAGTATTAAAAGAAAGCCACTATGCTTTCAGCCAGCTCAACCACAAATTACGAACAAACCATGTTGCACAGCCTAGAATAGATCAGTACACCACCTAAGTACCTACCAGCCTGGTTCTCCTTTGGCGACGGTTATGGCACAGATAGCAGTTACAGGGCTAATAATAGGGCAGTTAAGTTACGTGGCCCTAATAAAGTCGTCAAAAGGAAACCCATTATTTGTAGCGGCTGCTGCCTGAAAATAATCAAGGTCGCAATGCCAGTACTGGTAGTCGCCGCCCGTATCGTTCCCGCCGCCACCACCCCACCGTCCATGAAGCATGACGAAGATCAGAGAGCCGACACAAGCAAATCAACCCGACCACTGCAAACGCAACAAAAGACAGGAAACCGTTCTGCATCTCTTTTTTGGGATCATCTCATCGTCCTGCTTCTTCCAGTTTTTGTTCGTACCCACTTAGAAAGAAAATCAAAATAGAAAAGACACGCCTGCAATAAAAGACAGCTCGTCGCTGTCCTCGTAAACACCCCGCACTGACACCTGCTCACGGGAGCAATTCACAAGAATGGCACCACCGCGGCGCAAGACACTGCGCATCCTTTGCTTCGGCGACTCCCTCACGCAGGGCTGGTTCCATTACGGCATCGGCGAGCACCCGTATTCTACGCGCGTATCGCAGCGCCTGCGCGAGATTCTGCCCGAGGGCACGGAGCTCGAGATGCGCACGAGTGGCGTGGCTGGTGACGTCGCTGCCTTTTTACGCTTCCGGGAGCGTTTTACAAGAGAGAGTATGTTCCATGACACTGAGAGAATTTTTCAATTTTTCAATTTTTCAATTCTTTTCAATTCTGTTTTCTTTTAACACGCCATCCTGTAGTCACAGCAAGACCATATGACTGGGTAATAACGCTCGGTGGGACAAAGTACGTTTATTATGCGCAAAGGGACAAAGACTTCTTGAAAGAACTTTAGTTTCTCTCTCTCCTTTAAATTCTGGCTAAAGTATTTCCTAGTGACATTGCCATGGGTGTCACGGTAGACGATACCTTCAAATCACTCGAATCAGGGTGGAAGCTCGCCCTCTCTCGGCGATGCCACGTCCTTGCCCTCACCGTCCCAGAAACGGGAGGTGACTTCCCCAACGCTGAAGCGAAACGCAAGGATTTAAATAACCGCATATTGAATTACAAAGCTGAAAATTAGTACGTTTCCTTTCACGTCGACATCTTCTCCCCCCTCTCTGGGTGGCAGGAATATGACAACTGATCCCCTTTGGTAGCCATACCTTTGATTTACATGAAAAAATCCCATACAAGTCCCTCAACGACTTTAAGCGCGACGTCTACTGGGATGACCTTGTACACCTCTCGGAGAAAGGATACGACTGGATGGGCGATCACATTGCCGACGCACTCATACCGCTGATTATTGGCGACGCGGCAAAGCTGGAGGAAGAGGAGGAAGATCCCAAGAATATAAGCAGAGGTTATGTGGTGGTTCGCAAAGATGACTTGTACTAGGTTACAGCTACAGTGTACGGTATTGTGCGTTTTATGACTGGAGCAACAACAGGATATGTACAGCCAGAGTTAGAATCAATAAAGAAAGTAATAAAAGCAGACGTGGATGAAACACTCCATGCTGAATACCTTAGCATTCGGTGTTTCTAATATCAGATGGGAAAACTTGTTTCATGTAGTTTGCTCTTGTATGTATGCTATGATGCTATGTATAATGTATTCTAGTTGGACCAAAAAGTCAGAACGCCAACCCTAAAACGCCGTAATTGATACGAAGGAATGCATCTCTCTAAACTACGAGATTTTTTGTAACAAAGTTCTACAAAAAAAAAAAGTTAGTATTCACTGAATAAAGGGCGGGGAGGGAGGGAAACCCATAGAAACAAACGAGTACTCACCGGAAACTCCTTTTGCAGAGAATTCGTCACTTGTTCCACCTGCTGCGCCAGGCTCTCGACATTGGCATCCCATTTGCGCGTCTCCTTGCCGACAATGGCCGACGCATGCCTGCTACCCTTTTCGCCCGACGCCTCCTGTCCACCCTCAAACCACACCAGGCCTTCCAGCTGGTCCATGCGCCCAACCAGCCGCCCTTGCTCAATCATGCGCGCCGTCGTCTGCTCCGCCCTGTCCGCGTCGAGACCCAGCAGCGCGCCGAGCGCCTCGAAGCCAATGTTGTCGTAGAGCCGTGACGCACCGAGCAGGTTGTGTTCGACGACAGCCTTGGCGAGCACCGTCGAGCCGTCCGACGTCGTCGCCAGCTGGTGCGGCTGCAAGCCCTCCGCAAACTTGGCCACCTCCTGTGGGGACAACAGGCGGTCGAGGAACATCTTCTCCAGGATACCAAACTCGTCGAGCTGCGGGGCGCGGTCGTCCTTGTAGAGGCGGCCGAGGACGCGGCTGCGCAGGGGGCCAGCGGGTGCGAGGATGGCGCACTTGATGGCCATGCTGAGCGTGTGCAGGCGCTCCTCCTCCGCAATGGCCGGGGAGAAGCTAATCTCGTGGTAGCGCTGGGCCGCCGACAGGAAGTCGCGCTTCGCGTCCTGGATGCGCGCCTGCGAGAGCTTAAAGTGCAGGGTGAGGTCCGGGTCGGAGACGGTGTGCATGATGTTCTTGAGCTTGTTGAGGTACGTCTCGGCGGTGAGGGAGTCCTCCACCTCGAGGTAGTTGCGGACGATGCGGATCCAAATCTTGGCGCGGTCCTCGTCGCCGACTTTGCGCTGGGCGTTGTCGAGGGGAATCTCGGCGAGGGCGCGGGCGGCGTCGAGAAAGTCCTCGTTGGTCTCGTGGGCGGTGGCGATGAGCGTGAGGATCTCGGCGGCGGCGTCGGAAAAGGACGACGGCTGGGCAGCCATGTGCTTGAGCGCGTGCGAGCCGACGGCGATCCACAGCTCTTCATTTTTGAGATTTTGGAGCGTGGTGACAAAGACTTGGAGAACGGCGCGCGTGGAGACGACGCCGAGGCTTTGTTGGAAGAAGGAGTCGGCAATGGCATTTAGGTCATCGATGGCGGTCGTAGGTGCGGAGAGCGTCTTGATGTCGACAAGGAGGGAATCGTAGAGGGGTGCCTTTTCGCCGACGCTGCTCTCAGCGCGGGCAATGGCCTCGGCTACCTTGGGATTCGGTGCCATGGCTGTGAGATGGGGAGCTGGCTGAAGGTGATGAGGGGAGATGCAGCGTAGATGTTTGGATGGAGGACCTGTGTTTGCTGTTGGAGTTGTAGTGGGGGCGGGGTTACACCTTGTCACCAGGCAGCGATGCAAGTCTACGTGATGCCTCACCAGCTGCCATCACAATGCAAATTTCAGCTACAAACTGTAGAAGAGAAACGACAATTTTTGACTCTAATTTTTTTATTCGTCTATTATGCTAGGTGTAGTTACAAACTGCTATCCTGCTAGGAAATTTCTGGTGGAAGAAAAACACCTCGTAAGTAGGTAATACTGCATGTTGCCTTTCTATTGCTGGTGATTTCTGTTATTGGTGATTTTTCTATTGCAAGATATGAATTTGAAGCTAGCTAAGCTGGGGTTTTAAACCAAATAAATTTAATGACGGAAAGCTGGCTCTCTGGACCATTGCATCTCAAGCAGCTATACTTTCCGTGTCAAATTCTATCTTTTTCCTCATAAAATCAATATTCCTATACCGGTTTTCGTATCTTTCAACTATAATCGTCACCTTGCTGCGTACTTGTGGGTGTATAGTCACAGCAACGTTGCTAAACCGAGCTGATACGGGTACCACTGGCAACGAAGCGGACAAACCGTCATGTTTGTAATGATGTGTATCTGCACTGTCAGGAAAATAAACATCGTACATGCCAATTTCTTCCTCATCCATTATTCGCCGAGCAATAGTTGTTGCTAGCATGCCATCCCAAGCTCCCTCTACATGGGGGGTCTTGCGCAGCAAGTCGATGGCAATTCTGCGGATGTTGGGCTCACGACACTTTACAGCCGTATAGAATAGCGGGGGGATAAAGCCCATGTCCATTGTGAAGCTGAGTTCCGGTTGGAGACGTGACATTTTTAGTTCTGTAGAAGCGGATTGCCATAGCTCCCATACCTGCGTCAGAATGAGTGCAAACTTAGCCACCTGCAAGTCATATACAGTCTCATCCTCTCGCAAACACGTTTCTGTCATGATGGTGACAACTGTGTGGTACATATGGAGCACGTCCACCGCTATAGCTGTGCGGGCATCTCCATCTGTAAATTCTGATGGAGCGCTCGAGGTAACTGCGCATAGCCAGCTCTCGAGTGAAGACTGAATTTTGTTTTTCTTTTCGTGCAAGCTCTCCAAAATACCCCTTTCACCAGCTTGGTGTCGAGAGGCTTGGGCTGAGAGGGACAGTGATGCATTGATGAGCAAGTCGAGGTGCTGGCGAGCCTCACGCAGCGAGGTAAACCGCGAAGGGATCCGGCAGCAGACATGACTGTGGGTAGAATCTCCAGCCAGCTGATACAGGTATTCCGAGCCATGTCCAAAGAGAGCCGATTGGACATTGAAACGCGTAAAGGCTTCAACGACACAGTCGTCTACGCTCCCAAGGCGTGGCTGCAAGGTAATTACAGGTGGAACCGAACCAGGCGCTCCAGCATGCCCAGTCCGACATTGTAGCTCCTTCAATAGCTGCAATCCATTCTGCAAGTGTGTCTCTGCCGTCACCCGCGATCCACGCACCAGCTCGAGACAGATGAATACCATACAAGTGATGAGCGTGATGCGAATCGCGTAGGGCGTTTGACACTCCATGTGGCGCCGCAACTGGCCAATCGCTGTATTATATGCTCGCAGCGCCAACTTGTTCTCGCGCCGCTGGGCGGCTGCGAGGGCAATGACGCCGTGCAGTACAGAAGACTCCTGCAAGCTGGCCTGCGGCACTAGTTTCTCCCAAAACTCTGACTGAAACACACCGGGAAGCTTGACCACCATTTGGCCCAAGAAGAAACCAAAGGCATTTTTCTCTTGGCTACTGCATGTACTTGGTAGCAAGGAAAGGTACGCCGGTGCTGCCGGTAGAGCCGCGTGGGAGAGGACCGAAGAGACCGTCGTTGTCGCTACGCTGGACACGATCAACTTCTCACTGCCCCCACCCCAGATGCCGTAGCCATCACAATGGCGACCAGTCGACTCGCACCTGCTGCAGGCCGGTTTCCTCTCATCGCATTTGACGCGGCGCCGCCTGACAGCGGTTAGCGCGTGGCCGGGAGAATTGTGTGGCCGATGAGGTGAGCAGCACCCTTACCTACATGTGACGCAGCCAGTCTTTGCTCTGCGAGGCTTGGTGATTGATGTGCTCGGATCCATTAGTGCCTTGTTGTCAACAAAGCAACGCTTTTTGATGGAAACGTGAAGCCGCTGAATCTCACTCTCAAAACGGCACTCCACTCCTCGGATAAGCTGAGCTCTTAGTGGTTGAACAGCGGGAAATTTCCCATGCTCCAGTCTCTTGGCGCTGATAAATCGTTACCCGATGAGGTAATGGTGTATCTATTAGATCTGACCAATGAGCTTCTCCGGCTGCCGAACTCACCAAGAATGCAAACAGTAACTCTTCTTTACTGACCGTCTTTACGGAGTTGACGGAGATAATCAGAAATCTTTCCGCCTGATATGCATGAATCACCATGAAATTCAGACCAGATTTACCTATATATAGACTGTTCGTGCCACAGCAAGGGAGTCTGTTTCTGTGCAACAACCATCATCGTACCTTGCAATACATTCTACCATCACAGCTACTGCCCTCACTACTCACACCCTGTTGCTTAACAAATATTTTCGCAATGGCTTCTTCATTTCCTCTTGTTTGGTTCATCACCGGTGGCAACTCTGGTTTTGGCTTGTCTCTCACCCGGCTTGCCCTGTCCAAAGGCCACAAAGTCATTGCGACTGCCAGAAGTCTGAGCAAGTTCCCTGCAGATCTCAAAGACAATGCCAACGCAGACCTTTTGGAGCTCCAAGTCACAGCCCCTGGTGCAGAAATTTCCAAAGTCATCGATGAAGCTGCAGCAAAGCACGGCCGCATTGACGTGCTCGTCAACAATGCTGGTTACGGCCACATGGGCGCGGTGGAGGAAACCAGCGAGGCGGAAGCGCGATATCAGCTGGATGTCAACTTCTTTGGCGTGTTCAACCTGACGAGGGCCGTCATTCCGCATATGCGCAAGCAAAGCTCTGGCGTCATTGTGCAGATTTCCAGCGGCGTCGGCATCCTCGGTGGGCACGGCGGCCCTGTCTACTCGGCCTCGAAGCAGGCCGTCGAGGGTCTCAGCGAGTCCATGGCCAGCGAACTCAAGCCCTTTGGCATCCGCGTGCACATTGTCGAGCCGGGTATTTTCCGTACCGACTTTCTGGCACCCATCGCCAAGGGTGATAATGTGTCCCAGGGCAAGGATGGGTACCTGGACATTGGCAGCATCTTGTCTGGCCTCAATGGGGTTCAGCCAGGTGACCCCGAGCTGGGCGTTCAACGCATCTTTGAGGTGGTTACAGGTACGGGTCTCGGTGCCGGGTTGGAATCGCAGCTGCGTGTTCCTTTGGGGTCTGACGTGTATGGTATGCTGGAAACGAAGATTGCCATGCTGAATGAGACGGCGAAGAAGTTCAAGGAGGTGGCGTATAGTACCGACTATCCCAAATAGGTGTTTTTAGCGTATATGGAATAAGAATTCCGTTATAAATATAACATATATCTATACATAACTCATAGCTCATCTAAGTTTAGTTTCCTGACGCCCTTCTCAAGATGTCCCAAGATGACATCCTGGCAATTGGTTTCGACATTCTCTGCGCCATCCAGCCGCCTTTCACTATGCATTGCGAGGGGCAAAAATAGAAAGTTAAAAATAAAAAAGAATAAAAATAAAAAATTGAAGATGAAAAGTGAAAATATATATATATTTAGAAAGTAATGTACAGCACCCGGTGTTCGCTGGTCGTCACCGACCCAACTACTAATCTGGCGCTCAAGTGGATGTCATCGGAGATCAGACGGGATCCAGAATTTTCACTCGGCTATGGCCGTACATGAAAGAGAGTGAGGTTATACTGGTTTATAGCCACATTCCAAAATATGGAATTAAGCCTGTAACTAGTTAAGCAACACCTGCAGGGGCAGCCACGGCTGAAATTCCTCCAATCCCCCTTAGTGTCCAATCTCGTCACTGTAGAGGCTAGATGACCACGTAGGATCCAGAAACTCCGTGTATTTTTCGCAACATGATTTTCCGATCTTATGTTCGGACAATTAGTTATCAGCATCCGAAGCCGATCTCCGCGCATCCGCACTAGTGAATCCAAAGGAAAGGGTTGGTGGCGGTTTCGCTCTCGCTATCGTTCCCGTGCTCAGCCTTGTGCATCATCAGAGGCGCAGCACCGACTCCGCCAGCAAAGTCCACGACGCGCAGTCCGGGACAAGCAAGGCCAGCCGAGATGCTCGCAATATATAAATCCTATCCAAAGCCCACATATTTCAATAGTATCAAATCATGACCACAGTTGTACAATTCGCATCCATCATTCCTCCTTCGTATAATTTTCTACATTTTCATAAAAACTGCAGCATGGGTCTGGTAAAGAAGCTCATCATTGGCGGAGTCGCCTACAAGGTCGCCAGCGACTACAACAAGAGACGGGAGCAAAAGAATCAGACTCCTCAGCAGCCGCCACAGCAATACAGTCCACTCCAGGGGGGGCAGCAACAATATTATCCTCCGCCTCCTCCTCAGCAGCAGTCGGAGCAGTACGCCTTGCCTCCATCTCCTCCCCAATACAATCACTCGTCCTACCAGACCAGTCCCCCAAACTACCCGAACAACCAACCGCAGCAGAACTGGGATGCGAAGCGATAAAAAAAAACTCCAATCTGCACAATGTTTTTGGGAGGGATTGATCATTCATCCCCCTCCAGATCGGTATAGGGGCCAAGGAGGCGGACGATTTGAGTGTAAAGCGGTCTAAATGCGTGGCAGGGTGACGAGGACGTTGGTGCCCATTCCGAGGGTGGAATTTTGTTTTTTTATGTGTAACCTATATCAGTGTCGTAATTAGAATTGATTGTTTGAGCAAAGTGCGCTATACATGTATTCTTATCCTGCGTTGTAACCTCTTGCAACTGCTGGGTATATATCGTATTTCATATGCTCAATAATGCAACATGCTAGTTGTATATATATTCCACATGGGGGATGTAAAGAAAATGCACGTTTCTAAAACCCAACGCCTGTAACCAAAAATCAACACAAAAAAAGAAGCAAAATAGAAAAGGGAGAAAAAAATAGAAAAACAGTATATACAGCACAGTAGTGTTTCTCCGTCATAAATCCGTCCCCGTCAAACCCGTGTTGCAGGTCCAGCCTACCATCTATTTGTTATGCCAGACCAACGTCCGCAGGGAATCCCAGTTGTTGCAATCCTTGTAAATGTACGTCATGCTGCTGCGCAGACTCGACTGCAGCTCGTCGGGGTGGTGCTTGAAGAGCAGCATGACGGCGCCCCAGGAAATGGAGGCAAAGGCGGGCCAGGCGTAGTGGTTGATCTGGGAGCGTAGGGGCTCGTTGGTGACGATGGGGAAGCCGGCGCCGGGCTTGACGGCGAGGTGGGCGAGGCCGAGGCAGACGCGGGCAAAAATGTAAATGACGATTTGCTGGCTGACGCTGGAGACTTTGCCGGTGCGCGGGGAGCGCTGGCCAAAGACGATGTAGCCGCCGAGGAGGCCGGCGAAGAAGGAGTCGAGGGGCCCTTGAGAGGAGTCAGCACATTTGGTTTTATTTTTCTTGCATATGCATTGAAAAGAAGCTTGGGAGAAAATATGGGAGGCATACCTTCTTTCCCAGGCGTCGGCCCAAAGCGTTTCAGGGCAAGCATGGAGAGCTTGTAAATGGTGGCGAAACGGGCGAGGTTGGAGGCGTGCTTTTTTGTCGCGCGAAAGACGAGTTGGCACTTTTGCTTGAAGCTGCGAGATTTGTTAGAAATGGGTATACTTTGTGGCATTATCTTATAGACGTACCTTCCAGATCGGAACAAAAAGACCATGCTGCCGAAGGGGGTTAGCGGACTGATTCGGCAATTGACGCAGGCTGGAGGGAGGGAGGGCAACGTACACGAGCGCATGGGGAAATCGGACCTTGGCGCCATAGACGGCACCATTGCGCGCGGTTTTGATGAGTGAGAAAAAGTCGTGGTAGCGGGGGTCGAGGGCGAGTCGCTCGAGGCCAACCTAGAAGAAGCATGCGGTTAGCGATGCCATGTCGGACTAGAGATGGTGCAGGTTGTCGAGGAGAATGGTAGCCAGCATCAATTGGAGATTTGTACATACTCGGAGTACTTCTATCGTGGATGCCATTGCTTCTTGAGTGCGTACGTGCGTGTGCGTGCGCGTATGCGTATGCGTGGTGCAGGGGAAAGTGAGAGTTGGCAAGGGAAGAAGGAATCGCAAGTTGCAAACAGCAAAATAAGCAGCTGTCAGGCCTCGGCTTAACGGACTGGCGCTCTGGTGGGATGAAGACTTGAGTGGGTCAGAATGCCGACGGAGAGGCCGAGAGATTGAGCACCAACGGGTACTGGTTTGGACCAAGGTTCGAGACGAGGAAAAGAAGCAAGGAAATCTATGACTGGTTCGATCTGTAGACGGGAATAAAGGAAAGGAGATTTGGTGTGCATGTAAGGATGGAAAAGAGGAAAAGAGAGTCGACAGTTTGTACTGAGTAGCGACGAGCCTCGGTGCAGAGTGGAAATGGGAAAAATGGGGCTCTTTACGGAACCGACAGATTAGGACGGAGTACATACAGTGCACCCACTGTACTGCACTTCTGGAGGCACCTGCTAGTGACGAAAGGCACTAAATCTGGGGCGGCAGCCACTGTACGACGAACCCCGCGGGCAGCTTCCAGTGGAAACACCCCAAAGGTACCCCATAACCCGCCATGACATGCCCCGCAGTAGGTTCGATGCGCCCAGATATTGGCGTGGCTCACATGTCAGAAATGTAGCTGCGTAGGTATGGAGTAGTTGCTCGTTGCTGACGACATTCACATGTGATGTCTGCCAGACACTCAGTACTGACGGACGAACGGAGGCTGCAGCGTGTTGTATGCATATTCCTAGACCAGCAAGAGAGACTACATTGCGTTATTGGAATGCAAATTCTCCAGTCATTCAAAATATTAGAAAATACTGGGAAAACAAAACAAATTAAAACATAAAAAGACGACTGATTTATACATACAGATGTACACATATAAACGTACTTGACACTATCCACAGCAGCAATACCACCGCCATCACCCAAAACACCATGTCTTTCAAAATACACAATCCAAACGCCCTGCTAACTCACAATCCAAACTCCCTTCACCAAACAACTCTACCCAAATACATACACCAACGCGGTCAACACCACCTCTGCGTCGGCTCCCTCCACCTCACTCCCAAAATCTCAAAGATCCGCCGCTCATCCCTCCCTTCAATCAAATCCTCTTCCGTCACGACGACATTTCTCATCTCCCCCCAACTCCCTCCCCCTCCACCACCCCCAGGCTGCTTATACAACCCCCGCTGGTTCAATTTCATCCCCTTCTTCTGCGCCAGCAATCGCAAACTTCGATTAAACACATCATCCCCTGTGAAATAAATCAACGCCGCACCCATCTGCGACGCTGGCACCAACAGAAAATCAATCCGTCGCCACACATCTCGTTCGCCCGGCAGCACACAGCATCCATGCCATATATTCCCATCCGCCGCCAGCGTCGCCACCAGAAACTTGTCCTCTTGTAATCTTGCCACAAGCTCCTTTAAAAACGGCCGTAGCTGGGCCTCGCTCTCCGTGCCGGGCTTGCTCACAATGAAATCAATGTCACTCGATTCCCCCGCCCCGCGTCGAAAACTGCCCCCAATCGTCAATTCCACATCCGCATCCACCTCCCTCGCCATGGCCTGCACGACCTGGCCCAGAGCCTCCACCTCCTCGCGCGGAATCTTGGTGTTGAGATCCTCGTACCGCGCGATCCCCATCCTCTGCGCCGCCGTCAGCCTAACCGCGCCTGCACCAGCAGAGTCGAGGACATCGTGGAGCGTCCGCATCCCGCGCGCCATCCACTGGCGCGCCAGCGCCGGCCCAACACCATACACACCCAGGAACAGCTTCAGCACTGCGTCGGCCGCGTCAGCGTCCTGCTCCGCGTACTCGAGGCGCGCGAGGCGGTCCGTCGTGGCAATCTCCTCAATCTTGGCCGCCAGGCGCGGCCCAACCCCGGGGAGCCGCACGGCCGCCGCGTGCGTCGTGATGCGCTCCGGCTGGCGCTTGAGCGTGGAAATGGCCTTGCGGTACGCCATGGTGCGCCAGGGGTCGCTGGTCCGCTCGTAGTACGACTGCATCCGCGCGAGGATCTCCACAGTCCGGCTGTTCGGGTTGGCCGCGTGGTCGGCGAGCCCCCCGGCGCGACTGCACGCGAAGCGGTCTGCTAGCGCTGTTGCTTCATCTTTGGAAGCTGCCGTAGTATTTGTAGTGGTAGTAGTGGTAGTAGTGGTAGAAGTGTCTGGCTTTTTCTTGGCTGCAGACGCCATCCCTTGTTGTTTCCCGTGCTCTTCATCGGAATCAGAGTCTTCAGAGTCGTTTGCCGTGGGAGATGCAACCGTCTCCTCTTCCTCATCATTGTCCAGAGGGAGGTCCTTGAACTCCTGTAGCAAGTCAATGAATGTAGTCAATTCGTCGCTCGCATCCGCGCTCCTCTCTTCCTTCTTCTTCCCCTTGTCCACTGAGAGTGCATCCTCTGTTACATCTCCCGGCGCAGCGGCCCCATCCAGTACAATAGGCTGCGACTCGACTTCGGCAGCAGCAGGCGTCGCAGCACCTGACCCATCGCTGCTTTTCGGGGTTGATCTCGGCACGCAATCCCATTTTCTCGGATTTCTCTGTGGCTCCTTCAACGTTAACCCCTCCCGATCATGCCCTTTCGCCGCCTCGTCAGCATTGTCCTCCTGCTGTTCCACTGCAGCATTGCTATTCTCTTGCTCCGTAGCTTCTGTACCCGCCACCGTCCTTTGTGCAGCCTCTTTCTCTATAGCATTTCCATCCATCTCGTCGGGCTGCCCGCTCAGCCTGTACCTCTTCTGCCGCGCGTCCAGCAAGGCTCGAAACTGCACGCACTCAATCGGATAGTCTTCATTGACCACTACAACCGCCAAACGCGAGCCCTCCGGTACTTCCGCCCCCCTCCCTTGTGATTGCAGTACATTCTCCGCGTCCTTATACCCAATGTCTCGATCTACAATGACATGCGTCGCCTGCAACGCATCACTCGTCAGCGTCGCGCCATACTCGCGCGCTTTCTGCATCCGCAGCCGTCGCGCGGGCGCAATTTCATTGTTGGGGATGTAGTAAAAGTGCAGGCCCTTGAAAATTTGCTCGCTCTCAGGCCGGAGAGTGATTTGACTTTCCTTCTTGCGTTTCTTTGCTGCAGTGGCGGCGGCAGCGGCACTGGCTCGCGACGAGGACAGCGCCGACTTGGACGTGGATGATGCCATGAGCCGCTTTGCCAGCGGGACAGGCGTCGCTGTCTTGGCGTCGCTCTTGACAGATGTGGCGCGGCGCTGCTGTTGCTTCCTGACCAGGTTGACTGGTGTCTCACCAATGATCTGCGTGAATCCTTCTTCGAGCATATCATCCACGGCGTTTCGCTGCCTCTTGATGGCTCCCCTCGGGTGGATGGATTTATCCTCCGGCGTAGCACGCGCCGAACTAGACACAACCACAACATCGTCGTCGTCGGCAGGTGTTCTTTGTACAGCATCGTCATCATCTTTGGCCCCTTCCTTGAAAGTTGGTCCAGATGCTTGGTTCTGTGTTGCAACTACTGCCGCAGGGACCTCGGGGGCAGGCGATTTCTGTCGAAAGAAGCGCCGGTGCCGATGGCGCATTCTTAGCTCCCTTGGGTCCAACCCATCAGGATCGAGACCTGATTCTGCAGTCGCAGTCTCGCCGGTTTTGTGCTCCTCTTCTTCATCATCGCTGAAAGGAAGGGTTTGGAAATGGTCAAAATATGCCTTTTTGGCTTCGAGAGATGGTTGTTGTGTTGTCATATTGGAAGACGCTGGTGTAACTGGAGTGCAAAAATGAAAACGAGCGCGCACTGTTTCACATTGCCACGTCGTACTCTGGCCTGTTGGCTCAGTTCTAAAAGTATCCAGGAACACATAAACTGGTTTGGAATTCCATTAACAGGGCCACATTGAAGGAAATTAGGCAACCGCCAGCCTGGTGGTGGAGTGTTCAAGCTGCTTCTGCTTTGAACTTCACGATGTTCACCTGGAAAAGTGGACCTAGCCAAAATAGTGGTAGCAGAAATCAGTGCCAAGAAGCATCAGGAGCGAGAACGAATAATTTAAATAAAACTCATTCCTTGTTTTCTAGAAAATAATCTACTGATTTATAAGTACCTCTTTATGCAAATGCTATCAATTTAATTTTATAGTTGTGGATTGCCGCTTCTGGCGGCCTCTTCATACTTAAAGAATGGAGGCTTGCCACTATTGACGAGCACCTAGTCCAACCCGACGTCTCGTAGGTCATAAGCAGACCGAGAGGCCTTGCACATTTTTTTTTTCCAATTACATTTTTAAACTCGGCCTATCCTCTTGAATCCATACACATGGCATCCAGCACCGCTTTATGGTACCCTCTCGACTTATTGCCTCTGCTCGTTCCGACTTCATGTGTCCTTCACAATCTCATTCAAGCACAACTGTACAACAGTTGTAAAATGCCGATCCGGAGTTACAGCCGGCACGTCGCAACATATCTTCCCCTGTGTCATCCGTATCACGCTTCAAAACACTAGGCGTGCTACCACCGTTGACCATGGACACCATCTCTATCAACGCCCCGACTCTGCCCGTCGCAACCGACGTAACAGCAGCAGTACCTCCCCTGCGCGCTATTCCGCTGCCCACATTGAGGCTACTGAACAGGTCGTTTACCGCGTCCGCAATCGTAAAGGCCTGTGTAGTGGCAAACACAACGATCTCTGCTGTCCAAATGACGCCGAGGTTACGCGTGCTGGTGAACTTGAACGTATCGGGCCTGACATTGCCAACCACGTTGAAGTAGACAAACATCTGGGTATGGAGGTTCGCGAGACTGGCCGCATATCCTGGGTTGGACAGCACTCCAGAGCTTACCGCCCAACAATACCAGCTATTCTCGCCGACTATGTTCAAGGTTCGACGCTCCAAGCCCCTCGCTTCAGCAGCATCCTTGCTGTTCAGATCCATTGGGTTGCCAGCTACAAAGCTGAGCTGCAGTAGCAAGTATATGATCCAATCACTGAGCTTCATTTTTCTCCGCGGTCGTGTTACTAGACTTTTGTGCTCCGGTTTGTGCTCTTTGATAGTTGTTTGATCTGGGTGTTAGTCCCGTATCCCAAATGCTAAACAGCATGGTTCATACTCTTTAGAAAGGAATGCTTACATGTCAGGGCAAGCCAAGGAAGAACTTTCCAATTAACCTTTGAATATTTGAAACTGTCTTTTGGCTTGAGAATGGCACTTGTTTCCTTACATGTAATAATGTGAGGGAAGCGGTCTATATAGCTCGGACGGTGTACATTGGCATGTGGAACCACCACATTTCCACCACACCTGTGGTAGGTAGATGCCCACGCATGTATGCAGTAACGTTGGCAAGCCACCTCGGTGCTGATATGCAGCGCCGAATTACCCATTGATCACTCCATGCCGAGTTTGCCGGGTCAGTGCCCAATCACCATCAGTTCATGCATAGTTTACTGCCTGCTGACTCTAATCATTGATACTACCGCAGGCAAGGGTTTGCTCCATAAAACGCTGGCAATCTTTAGCTTTCCATGCCTCATAATAGACTTATTTGAACAAGAAAGAGCAATTGGGTTAGCCAAGTGCAAGTAAATTGGTTAGGGACGGAGGAGGGTGGTCAAATATTACGATTATAATTCGAGTAGACGGCAATGCGCACCATACTATGTAGTATGAGCTGAGAAGTACATTGTAAGAAGAACAGATGTATCTATATTTTAGCTATTAGAACTGATGGTAATCTTTGCAACGTGGTATCCAGGTAGTCAAGGATGTCTCTGTCGTTTCCTCGCTATTAGAAACCAGTCGGCTGTGTATATATGCCAAACTGTAGGATCTCAAGATTACTAACAAGCTTTGTCTGTGCCTGGACAGAATCAACAAGAAGTGATGGTCCGATTGTTAGGTTTTTTGGTCTATTGATCTACAAGTAATGGCGTGCTAAACAATGCACCTCGTAATTTGTACATGTCGTCAGAGCTGACGGTACACATATAGTTCTACTCTTGTAGAGTACACTGTTTCTCACAGGACCATTGTCTGCACTCTGTGTGCCACAGCTTCCCCCATCCTTACTTCGCCTCTATTTCAGTTGCCTTTCTTTATTAAGAGACGAGCTGCATGTCAGCCATATAATCCAATTCAGCTCCATCCTCTGATACATACGGCCATAGGCAACAGAAAATACCGCGTCCCGTTTGCTCCGCATACGTCAAGCTGTTGACCGGCAGATTAGTAGTTGGGTCGGTGACGACCAGCGAACACCGGCTGCTGTATGTTTATATTTTTGCTGTTTTTCTCAATTGTTTTTCTCAATTGTTTTTCTCAATTGTTTGGATAAAGAGGCCTGGAAGAGTGTCCAACACTCTCACCACGCTCAGCCTTCTGCAGCTCAGCCTAGCGCTGGATGACGCCTTTGGTTGGATAGTTTGTCGTTTATTATGCAAGCCCAGAACCCCTATAATCAGAGCTTGAAGCACCCTCTTTTCAGTAAGTTATAGAATGCAGCCAATCACTGATCTTGCGTAAGCTTGCCACGTTGCTTCGCGTATGATATCACACGATTGAGTACAGCCTTGTATCCGAAAGGCGTTTGGTGGCACGGGAGTGGCGGGACCTGTGTGAACGGATTCGGTAAATTATCGACCCTGACGACGCTTATTAGATTTTAGGGTAAAACTGCCTTGCAATGATGACGTTAATTAGTCAAGGAAGTAGGCCGTTTCTTGCGCGGTCTGTACCTGGCGCCTTGGATGCAGTCATCTTTACTAGATGCTCTGGCGTCGCAAAATGCCGATTTCATAATTTCCCATTTTGAATTATTATATGAGACTCGGTGCTATCATGCACGCGCCTATTGAGGAAGTTATCCAAGTGCCCCATTCAACTCTAGATATTCTCCAGTGATCTTTGCAACTGAAGCCGCACCAGCCATTCTGGAGAATCATCCGTCTCATAAAGGATCGCATGCAAGCAAATAGTCGAGTAGCAGCGCGCTGCAAAAATGCCACGCGCAACAATATCTTCACTATAACCTGCCATGCTGGCCACTCGTGCAGCAGCTGTGGTGCCAATACTGATTGCCAGACCATGTATATCCACGGAAGGATGGCCGATGCACGCGTCGCTCCAGTCAATGACGCCACGGACATGGCCCGTGTTCACGTCGATGAAAATATGTTCGCCTTTGAGATCCGCGTGCAGTAGAACTGGCTCGTATGCCGCAAACCCCACCCCTTCCGGTTGCTGTAGTGCTTCCTCAACGTCGACATCGCGCCTCAAATCCTCAACGCGGCCGCCGCTGCATAGCCGTTGCCAAGCCTTGTCAGCCCGGCCGCGCAGCTCGTTCAAGTTGACAGGCTCTGCATCGCAGATTCCAATCACCCTAACGGCCTCCACTGGCGTCTGTTTCAAAAGAAGGAGCATCGCTGCAAGATCGACCTCCGTTGCGTGCGTGACGCTTTGTGGCGACGCCTCCGCCGAGACACCACCGAGCTTCCGATACACTCCATACGGGTGATTGGCGCTCTCGCTGCCGAAAATGCCGATGCCCAGGCAGATGGGCATGACTGGTGACTCGGGATTCTGCAATCTAAGGGTATCCCATAGTTTCTTCTCTCGAACCAGCGACCCATCATCCAGGACATCGGTCCGTACGCGAAGTACAAAGGCATCATTAACAATGAATACTACGTGCTCTCCGCCTTCTCCACTGCGTGCAAGCTGCGTAATTGGCTTCGGTATCTCATCGACGCTGTCAAGGAGGCGATAAACATCATTGTTTGTAATATCCATGTTGCTGACCACGGTGTATTTATTGCACAGATGGCCAAGATTAACTCTGCAATTATATACACGTTGAGATGCCGTCGCGTGAGTCATACCGAGCGCATGCTGCCGAAATGTAGAGTTTAGCATCTTCGGAGTTTGATAAATTTGAACGAGTTTTGTCATCTACTACTTTTTTATCGTTCGGAAACATTGGATGAGCACTTCGTGCCACTGATCCAATTTTGTCACCTGCTGGGCTTCGAAGTGGTAGATCATGGCGGCCTTGAGCCACACGATGGCTTACAGCAGAAAAGGAAATGTACATCCTTGCTACTTCACGTATTGGGTTCAGATGCTAGACCAAAGATGATATGCCGCTTGCGCGCGCATTTTAAATGGTTCTATCACTCGCATGCCAGTCTCAAATCAGGCAGCTGGCTAACAACGTGCCTGGCCTGTATAACATTACGGTGGCTTTGAAACCTCATGGCTCACGGAATAACTAGACCATGCGTCTAGTCTTAGGCGATCTTCATTGACATCATTTCTGGCAGCGTTGTATTTGATAAATGCACTCAATTCATTCGAGGTCCTATAAGCCTATCGCCCATCACTACTGACGGCGTCTCTTCTGGTATATATAAAGGTTGTTAGACAATACTATTATGCAACATGAATAAGTGTACCGGTGTGCCATTATCTGTGTGGTCACGTTTTCCCGGGTATGATGCTCTGTATAATCATCAAGAAACGAATAATGGGCCTGGGCCTCATGAAGATATATCCTCCATCCACAGACGCCAGACATGAAAAAGCAATATTAAGCAGCCATCCATGTGTACAGAATAGAAAGCCAAGGGCAATGGAACATCGTCCAGAGCCATGACAAAACCCAAAAACGCCATCGAATCAAGCAACTCCAAGGTCGCTAATTTTGTCTGCGACATTTTGCTGTCGCCCCAATAAAATGCAATCATGTTTCGACACCGTGAAATGATGATGTCGCCAAACATGGTAAATGAAATGAAGAAAAGAAGAAAACGCCAGTGTATATAAAATGCATTCGTATCACGGCTGAACATCGTTGCAGGTCCGGCTTGATCCGCTGTCTCTCGCTGCTGGCATCAAGCCGGCAGACGAATTTAAGAGCCAACAGCGAGGGCTCTCAAGCGGCCAGCAAACGGGCTTGTCTGCTCCTGTTTCAGCATGCTTTGGAGGCGGCGTGTCTCGCGGACAGCGGCTTCGCGCTCCTCTTGAAGGTTCATGACCTCAATCTGTGCAGTACTCATCTTATTGATAACTTGCTGCATCTCGTTGTCGGCATCCGCAAGGGCTGTTTCTAGCTCAGTCACGCGAGCGCGGAGCTTCTTGACCTCGACTTCCTCGTCGAGGTTCTTAGCAGGGAGGGCACCAGTGGCGCGGCCAAACATGGCGTTGGCAGGGTTGAGGATGGAACTCTTGCGAGGGCCGACCATGCCCACACTGCCACCGCTATGAAGGCGGCGGAGCTGCTCGTTGTGAGCCTCCTTAAGCTTGTTTACCTCCTCTTCGTGCAGAGCAACACGCTCGTCAGACGAGGTCTGGGCAGTGACAAGCTGATCTTCTAGACCACGGAGGCGCTCCTGTAAGCCGGCAATGCGGTCCGAGTTGGCCTTGCGATCGAGGTCGCCGCGAGTGACGGCGTCAGTAAGACGCTGGCGCAGCTCGGAGTTGGTGGCGAGCTGTGAGCGGACCTGAGACGCCAGTTGCTCGACACGTACAACAGAT
The DNA here is from genome assembly GCA_900169235.1 of Zarea fungicola. Taxonomy (NCBI): domain Eukaryota; kingdom Fungi; phylum Ascomycota; class Sordariomycetes; order Hypocreales; family Cordycipitaceae; genus Zarea; species Zarea fungicola. The sequence goes on from FWCC01000178.1 coordinate 69,276, forward strand.
TCGCCTAGTTCATCAGCGAGAGCGCGCTCCGATTCCATGTCCTTGGCCGAGGAACTGGCAAGGCTCTCGTACTGGCTTTGAAGACCATTGGCATCAGTGCGAGCCAGGTCACGCTCGGACAGAGCAGCATTGAGTGAGTTCTCAAGACGCTTGAGGGCCTGCCTGGTCTTTTCATCCTGACCGGGCAGGCCATTCTCGAGGTTCTTGATACGCTCCAGAGACTCGTTGTACTGGGTTTGAAGCTCCTGGTAAGCCAGCTCGAGCGATTCAGACGAGACAACAACACCGCCAGGCGAGCTAACAATTTCCGGGGTGAGGATGTCGCGCTCCTTGAGCAGGCTGCGCAGGGAGTTGACTTCTTCCTCGGCTCTATCAAGATCCATCTTTAGGCCACCAAGGCCCTTTTCAACCTGCCACTTCTGCTCAATGGCATCTTCAGCGCGTCGGCGCAAAACGTTGACTTCTGCGCGCAGTTTGGAAATGTCCCTTTCAAATCCAGCCTTTTGCGGTGATTCGGAAAGCAGGCGCTTGCGATCGGCCTCGAGAATCTTAATCTTCTTTTGATTTTCGCGATTCTGGAACTCTTGGCGTTCCAGCAGGTTCTTGAGGGCACTGTGAAGAGCGTCGCGCTGAGCCTCGACGTCCTTGAGACGCTCGGCCAAGGCCTCACGGGATTCGGCAGGAGCATTCTTATGGATGCTATCATTACGCATGATGGGGGCTCGTTGGTTTCGGAACAATGAGTCAGACCTTGAGAGCCCACCACGAGACGCAATCTCCTCGAGGCCAGCAGCCGAGTCGCGCAGAGACGAGTTTTCCTTCTGTAGTGACTGTAGTTGGTGCTGCATCTTGGTAGATTCGTAGGTCAGGCTGGCATGGCTAGCGGCTTCGGCCTCGAGGCCCTCAACACGGGCACGCAGCTGAGGAACAATCTCGTCGCGCAGGTTGTCTCGCTCATCACAGGCCTCGTGCAGCTGGCCCTTCAGTGCTGTAAGCAAGTCTTCAAAGTTGGTCGTAGAGAGGCGCTCTTCAGCAAGCTTCCTTCTAAGGTCTTCGCAGGTGTTTTCGAGGTCTTTTACGCGACCACTGGCATCGAGATTATTCATCTCGGCCAGATCTATACGTGAAGCTCTCTCGGCGAGCTCCTTGACCTGCTGGTCAAGGGACTTGATCTTTGCACGCTCATCTTGGAGTTTCGTTGTTAATTCCAAACGCACCGAGGCCTTTTCTTGCTCGGATCGGCGCTGGATCTTTTCAATCTCTTCGCGGGATTGATCATAGTCGCTATACTTGGCGGAGCTGTAGCCCGAGTCGGAGAAGTAGTCGCTCGTGCGCTTACCACCGGCTTGGGTGTTGTTGACCTGTTCTTGTAAGCGGTCGACCAGATCCTCCAAGTCTATCTCACGGCGGATAGAGGCTGCCAGCTCTGAGCTGATGGCCTTGAGCTCGTCCTCCATCTCGTCAATGTGAACGTAGGAGGAGGCGAGAGGTGGTGGAGTGGAGAGATATGATTCGCAATAGCCGAGCGGATTGGCGACGGCGGCATTAGTCTTGAAATCTGTTGGTAGAGAAGTGGGAGGCGGAGGGCGCGAGGTATCATCTAGCAGCCCACCACGACGGCCAGGAGTGTCTGGTGATGGGATGGGAGAGAAATCAGTGCCGGGGTTGTGTGAATTGTTGCCCCAGCTGAAAAAGGTGGAAAATGGCGAATTTTGGCCTGGCGACTTTGGCAAAGGCTTGTCGTGCTTGGGGGCCGCAGTTGGAGAGTCCAGATGGGATGTGGTGTCCAGATTCCGAACTTGATTGGAAGCTAAAGGTGGCGACGAGTCCACAGTTTCTAATCTCAGATGGGGAGGCGTCGGTTTCGGCGCGAACATGAGAGTAGAGGAATCGGCAGCAAGTTCGTCGGAACGCTTAGGCGTGCCGTTTTGAGAGTTTGGTCGCGTTAGAGTGTCGGCGTGGGTAGCGAGGGAAGAAGCATCCGGGGTGGAGTCTGACGCGACGTCTTGATAGATGGACAGAACGTCGGAGAAGTCGTCTGCAGAGCCGGTGACGGAGCGAGTTGCGAGAGAGTCGTCGTGGGGAATGCTGCGCGACTCGGAATGAGAGGACTGGGAACGGGCGTGTTGGCTCGGGACCAATGCTCTATTGGGGAGAGGGGCAATACCAGTCAGCAAACAGAAAACGTCTCAGGGCGATGCGCATTGAGCGGAGCAAAAAGGGAACGAGGGTGAGGGTAGAAGCACGAGGCTACCATTGTAGGGCGTTGTAAGGGCAGTTTCGAAACGGGACATATGGTAGAGAAGTGGGTGTGTATAAGAGGGATAACGGGATGCCAATACTCACTGGAATGCGGGTAGGTTGTCGATGCTAGCGGAAGTGAAGTGATAGAGGGTGGGACTATCGAGAGAGGGAGATCGTGCAAAGCGCGTATCGGGCTCTGCGAGGTCGACAATATGCAACGCAGCGGGAATAGGCGCCTTGGATTGTGTTTCTTTAGATACTTGTGATAGTTGGGGTGCTGGGGGCAGTGGCTTGTGAGACTCTAGTTGAGGAGTAGTTGCTACAGAGGAAGGCAAGGGAGGCACAGGCGTCGTCGCGGCGGTACTGTGGATGGTTGCTGAGGAGGCAATGGATGCACGCTGAAACGCAGTGGCAATGGAGGAGGCGGATGCAGACAACGGTTTCCTCTTGATGATGCTAGTGGTGCTCGTTCTGGTGCTGTTTGAGAACAACGGAGGGACGGCAGAGGGCAAGTGTGATAGCGATGACTTGCGAGGAGGATGCGAGGAGCGAGTCGAGTAGAGACTAGTGGCAGCACTGGCAGTACTCCCGATGGATTGAAGTCGAGAGCGGCGAGGATGAGAAGGGTGAAAGTTTGAGCCAGAGTCCGAGTAAGGAAGGGGGTCGTGGTCGGAGTCGTTCCGAGTGTGGTGGGTGGTGTGTTGGTGATGGTAGTCTTGGTCCAGCTGACCGACGAGGTCGTGTAGCTCGTCTAGTTGGCTTAGACTGCTGATGTTGTTGTTGTAGTTGTGGTTGTTATCAGTATGAGCAGTAGTAGAAGTATGTTGTGGCGGTGGTGGTGCGACAGATGAGGCAGGTGGCAAGGCTTGATTGTAATTGTGTTGGTGGTGGTGGTGGTTGTCTGCCGTGAGGTCGAACTCGGACGAAACAGAGACGGTGTCAGTGTCAGAGCTGTGCGGGTTCATGACGGGGCGTTGAGATGCCATGGCTGCTGCCATTGTGTTTCCAGTTTGTCCAAGATGCAGCGTAGCATGTAGCATGTACCAGGAGGTGCCGGTGACCACGGGCAAGCGAGGCAGAGGCAAAGACCGGAGCTGGAGCTGTTTGGAGCTGAGCCAAGGAGGAGGACGAACGGGGGGGCACGAGAAACGAAGGGGGCGTGTGGCGCTTGCGACAGGCTAACCCAGGTCAGGCTCCGGAGCTATTGTGTGTGAGTCTTGTCCCAGGACAGAGTAGGATAGTGTCTTATGGCTGGGGAAGCGTAAAATTGGCCATGGATTCAATGCTGCTGGGCAAAGACAAAGAGGGACGTGTGACTTGTCGAGAGTTCAAATTGGTACGAATTTTAGAGATGGGGCGCCCCCTTGGAAGGAAAGTTGAAGAGAAGGGCAATTTGGCCAATGTGACGCTGTTGATAGCGTCAACTCGAAAGGGCGCCCGGGGTAGGCCTGGGAGGTTTAGGTGAGTAGGAAATACGATGAGCCACAGCGGTGTTCCGGGGTCAATTAGGATTAATTGGAGAGAGGGTCGTATCGAATCCTGCAGGCTAGTCTGGCGTGTGTGCGTACCAGTCTGTGTGGTGTGATTGATATGAAAGGAAAATATAGCATGGGAGAGATGGCAAAACGAAGCCAGCCTGGAAGGCAAGCAACGGCAGGTGACAGCTGACGGACAACCAGCATGAGGAAAGCAACCGCCAACACTGATTGGAAAAAGGGGGCTTGGGAGGGGGCACTTTTGGGCCATTGACAGGGCTCTGCTAGTGGATTGTAGGTGGCTGCCAGTGGCTCTCAGTGGCTGTTAAAGCCCGAGTCTTATATTGGCATTGGTCCATCCCTCTGCGGTGCGGTGAAGGAATAGACGGGCCTGGGCAGTAGCAATTGGACAAATCTGGCAGCACGTTCAGGGGTGGCACGGCGGAGAGGGGCTGGTACCATTTACAGGGGTCTTGAACTGGGTTAACCAGTAGTGGCAATTAAGGCGGACATGGATTGGGTTTAGCTTCAGGCCCCCCCGGCACTAACGCCAGGTACCCAGCGCCCCAGGTACCACCTGGGCACGGCTGCACGGCTGCACGGGAAAGCCACTAAAAAGTACGTTGGTTTGTTGGACGGCGATGCGCCCAGTTGCAGACTTGCAGTTAGTTGGACAACGGAAGTGGGGGACAAGACTTTTTTCATCGTTGTCCATTTCCGCTGATAAGCACCTTGTCTACTGGTACAGAGTACGGACTGTACCCATGCTTTTACTTGCCGAGGTATTTGCGTATACTGCATACTATCGCCAGGTAGATGTACCTTGGTAGTAGCAAGTAACTGGATGGATATACCTGGTCGGTTCTATTGCGGCGGATTGTACTTGGGTCGCCCAGACAATGCAAACAATGGCATTCAAACAATGGCTTGGAAATTGTAGCCATGGTGATTTTCTTTTCCACATGTTTGTTGATGATGGACGCTTTTACTCCAAACTCCGTACTTGCAACAATAAACAAGTGGCTGCTTTCTTGACGATTGAGCTGCGACAAACTACGTGACAGCTGGTAAAGAACGTCGAGGTACATACATGCGTGCTGGTACAGGCTAATGCACCCCTGATCTAAACCCCAGTACAGTGGATGGTGGCCAGTGGGGAGCAGTTCGGTGGCTGCTTTGGTCCGGCCCAACCTGTGCACTGCTCTCTTCAAGTACCCCATCCCATACGCCTCACCAAAAAGATACCAAAGATACCTTGTCCACCTCTAGCGCTTCCTCCATCATTCTCCTCCTTGTCCTCCTCCTCACCTGTTACACATGTGCAACGCCATACATGCACCCCCGAGGCGCTGCCCGCCTACCATGCATCTGTGTTCCCTATCCATCTATAATTTTGGTTCTATTTTCTTTACGGATACAACTTGCAAGGCAGTTTAACTGGCGTGCCCGAATCGGTCAGCTCCTCATCCAACTGGTGACAAAACTCGTCACTAGTGGCCAAAGTAAATTAAAAACAAATTAAAAAACTCTCAGGGGTTTGGCTCGTTGTCCAGTCACTCACTTTACAGAGGAGTCCACCCACTACAGGCCACTGTAGACCCGCCTGCAAATAGCTGCTCCACCATCGCTTCCGGCAAGCTCAACCAAGCTTTTTCCTTTCACGATTTACCAGCGACTATTTGCTGATTCAATGGGCACTTCCACTTTAATGGGCAGGGCAACTCTCCTTTGAGAAATAATTGGCTAAATTTACATCAATTCATTCGGCCGAACGGGTTCAGCTTGCCCCCCCGATACCCCCTTTGCCTGCGGGCGCTTACTAGCTGCTGCCAATCAGCGCCGCACGACATCATCTCTCTGATGCTCTTAATCCCATGACGTGCATTGATTGACAGAGATTGCCATTGATTGGCATAGATTCATTCTTACTCGGCGCCTACAGATCTCCCTCACTATTCAGCTCATCGCCCTCTTGCTAATCATTCGTGCTGATCCAAATCAACATCCCTTGCAGTGGCTTACCATGAATGCCTAAAATTACACCAAAGGCTGTTTAATGAGCAAATCTCCCATGTCTTTCAAAATTGCCGCCTTCCTTTCTTTCCGTGGGCGGGGTCTCGCTATTTTCTTTTTTTGCCCGTTTTAATGAACGTGCGCCATTTCGACAATAGATGCTGCCCTGCATAGATTACCGCGAAAACTTCCTGCTTCCGATACATTAAAAAAAAGGAAAGAAGACGACGTCACAAAAAAAGCAATGGCACGAAAACAAATGACAAACCATGTTTGGTAGCTTAAAACTTGTTGCTTGTAAAAATCTAAAACATGGCAGTTGTTTTGTACCAGACATCTCCTCCATGTTTCGCTCTGCTGTCGCATCTTCGCATCGGAAACACCAACCACACACCACGCACGCCTGATAAACTAGCGACAGAAAGAGAATACATCTCAAACTGGTTCATCGATCTGCTTCATACTTTGTTTTACTCCGTGTTTCCATCTCGTGTGTTGTTTGTTTTCCATCCTCGTCAACCATTGTCCGAGCACAACCCAGTGACAGCCTCCTCATCAATGACTATGACAGCGCAAGGAACTCCTCTCCATCGATCGAGGCTGTGCAGCAACACAGGCCAGCCAAGGCTCCCCATACTCACACACATTACATATTTGCCAGGTATTGCCTCTTGTCAATATCCGCATCGACCGACGCTTTGTCCCGAACTGGGCCTCTGCACCGAACGTCAAACCCCCTGTTCCTCAGTCATCACCTAAATAGATACCCATGCTCTAAGAAATCCACTCACACTCGCTACATCTTCGGTCAAAGTAATTTGCCACATACTGGCTAGACAAGTGCCCGGCACTTCCTTGCTCACCGCTTTATTACTGTATTATCCTCATTTGGTAAGCTCATATCGAATGACTACTCGGAAGTTAATTCCGTACTTTCCCGCCGGTTTATATAGGAATCTGCCAGACTTCAGCTTCGTCGTACTGGTAGTGTCGTGTCGAACAAGAGAGAATAGGCACGAAGAAGCACTTTGACATTGCAGCTCCTCGTTCATCCCTGCCGAGTTGAATCCCCTAATTCAGTAAACAATGATAAAATAAAAATAAAAAGATAATTCGTTTATTTATTTATTTATTTATTTTTAAATACAAAAATCTTGTTTCAGTCGCTCATTCTCCTGCCTGGTTTTCTTCAACAGAAGCTTGGCACCCCCAGTCGAGGCTCGGGGCATTTCTTAAAAGTTACGGCTTTCGCGCTGGAGCCTCCCCGTTATACGAGACATTCCATTTCGCCTATGGAGTACGAATTACTCGCCCACGTATTTTTGAGATATACTGACGCGTGTTGTTCGACTTCTTTTCCTGTAATTATCATCATTGTTCCATTTGAAGCAGAGAGTCATCATTAATCCTCAAGGCTCTCCGTCCCCTGGCGTGAACTCACGCGACGTCAATTCCCAGCCTCACCATTTCCTACTTTAGCTCAGGCGTAGAAAAAAGTTCCTGTACCCATATCTGTATATCATTCTGCGCCAAAAAAAAATTAAAACATTGAGACATGTTGTAGAATACACGTTGCTTGGCACCACTCGTCCTCCACTGTGGTACGACGCGTTCTCCCTTTCAGCCTGCATTACAAACCGGCGCAGGCGTTTTGCAAGTCAATCGCGGTACGAGAAGTTTAAAAAAAAAATACAGACATCTGGAAGAGTTATCATGTGGATGCCATGTCTCTCCCTCCGAGTACGCGACTTCCCATCTCAACCTCCAGTAAAACATGAAGAAATATAACATCTGAACACCCCTCTCACTCCACCCTTTCCACCATTTTCCATCTTTCTTTCAATATATTCGTTCTTTGAACCTTGTTTGGGGGCGGCTGGCGATTTTATACAGTCTGCCGCGGTGGTGGCATACCAGGTAGCTGGCATCTCACACCTGTTCATCTAAGACAGAACGCGAAGTATGGGGGAAAGAAAGACGAGGACAACACCTCCAGGTTAATGGGTCGCGGTTCTCGGTTTTGAATGTCATGCGAGCCTGTCTGTGATTATCTTGGCTTTTGGCTTTTGGCTTTTGACTTTGTCGAGACTGCGGTGCCTCGACTCGCTTCACTCACGCCGCGTAGACAGTCCAAAACTTAAAAGTAATCACATTGGGCAGTCATGTCAAGTAAGGATGGGGAATTTATAGTGATCTGAAAACAGCAATTAACAAGCATCTTTTATTCCAAAAAAATTTTACTTTACAATTAGCCTCTGTCAACGCCAATAATAATAGCAAAACCAACTATGTTGTACTTTCATCGTCTACCAAGCACCCATCACACCGTTCAATACATGAATACCCAGGACAGCTCCCATATACCAACACACTCTTACAATATTAGCTTGCCCTTGCCAAGTAAGCCCCAGCTACCTCCGCAGGAACACTTTCTCTGCTGAGATAGCACGTACGCAACACCAGGCCTGTGAGCTGGGGCAGCGTCTTCCATCACCAGCGGGCACCGCACGCATCGTCGCCACGCTCTCATCCCAGGCGTCCCCAGCCGCAGCTCAGCACGCTTAAAGATATCATAGTACGCGCCGCCCCTCGCCACCTTCGCCGCCAGGCTGCCCTGGTCATCCTGCACGCCCAGCGCCGAAAAGTTTGCAAAAAAGAGCCGCGCCGGGTCCGTCCGCTCGCGCATCGCCTTCAGGTCCTCGACGAAGAACTTCTTGATGAGCGGCGTAAACGGCGGCGGGAGGAGTCGCGTCAGCAGCATCATGAGCTCCATCTGGATCTGTGATGTCTTGATCATCAGGTCAATCTGCTTCCCCTGGGGCGGGTTCGTCGCCTGCCGCAGCATTGCCGGCAAGAACGTCGAATAGGCCTGCTTGATGTCGGCACCCAGCGTGTTGAGCATCCTCTCAAACTCGGCCGCGGGGACGAGGCTCGAGCTGATGGCCTGCTGCATTCGCTGATACGCCTGCTGCAGCTGCCCGCTCGGCAGCCGGGCCACGCCGGAATGCTCCGCCTCGGCGGCCTGGCGCCGGTAAAACTCGACCGCCTGCGCGCTCACGCCGTCGAGATGTGCGACCCGGCGGCACAGCGCGGACAAGAAGCTTCTCGTCGATGAACAGAGTAGCAGGTGCAATGCTACTTCATTCTTCTCTTGAAGATATTCGGCAGCGTTTACGAGCTTTTGGCCGTTGAGTTGCTCCATGAACTTGTCATCGCCCATCAGCTCAAAGAGGCAGTCAAAGATCCATGCTAACAGGTCTAAAGACCACTTGAGCTCTCCAGCCAGCGCCTCAACAACCTCTGTAAACTTGTTATTAGAACAGGTATCCAGTGACGCTTCACTCGTCAAGGTTTTACTTACCAGGCTCTTCCAGTGGGGACATCTTGTCCCTTGCCTGGATTGGTGTATTGCTTGCTATCGTCGTGAGAATGACAATAATGCGTACATTCAAGCCGATGTTGGCAAACTTGCTCTGAAATGACCGCGGAACATTCTCCCCCCGAAAGCCAAGACTATTCATGATACCCATGCATGTATGGAGTGAGGAATTGCGCATAAGCGATTCGTGGTGAATCTCCTCCGAGTAGTCAACCTGGATCTTGAGCATTCTTATTAACTCTTGAAGCCATTCGTGCGCAAATCTCTTCTTCTCGGCCAACGGGTGTGCAATAGCCAACAGATCGTCAAAATTGCTTTGCCCTATGATACAACCCGCCGCGGCAATGGAGAGCCCGGCCACGCTGGCGGCGTAAACGCCCTCGGTGGGGTTTTCTCCAATATCACCGGCTGGGTAGTGAAGCCTACTCCATGTCACTTTGCCTTCGTCGCCTATTTGGATCATGGAGCAGTGAGTCGGGGAAAATGCGGCCTGGTAGCACGGTCCGTCTTCGCTGAATGTCCAGCCAACCTCCTTGAGGTTCATGATTCTCAATTCATCGGTGGTGGTGTAAAGCTCTTCAAAGGTAAAACGGTCTCTATACTCAACAGTTCCGTCTGACATGACTAGCATTAATACCTTGCCATATTGAGAAACCTGGATCCCAATGACAACTTTGTTTATCACAACAGGGTCCAAGCGTCTCAGGTGAGTGGACAGAGGCGGGTCTTGCACAGTAGATACGCTGTTGCGACGACTTCCAATCTGCTGAAAGGCTGTCTGTATCGGCTGACGCTGCTCTATACATTCCCAGCGGTCCACGATTGTCTGTGGCATATCAAAACCGCCAACGCCTGATGAGCGTGCTCGTGCGCCAATGATCAGCGGCAGGGCACCTTTTCCAGTGTTATCAATGACTGATGCAAGTGCCTGCAGTGATGTGAATTCAGGCATTGAGGGCTCATCAACCATTTGAAGCCAGTCAATAGTGGCAAGGTGGTCTTCGACCAGCGATGGATTGAGACGCGCCGTCTGGGAGAGCTGCGTCTTTTCTTGCACTGCGCCAGGACCAGCCCACTGAATCTCTAGCTTGATGACTTTGAGCTTCCTGGTCGCTGTGGTGGCTGTAATTATGAGGTGTTCTTTGCGACGTCAGTAAATAATTCACAATGGTAAGTAAGGGTTGGCGCGCACTCTTATCTGTAGCCAGCGCTGCATGTGTCACCAGCTCGTCCGAGGAGCAAATGCTTTCCAACTCCATTGTCGTCTCCTCAATCCGCGCATTATTTTGGCTCCAGTACATCTTCAGTAGTCCGCTCATTGTAACGCATAATAGGGCACTCTTGGATGTATGGGGATGGTGGGGTCCAACAGCGTGGATAAATGAGCTTTCATACAAGTATGACGTGTTTGGCTTCGTGTTTGGCTTTGCAGGAGCCCTCACTGCTGGGCCGTATAAGACATTAAAGGGTTTCTTCGACAATCAGTCAATGTGCCAGCCATATCTTCCTTCCATGCGCAACTTACCTGCGGATTCGGGGCTACAGGAAGCCAGTGGCATCCGACAATAACATTCATATCATCAATAGCATCCGTGTCCCATTTGCGATTGACGAAAGGATTATTGAGAGAAACGGGGAAGTTCATAATGCAGACACGCCCAACAGAGTCAAATACGGCGATCTCTGGTGCAAACGTAGGACTCCATTCCAGATGCGTCAACGGATTAGCGACGGTGCCTTTGATGAGATCAGTCGTCGTTGGCTCACTCAGGGCCCAGTTACCATCCACAGGACTAGCACGAAGCATGCGCAGCTCCAGGCTCAATCCGTCGGAGCTAATCGACGCAATGGTTCCCGATCTCGACCATGCAACTTTTCTATGAATTTGTCAGTTTTATGAAGTAGCGAGGAGGAGGATAAGCACCCACTGGCAGCAACCGCGAGTTCTCAACTCATCTAGCCTTTGATTAAGTTGTCGACCCTGAGATTTGGGTGGCAGCGACAGTGGAACTTCCTCGCCAAATAAGTCGTCCACCCCGTCAAGGCTGACGGGTATCGTGCTGTCCAGCATCATGGGCATCTTTTCGGCCGTCGTCATTTCAGACTGAGTTGCGAAATCAAGGGACAATCTACAAATTCTCCTGCATCCTCCTTCTAGCGTTTATTTTTCCCAATAGGTGCCTAATGATTAAGAATATGAGATGAAGAGATTAAAATGATGATTAAACGTGGCGTAATGACAGATGGTAAGACGGTTTGTGAAAGGATGAATGAGAAATAGGTTGAGACCAGGTGCACTTAGCGACGTGCTAACAGTCCGGCAAAACAGCGGCAGTAGCGGTAGCACCATCACGCACTTACCCTGTACTACAGTGACAAATCTGTATTGTCGTGCGTGACAAAGGATCCCTAAACCAGACCGACTTACTGCAGTATATCTATCTAATACAATACCGTTCAGTTTTACTAGTTCTTGTTTTTTGTTAAAGTTTTGGTACTTTACCTCTATTCATGGTGGTGGTTCTGGCTATGGTATCGCGGCTGATTAACCCATCTGGTTCGAATTTCTATCAGGAAACGCAAAGCCTACAGAGAAGCGACAGTGCAGTGCACGATCCAAGGAGTGTATCCAGAAACATCATAAAACTCACAGTAACCACCGTTTTCAAATCCCTTCCAAGAATAAGTTTGCTTCCATTATGGCTATTCATACAGATTAACCCGACTTACCTAACCTGCTCGTCAACATTTTGATTTGCTGGGACAGGCATTGAGCTAGCATCAACTTATCAAATAGAACAAAAGAGAGAAGAAGCTGTATAAAATTTGTTGTGTGAGCCTCGAAGCGGTGTAATGAACTTGATGCTATGGCTGTCATCTCTGCCAGGCTGTAGCGTCATACTGACCGAGGCTATGCCACTCTGCTGCTTACGACGTCTCCAACCCGGCGACACAAGCCCTGAAACAGAATCCATACCAATTGCACCACCCAACTGCCAGGCAAGTCAAATAACAATACCATGAAAGCCATAGAAAGAGGTTATCGTATCACCAATGCGCGGTCTGCCCGTCGAGTATGCAATGCTATATCTTCCCTACGATTGGTGTCAACAAACCCCACACGCAAAGGCTACGGAAGTGGTTCATTCCAATATGCCATCGGTGGTGTTTTACTGGGAGCTGCTGCCACTGCATCAATACTATGGAACCGGGAAATGGATAGAGAAGCAGCTCATGAGCAAAGATGGCGAGAAACAAAGCCACACGGCACACCACTCAGAGCAAAGTATGCCGATAAGGCCACCATGCTTAAAGTTAGTTCAGAAACGTTCATCTCACCGCAACGCCAAGGTTTCTACAATATGACATGGACTGATGAAAATTGAATGGCTAGGCTGTAGCGGAGATAAGAGCCTCACTTGGAAGTGAGGCTGTAAGCCTGGAAGAGGACGACATTGAAGCACACGGCTTCTCGGAATGGTCGTCCTCAAATACGACAGAGTGTCCCGTGGCTGTTGTGCGTCCGTCATCCACCGAGCAAGTCTTAGCCATTGCCTAGATATGCACAAGGTACTGTGTGCCCATGGTGCCATATGGAGCAGGCTCCAGCGTCGAGGGTAATTTTTCGTCGCCGCTGTCCGGCGTGTGCATCGACTTGTCCGAGATAAACAGCATCGTCGCTTTCCACCCAGAAGACATGGACATTGTTGTGCAACCCGGTGTCAACTGGACCAAACTCAACGAAGAAATCAAGCACAGCGGTATCTTTTTGCCTCTGGATCCCAGTCCAACCGCACACATTGGCGGCATGATCTCAACAAACTGCAGTGGTACAAACGCCATGCGCTACGGCACCATGAAGGACCATATACTAAGCCTGACTGTTGTGCTAGCTGATGGGAACATCTTGAAGACGCGACACCGGCCGCGAAAGACATCTGCAGGTTATAATCTCACGGCACTGTTTACGGGCTCCGAGGGCACGCTCGGCATCGTCACGGAGGCGTCGCCGCGCCTGGTGCGAATTCCGACCGACGTTAGTGTTGCAACGATTACGTTTGAGTCGCTGCGACAGGCTGTTGCTGCAGCGTCGTACATGGTTAGGGACGGAGTGCCTCTGGCGGCTCTAGAACTTATGGACGAGGTGCAGATGCAAGTCATCAACAAGGGCGGCGGCGCCGGTGGACGACTTTGGGCCGAGAGGCCGACCCTCTTCATAAAGTATTACATTCCATGAGCAGAATTAACGATATATTTCAGCTCACTGATCCTAGTGTTTAGGTTTTCCGGGACAACAACGTCCATCCAGAGTGACCCAGCCGCCGCCAAGTCCATTGCCGAGGCACATGAGTGCGTGATGGACTCGCTGTGGTCGGCGCGCAAAACAGCGCTGTGGGCAAGCCTCGCAACGCGCCCGGATGGGACCGAGATGCGATCGACGGATGTTGCGGTGCCCATCTCCCGGCTGGCGGACATTGTTGAAATCTCAAAGGACCGTGCGACAAAGTTGGGCCTGCACAACAGCGTCCTGGGCCATGTGGGGGACGGTAATTTTCACCAGATAATCATGTACAACCCGAAGAAACCGAAAGACCAAAAGGCAATGGAAGATTGCGTCAACGCCATGATGGCTGATGCGACAAGAATGGAGGGTACAGTGTCGGTAAGTGTAACGGCCACATAGCTAATGAAATTGTGCCATTCGCCATTGTAATTTGTATTTCCCACAGAATGGCCATAATACGCTCTGCTTCGAACTCGTATTCAAAAGTATTACATGGCACTAACAACATAGGGTGAACACGGTATCGGATTTGGCAAAAAGGTACGAACTAATCTTCATCAGGTCTGCTTTGACGCCCAGTTTCTGAACCGCAGTTGGCTAATTACTGTTCATTCGACAAGGATTGCTTGATGAAAGAGCTTGGCCCGGTAACGATTGGTGTTATGCAGGCAATTAAACAAAAGTTGGACCCCCAGTAAGTTTCCTCATAACACCATTCCAAACCGGGGGACATATCCGGTAGAGAAATATTGACATGGCGACTTATATTCAGCTGGCTTTTGAACCCTGGGAAAGTGTTTGACGAGTAGCCGATCATGCATTGAGTGTGGGCGGTGCTAATTTGCGTATGGAGTTGATATATTTAATACCAATCCTGAACAAAAGTGTAAAATGCAGAGTCGAAACGTCGAGCCAAGAGCTTTCTCCTTTGGTTGCCGAGGCACGGGCAGCAACGAGTTCACCGAACAAGTTGTCGCCTGTTTGGTTATTTCTCCATTCAATAGTCATCCACTAAATGGAGACAATATTTAACTAAGAGCATGTATTTCATTTTCCCTTTGGCTTGGATCCTTGCAGGATCGGTTCGATGAACAAATGTACGGAGTGCAGCCCGCAGAAAAGTTCTAGAATAAACTGGCAATTTCCAAGTAGTCTAGTTGTACTCCGTACCAACAGGTTCATTAGGTGATTAGTTTACCTTTCTCGTAATGGGCCAAAGAATTGGTCCTTCTGCCGTGTTCTGACCAAGGAAGTGGGCGCAAGCATGGGAACCCAGGTATTGCAATGGGGGAAATTGAGGGTCCTTCATCTCGGTGGTGACAAGGGTGAGCTCAAATTGAAGTGGTCACCGCTTGAAAGTAGACAGGCAACGAAATCCCTGCTAAGGACCAGTTGAGAAAGCGAAGCTGAAGATCATTTTCAAGGGCGTCACGGGCCGCACGGGGTCAATTCAAGGGGACTTCACCGGAGTGCTGGTTCTTGGATAGAAAGACTAGCTGAAGAAGGCAATGATAGGAGATGAGGGATGTCACCGGCGAAACTGAAACGCAGTAGCGTTGAATTTATAAAGGATAATGCTCTTTTTGGCAACTTTCACCATATCTCACCAGGTTTTCAATATTTTGCGTAAAATCAGGCTGTTTTGACAAGCGTCCACAGTGGCTGAGCCGCTATTGGAAAATCCCCCAGTTTATTAGTCTGGCGAGGTCCGCATAGCAGCTGCAGAGATAAATTTTGCTGCAGCTGGAATAATTAATAATACTTGAACTGTAGATTACATTGCGAGGCTAGCTAATTATAACAACAGTAAGGAAAAAAATTGCAGGAGGCACAGGGCATTGCCCGTGGATTCAGGATTTTGGTTTCATGGCGAAGCCGAAGTGCTAACAGACCCTTTGCGCGTATCCCTGCCCTGTTCAGTCTAGACCCTGGCTCAGTTTACAGGACTCTGGTGTACTGGGTAATGAAGCGCTTAGCGCTGCCGTGGCACTTTACGCATATGCACATACTGGTATGTACGGAGTAGTATGCACAGACAAATCTTCAACGAAGATCTCGGCATTTGAAGAAAAGATAAAGAACCATCCAAACGGAATGCATATGTATACAATATACAATCTATATTTTAATCAATAGACAGTGTATTAGCCGGTTCTGTCCGTACACCTTGGTTTACTGTTCATTTCTCGTATTGGTACACGGTCTGCGGCATGCGGCATGGGTGGTAGCACCGGCACCTAACCAGACATTTGGAACTAAACCGGCACGGCAGTGAAGTTGTGAGAAGTTCTGCCAACTGCGCCGGCCGGACTCTGCAATTTGGCCTCATCTCCGGCTTGACCTCGCTTCAACTATGTACAACCACGTGGGTGTCGCACCCGGAGCTTCTTTCACTTCGGATCCGCGGAGTGATGCGATGCTTCAGTATGAGCGAGAAGTTACCGAACCGAGAGGGCCTACCAGTAAGTGGCTTAGAACAATCATGGCAACTCTTCAACAAAGACCGCAAGGAAGCGCGGGCCATTTGCCAGGGTTGGTTAATTGATTGTGGAAAGAAATATGGGACGACATGGGAGTGGGTGATGGGCATGGGGTCGCTATCCATTGCGAGGGGGTGGGTTGTCCGAACTTGCCCAGGACGACAGTCGGTATGTCGCTCTTGATTGTCTTGTTCCTGGTGAGTATAAATATCTGTTTACACAGACGACGAATTGGACGTCGAGGTTTTTGAGTGACTTTGCCGCCGAGGAACCTGCTCCCCATAGTAATGAGTCGATGTGCCATGAACGATTCTACTTTGATTGGTTCTTTATGCTATGCGGCTAATCTGGGTGTCACATATATCACACGTGTGGCTTGCCAATTAAGCAAACCGCTCCAAGCCCATGTTGCGTGGCCAAGTGGCTTGAGAAAATGAGGACTGCTCGTAGTTTCTTTCCATGGCATAATCGGAGAGTGTATAAAACCGGTATTCTAGATGAACCGCATAGTTGTTTACTTGACAAAGCTATGTTTCTATTCGTGGTAACATTGGTAAGGGCGATTTTTTTTAAGTTAGCATCGACCCGCAGCGTCAGACGGCCTTCCACCCTTTTTCAGTCTTCCCCTATTGTTTTGCTGTTGTTCCTGAAGCTAAACTCTGGCGTCAAGCTTTATTTTGAGCCGGCCGCAAGCTCTGGTAGAAAAAGAACCGAAGGTGTTCTTCGTGGCTCATGTAACAACACATGGTGTTACTTCTGGTAGTTCTGCGCTTCGCTCCTCATCCCAAGTGTACTGTTCCACCCTGAGACAATGGACACAGGATGATCACCAGCTTGCAAAGCCACATAATCCACAATTTGTCCATAAAATCTACGAAAAGCACAAAAGAAAGGAGGCTTGCAGGGTTCATACGTTTCTTCTGCGCAATCTTCTGAATCTCCACCAGCCTAGCAGTCGTCATTCCCCACCGTCGTTTCTGCATCTTGGTCGTGTTGAGAGGCTTGGCTGTCGGGTAGAAGCACTGGCTAGCCCTGAATAGGATATAAAAGTTTTCCCTTGCGCTTTTGGACCAAGTTGAAAGGTCTAGGCCACGCAGGACTACGGGTTCGTAATTCAACGCTTTACCTTCATTTGGATTTCTTCGCCAACTGGAGAGCCAATTTTTCACCAGGGTAACTTAACAGGAGGCGAGCTGTTAAGTGCAGAGCTAGCACCAATAGACCTTAATCACCCTGCCAAACATATTGGGGGGACTGGGGCTTCGTAGATTTGGGTAGCAGTTTTCAGTGGCGCTGTGGATAACAACAGCGCCAGGCTGAAGAAACTCTTTCCGGGGTGGCCCCTTCGAGAAACTTACGGTTAGGCCAGGGGCAAGAGAAGGTCCATGTAGATTTGGCGAGGGGCCCTGTGATAATCCATCTTGGCTATAGCTCCGCGTAGAGTAGCAGCAAACGATAGCGAGCTCTGCTAACCAATATACGAATCCAAACTCGTGGACGACATCTCGATTCCCCCCCTCTCTGTTCTCGTCTTTTGTCTTTTGCATCTGTTCTGCAGAAAGCACAACCAATTCAAAGCGTCGGAAAGGAAAATAATAAAACAACGACAAGTCGGGAAACGTGCATTATAGCTTTGGTTGCTAGGGGATCTTGGCTTCCGCATCGACCACCGCGCGCGCGTTCCAACGGCACAACGTTGCTGGACCTGACGTCTTCTGCAGCTCAAACCCTTGGCGTAAAGAATTTCGCAGCAAGTTCTATCTGGTCGATTGCGCGTTTGCAGGACAAACGAACGAAAGGCGCCATTCTTTTGAAAAAATTGGCCCTGTCTCCTGTCTTGAGCGCGTGGGAACTGGTCGCATCGACGAACCTGCACTGTCTCTCCCCTCAGACCAAACGCCAACCACCACAAACATCACCCGCCGTTTGTAACCAAATCGACGACAATGGCTACTGCTGTCGCCGACAGGTTCCCGGGCTATACGACAGGGAGTGCAGAAACGATCACGACCATCACGAGCGAAAACAACAACTACAAGCGCACTGGCGCTGGCACCATCTCACGATCAAATCGACATTCCTTTCTGGGCTTTCGGCACGTGTCGAGTTGCTCTGAAGAGGACGGTAGCCACCCCCACAGCCGGCGATTCCACAATGGCCTCAAGCTGCTCGGCGGCCACGGCAGCAACAGCATCAGCAGCATCGGCGATGTTGGCGTGAAGCGGCATCATCAGGCCCGGAGCCAGTCGTCGCAGGGCTCAGGGGGCAGTGGCACCGAGTACTCGCCGTCTGGTTCGACGCTGGCGTCGTCACCGGCCATGACAAAGGAGGAATATGAGTCGTTGCCTCTGACGATACGAAGAAAGGTGAGTTTTTTTTAATGCACTGCTTTTCCTTATTCTTTGCCCTTTTCTTTTCTTTCTTTTTTTGTTGCTTTTTGCATCGGGAGGCAGGGAGAAAGTTCCCTTTCGAGACGAAGAGCCTGGAGATTCTTTATAATTTCTTTTTCGGGAGGCGATGTCTTTGCGTCCGATTTGTAGCTGAGTGGCCGAAACAACGAGTGTTGCATCGGACAGACTTTTTAGCCGGAAACAAAACCAGATGGGCCGACGAGAAACATGAATTAAGAGACGAACAAAAAAGCAATGGAACTTGCAACATGTTTCGAAGATTTTTTTTTCGCGGCCCGTCGTGTGTCATGCCACCAAAAAAAAAACACACAGACAACACCATGTCGCAGGTGGACAAGTTTGATGCAACACTAGTGGCCATTGCTAAAGGGCTATGGACTGTCTACACTACGACTTGGCCTCGCTTCTTATGGCTGCTGACAAGAACTCAAGAAGCAAGAAGCAAAAAGGAAAAAAAATTTAGTCCGTGATGGCTGCCATGTTTCTTACTATTCAGCAAGCGCTGTAAGCTGCTGTGCTTAAAGAAGAAAAAGGTTGGGGCCCTCAGCCAATTTTACTTTTTCTGTGTACTTCTGTCGGCAGATATCGTGGATCTTCTTCAGAACTGGGGTGGCATTGGAGAATGTAACCTTGCGACTGCTGCATTTCTTTTTCTTGACTTTTTACTGGCTATTTTTTTTCTTTTTTCCCTTCACTTGAAGATTTCTTTGCGCAAAGCGTTGCGACGGTGGACAGGTCCGATATTGAATGGCTTGCAGTTGAGGCGTCTCGCGGGGCGAAGGAGCCTCGCAGCCCGAACAATGTGGCTTGCTTTTCTACGAACATGAAATATCGTGACAATTTACTGAGTACTTGGTGCTTTGAGTTTGGGAGTTTATTTTCTGCGCCACTCTGCCTTTGGGAACGGTGTGAGACGCGGACGCGGACGCGGACAAGCAGACGAACCATTTTTGCAGCCGTGACAATCCATCCCTGCGCAGAAATTTCAAAACTCAAGGCAAAGAAAGCTACAGCTCTGATGGATGAGTAAAAAGGGCGCAAACTCATTGCAACAGAGCATATATCTCAGTGGATTTTACTCCATAGAGATATAGTATCTGGGGCACAAGTGTGTCAGTGCATACACTTGGTATGTACCAGACTGGAGCTCCATGTATATACTCGAGACACACCGACATACAAGCTATTGCAAGTCGGGGTATTCTCAGTATGGAAAGCAGGCTATTTTGAGCAGAGTCTCCATACCTAGCCAAGTGGTGGCTGCGGACTTGGGGCCAAAGTGCAAAAGCAACGACACGCGGCAGCCACTGAGCAAGAAAAAGAAAGGAAAAGCCGAGTCCTCATGACAGTGCCAGCTAGCCGGTAATGTTGTTTTGCTTCTTTTGCAGGTCAATATTTGTCAGCTCTTGAGCGTTGTTCCTACACCACTTATCTTGTTGGCGCCATGCGACAGAGTTTAAAGTAAAGGGTCAATGATGGGGAGCCTTGTGATGCATTTTGTTCCCACTAGGGAAATACCCAGAAAAAGACCAAGCATGCAGCATGATTATGCTAGCTGCTGCAAGTCTTGCGGTAAAGGCACTGTACCTGAAGCGCGGGCCGCTGTTAGTGGCGTTGACCCTCGTCACGTCACCTACACTACCCAGCGATTGCTGAGTTGGGCAGAACAGAACCGAGAGACACTGGCTTTGAAAGAAAAAAAAAATACTGGATGGTTATTTCTTGCCACAGTTTTGTTCTGAATGGGAAACAAGACTTGTTCTGCGCATCGATGCCTATTGCGGTAAAGAGAGACATTCCAGCTTGGGACCCGTTGTGGTGCAGTTTCTTTTCTTTTTGAAGCGAGACCGGCAGCGCCATATCAGCGATGGGCTCAGCGGCCAGTTGAGAACGACTGACGAGGTACAAGGCGAGACTCGGACTCGGAGTTGCCATGTTTCTTGATGAATGAGGAGCAACATCCCTGCCGCCGCCTGTCAGATAACGTGCTGGGTCTGGCAACTGGGTGTTCAGCCAAATGGTTACTGATACACTACTTGACTACTCAGTACTGAATTCTGGATACTCTTCCCACATGTTCTTTTTGGACATGTTTTTTATTCTTTTTCTTCTTTTTTTTTTTTCCTTTCGTTTTCTTGGGTTTCACTCTACCACTACCGAGAGCTCGTTACTGGCAGTAGCCCGCATACCACTATCAGCACCTATCCACAGAGCTGCAGGCACTAACTACAGGCGGGAGCCTAGCGGCACCCACTGTAAGAAGGGACAGAGCAGCAAAGCAAGGGCCGAGCTTAGCACCTAGCCCCCTAGTGCCTACCACCTACGTACTTGTAAGCTGCGACCTGCAAGCTGGTATGGAGTACCTTGGAGTACGGAGTACCGAGCACGGAGTGCTGTGGCGGCAGCTCGCATTGCGTGCACTCCACCAATCCATCACATTTCACCAAAAAGGCTGCAGGTGGCGCTGGGCTGGCACTGAATTGGCGCTGGAGGTGGTCCCCTTGCCAGCAAGCTCTACTGGGTACCTAACTAGCGGGCACCCCCGCTGTAATCGGTAGCTGGCCAGGCACCCTATAGCGGGTGGTACAGGTACAGACAGGTACAGACCCTCTGTATTTCCAGCACCCACCGCCTGAACGCCTCTCCCCCAACCCTTAGTCGTCCAACCACAAACCATGTCGCCCACTTAAGCCCAGAAAAAAAAAAAGCCTCGTCGCCTCGTCGCCTCGTCGCCTCTCTCGTTCTTTCGTTCCTGCGTTGAGACACGCCATTCCTCTTGGAGCTCGCCATGGCAGCTTCCACTCCCCTTCCACCCAGAATGCCGGCCTATGTTTTATATTCCTAGACACAGACCGGTCATCGACTTATTATTCTATCCCTGCCCCGTCCTCTTCTGTCCTCCTTCCCCGCGCTACCTTGGTTGTTATTGTCCCTTGTTGTTGTCTTTGCATTCGGTCCTCCTCCTCTGTCTCGCATCACCTGCCCTCCTGCAAAGCTGCAAGGGCCGGCAATAACATCAATTCACTTTGCCGCTGCAAGAAACTACCTATATACTGACAATTGGACCTGCCTCGTTGTCCCACAACGAACAGTACTTTTCCACTCTTGAGCGTCTTCGGTTTGCCCAGGATCCCGAACCGGACGACACGGACATCACCCCATCCACCTCACTCGATAATCTCCCAAAGCTCCATCCTAATACTATCCCTGCCACGGCTGTTAGCAACAACACCACAACCACCACCACCACAACCACCACAACCGCATATACTAGCCACTGCGCCGCCACCGCCTCCTTTACCGCCTCTCCTCCTGGCAGATCACTTCAAGACAAGCACCAGCCGGTTCGTCTCGCTGTCCTCTCTAGACTACCGTCTGAGTCGAATCTTGCCCCTTCGCTCAATCAACGGCCCAAGTCTGCCCTGATTCGTCTGCCGTCAAACGCTGCTGCTTCCAACCGGCATAGCACGCTGGGACTCGGGCTCGGACTTGGTATCATAAATCAACCAGAACGTCACCAGCCCGCTGGCCTCACTTCTCGGCAAGGCGTTATTTTGGATGCAACTGACGAGGCTCTGATCAAACGTGGAAAGCGCCACAGCCATATCCCTGGACGCCAATCAAACAGCCAGCTACATCGTGCCGTGTCTCACGACCTGCTCTCTCACAGGATGCATTCACGCACCAATGATGGCGCCTGGATGGATGGCCGCATAAAGGAGACTGAAAATACTCTGTACGATAGCCTCCGCTGGCTCGAAGAAGACGACAACCTCGACTTGAGCCTCGACCTCGTGGACGAGTATCACCTCGGTCTCCGCCAAGATGCTGCCAATCGCAAAAGCCGCTCTTCGTCAATCCGCCGCAAACTCTCAGCGTCCTCCAAGATGGCCTTTAGCCGTGCCTCTTCTACCCTAAGCCGACCCACCACAAAAGAAGCCTCTACGCCTTTTGGCGGCTCTGTCCTCTCACTTCAGAACCCCCCCGCCAACGGCCACGTCCGTAGACGCTCACGAGCTCTGTCGCTCATGTCGGCAACCAAGCAACCACCGCCCGAGGTCACCACGGTTGCGTCTCCCCGTCTGCCCATGGACCCGGCTGCGCACTACCAGGATCCTGAAGCTCGTATGAAGCTGCGTGTCTATCTTGCCTCCCCGCACAAGTTTGATGAAGCTGTCGAGTTTGGTTTTCCTTCTACAGAACAGCAGCCGCAGAGCCCCACCAGCCCGACTAATCCTCCCAGGCGAGTCGACTCTCTGTCCCGCAACGCAAACAGTGCCAATTACTTGCGCATGCAGACCCTTGTGGAGGACAAGCGATGCTCCCGCTACAGCGAGGAGACCACCGCCACCGAATCGGACTCACCTCGCACTCCCGATAGCTTGGAGAAGGCTGCATCCTTCACAGTCGAGAGCAAGGAGCAAGAAACGCCCAAGGTCGACTACGCACAGGCACATGCCTATGCGAGGGAAATGACGCTGCGCATGACGCTGACTCGACCAGACCTACGCGCGAATGAGGAGCAAATATACGGATGGCAAAAGGCTCGTCCAACCACATCATCAGAGAGCCCGCGCTCGCCTGTCGGACCAAAAACGCAGGATGAGTTCAAAAAGGACAGCATTGAACGACAACTCGCAGCCATTGACACCGAGAACCTGCTCTACCCCGAACAAGGTGCAATGAAGCGCTTCTGGAACCGAGTTCGCCGAACATGATTGGACACGTGCGCATGAAATTGCTTGAATCTCTGAATCATTTTTGCCATTTGGCATCCATGGCCTGAAGACTGTCGTTATTACTCAGTTGGGAAACCTACTTTTATTTCATTTTAGCGTGCTGTACTTGGAGGGAGCGTCCTGTGGCTTTTCGTTTTTCTGTTTTTCTCCTCATGCTTAATTTCGTGTTCCTTCCCCCAGCATTGTTATCTCCTTGATTTCTCCTTCGCTCATTCGTCTACATTGGGTTCGGCATGCGTTTCTGTTTCTCTGCAAAAATTCGGGCTTGTTTACGACATTGATGGCCTTGGTTTGACTTGTCTTGTTTTTTATACCCACTACGTACATTTTACCATAATTTTGTCTTGCTTTTGTTGCAGACGCATGAGAAGAGTATTACAATCACATTTTTTTGAACGATACAAACGCATGTTGGTCGAATGTTTCCCTATGCCGCTCAATTTCCACTGTGATGATCAATGACTATGAGCAAGAATATGTATGCGTCATCTTGATGATGAGAGATAGAATCTGTAACATGCTTTGTGGAGCGACCCAATTTCATGTACGGCGTTGCATAACCATGCAAAGCTGACCGGGCAGGCCGAGATGGGCAAAAAATATTTTTATTATAGGTACAAGGATGAGTCTTACCCGAGATGGAATCGTTGCTTACATATAGATCACTCTATTAACAGAAGATAAAAAGCTCACAGCGTTTTCTCACGCGACGGTACACTGTACCTACATAAGCATATTTGGAAAAAGGTAGAAACACCGCCCTGGTCAATGAGATTGGCTGGTTTCACATTGGAGAATATGCCCACTCTTACATACAATAAGAAAAAGGAGAGAAGCAAATGAAAGTTTTAGCATTTTGTTTTAAAAAAAATAATACAAACAATGCAAGGGGCTTAATACTTGAAATTAACACTTTTCCTTGTTTTAGTATTCTTCGTTTTCGCTGGAAATGGGACGGAGATTGCGCCAACTTTTCGTTCACCAACTGTCAGACTAAGGCTTGGCTTCTCCTTGATTCTTCCATTCATCATATGAGACTTTCGTCTTGTCTATTGCGCTACTGACACATGCATACATACAAACAGGCACATCCCACTCAATATCCCTCCTCATCCGAGAACTGTGTACAACAGTATATGCTTGTAAATGCCCAAGCTAGACGCAATTTCCTGTAGCCGAGTCCCATTTTCCACGGCTTCTTATAAAAAAAAACAAATTACAACAAAACAAAACATGAATGCCTAGTTTGGTCCCGATTCCCCTCCCCCATGTCCGTCATCGTTTATACGTCTTCGTCACTGTCTTCCCCCAGCAACTCCCCATCGTAGTCTTCCACCCGCGAGTAATCACCACCACGTGCAAAGCTCTGCCGCGTAGTAAACCGGCGGCTTCGGCCCATCCAGCTCCCGCCGCCACCAGAGCCACCAGCAACGCCCTGGACAGCCCCCGACGCCGCCCTCCACACGCTGGCCAGAAGCAGAGGCAGCGCCGCCGCGACCGCCGCGACCGCCGAGATGGCAATGACGGGATACTTGATCCACGGCTGGTCGCTATCAAAAGTTGACGACTCGCCTAGACGAATCTGGCCAAACTTGCCGGACCAGTTGCGGTACACCCACCAGCCACATGCTGCTGCCGCCACAATGGGAATGACGACGGCGAAGAAAATGGCCACACCAGAGGTCCGGTGCTTCTTTTCAAACTCTTCTTCATAACCGGCGCACGGGTGCTCGGTAGATGTCTTGTCCAGCTCTCTGCCGCCCTCGCACGTAGTCAGCTCCAGTCTGCGGTAGCCAGTCGGCTCAAACCATGACGTGGCATTCTTATTCTTTTCGCAAAAGTCTTTTCCAGAGAGCGGTTCCAGTCCATCCACCAATGTACACTGTCCACTGTTATCCATTACGTAGTTGTAAGCACTGCGTACACATACGGTTAGCAGAGATCTCATCTCAAAAAAATCCTGGGCTCTTATACATACCACTCGTAATCGCGACGACTGCAGGCACAGTTCTTGTGCTTATATAGTTGCTGAAGATCTTGGTCATTGTAGCACGTGCGGTCAGTCTTCTTGCGCAAATACTGGGCAACATGGCCAAATAGACAGTCGTCATCCTGGAGAGGATGCTTTGGTGACCAAATATCATAGTCCGAGTCCCCTCCGTCCTTGTCAAACTTGCAAGGCTTATCAGTGAGGCCTGTGAAATCGAGATTCACGCTGAAGAGCTTGCCCGACTCTGATTTGCACCAAAGAAGGAAGTTGCGCGACTTTCCTGACGAAAGAGTGGTAATGTCAAGCACCGTAACTTTATCGTCTGAAAATTTGTAATCGGACCATGTTTTGCCCTCGTCGGTAGAGTAAGAGACACTGTTTGTTGTCACCTTGTTATCATGCGTTGCACGCTCAACAAGTACTATCACGGAGCCTTGATCTCCATATTGCCAGGTCCAATGTCCCTTCTTCACACTGCGCCAAGTAATACCACCATCAGAAGTCACAAAAGTGTCTGCATCCTTGATATTCCCCAGGATGGGACCAACATTGCCGACGCCAAATATGAGTCCAACGGCAGTAGAAGCGGCAAACGTCTTGCGCTTGTCATCGCGCTCAGTATAGTGATGAATGTGAAGAGCACAAGATGCATCACCCTTGGAGCTGCTGCATGAATAGGATTTACCGTCAACATCTTTGCTGGGAGGAGCAAGGTAGCCCCATTCATTGCCGTCGTTGCGGGAAATCTTGGTTTGAAGCTTTTTTGTCTTTTCTCCCTTGCCGGGGTTGGTGACGACGTTGATTATTTCAAATCCTTCCAAGCCTGCAACCTTTTCAAAGTCTGCAAACGGAACGTCATTGCAGTTTACGTTGGAAGCAC
This sequence comes from Zarea fungicola, assembly GCA_900169235.1. Classification (NCBI taxonomy): domain Eukaryota; kingdom Fungi; phylum Ascomycota; class Sordariomycetes; order Hypocreales; family Cordycipitaceae; genus Zarea; species Zarea fungicola. The sequence continues at coordinate 95,172 of FWCC01000178.1, forward strand.
TGAGCACAAATGAAGTACCATTGGAGTTGCTCTTGATGATGGAGCCGTACTCGTGATCCGCGCCGTCATCAGTCTTCACAAACAGGTTGAGAGCATGTGTGGAGCTGTCCAGAGCGGTGTATTCGTTCTCGTGGCCGTCCTGGAACTTGTGCGGGAGGTTTACCTTTGCAAAGTTCTTGCCGTTGACACTGACAAGCGGCGTGAGGCCTCCCGTCTTTTTATCCATGTCCGGTGCCATGACAATGAATTCGCTCATTGTAATGAAGTTGCGCGCATCCTGCTCTAGAATCGTAACATCCGAATCAAAGAAATCATCACTAGTGATGATTGCCATTGTCGAGCTCTCGTTCTCTTCTCGATGGCCCAAGCAAACAATCTGCTTCTCGGCGCGAACTTTGTACTCGGAATTACCAGTGAACTCGCACTTTTCAACGTAATTGCGCAGTGTGGTCCAGTCATCACCACGATCTGTAGAAATGGAAGCCTTTCTGAAGCAAGACTCCTTGCCACCCACTTTTTCGCACTTCTCGCCAACCCAGAGCAGCCAGTCCTTCCTGTCTGGATGAAAGCTTAGTGAACCTTCATCAATAGCTTTAGACGGGGCCGTAAAGCTATGGAAGGTGTGTCCACGATCGATTGAGGAAAATACTTTGTTGTCTTTGCCGGTGGTAAAGTAGATGACGTCGTTGAAGTATGTATGAGGGAATATGTGTTCAATATCTTCTCCTTCCAGAATGCGTTCCCATTTCTTGCCGTGGTTAGACGAGCGCCATATCCGGTTATCAACCTTCATCCTGTCTACTTGGTGTTCCACAGGGCGTACAATGACAGTCTCGTCATTGGATGTGCTGGTTTGAGCACGCTCGAGGTAGATCTTTTGGAAGTCCTTGAGGTCTGTGTCAAACTCGTACTGGACGTGAGTAACTTTGCCATCCGATGGTTTTGAGCCATCGCCTTTATTCCCGTCCTTGCCTCCTTTGCTGCCATCGTTACTTCCATCCTTGCATTCGTGTTCCACGGCAGCATCTTTCTGGGTTCCATCCTTTCTCTTGCAAGTATTACCTGGGATGAGTCTCCAGCCGGAAGAACCCTTGAAAGTCTTGGTGTCGTCCTTGCAGGAACCTTCGGGAATAACAACGGGACCGACTTGTTTGCATTTGGTCTTGTCGTCAGGATCACGCTGAAAGTTGTAGTCGCATTCAAAGTCAGCATCCGAGCATTCGCAGTCCTCCGTCTTGGCAAGAGGCTCCTTAAAATCGCTCTTGATAAAGCAGTCTGCCGTCTTCTTTCTACGGGTATAAGTTTGCTTGTGACCCATGATGCATTGTGGCTTGCCCTCCCCGTCAGCGCGGGCATGCCACTCTTCCATGTCATCATCTCCGCACTTGCGCAGCTTTAAGCCTTCAAAGTCAATGGCAATGCTGTGGTATTGGCCCTTGACTGAGCCAACCAGAAGAAATTTCAGACTAGTGGCGTCTTGCACAGTGGTAAGAAATTCCGGCTTGATGCTCAGGTCATCTGGGAACGGTGCTTGCTTCCAGGTTTCGCCATGGTCCAAAGAAAACGAAATCTCCTTGATACCGCCCTTGTCTGAATCTTTGACAGCGACGAGGATAGAACCAGAATCTCCGAATTCATATTTGTGTTGACCGTCCAACGCCTTTTTCCAGCTTCGACCAGCGTCATCGGAGACAAACAGATTCGACTTTCCAGCCGCGTCCAGCGATGTACCGACATTGCCGTTGCCCATGATGAGGCCAGGGGCGGGGCTAGAATAAACACGGCCAATGTTATCCAGCTCGGTGACTGAGTGCAAGTGGATTTTATCATCACCAGCCTTGAGAGACTCAAATGTTCTGCCACCGTCAAAAGTGATCTTGCTGATGACAGCCTTTGGTTTCCCATGCTTATCAACATCGGGGCCATTCTCGACGGTATTGACGAGATAGACACCCTGGATACCGCTGACATTTTCAAAGTCGACATAGCCCTGCTTGTTACGATTCGTGTAGGGAACATTCTCGGTGAAGTATGTGCCGTTGGAATTGCTGGAAAACAAGACACCCATGGGCCTGGATGGGTGTGAGGTCATCACATCGACTTGGATGCTGTAGTTTGTGCTCTCAAGAACAGTGTAGGAACCTTGGTTGATGGTGTGGGAATGATCGTGATTGTCTGCGCTTGGGAAAACGGCTCGGTGCCACTTCTTGGTATCGTCCGACACGTACAGGGCCATTTCGTCGCTTTTGTAGGACATTGTTGCCACAAGGACATAGCTCTTGACAACGGCGACATTGACAACACCGCGGACGGCCTTGTTGGAGTCAATGTTGGGCTCAAATTCCTGAATATCGTTCTTTTCCTTGGCAAAGTAGGAATCGGATATGACCAGGCGTTGGTCTTGCCTTCGGGGAGAGAGCTCATCTCTGATGATGCACATGATTCTGGACTTGTCGAAGTCTTTGTCGCCAGTGGAAAATTCGGGCGTAGCCTTGGCCCACCAGCAGCCAGCGGTATCCCGTCGAAGCATGTCCACAGTCTTGAAACCATCGGTCGTGTACGTTGCAGCCTCGTCGCAGAAGATTTCGTCGCAGTCCATGCCGTTGAAGATGATGCGCTTCGGATCGCCGGCATGGAAGGTGAGGACCTCGGGCTGGAATCGGCTTGGAGGCGCTTTGGATTTGAATTCGGGCCAGGATTCGCCAGCATCCTGAGTCATGTAGTGAGTCTCTCCCGTAGTCAGGACAAATGCCGTTTTGCGATCGTAGGGATGCATGACGAGCAAAACGGCCTTGCCCTGAGGGACGTCGCTGACCCTTGCCCAATCGGCCCCGGCATTTTTCGACCGGAAAATATTTCCGGTACGAGGATTGTGCCACACTACTGAATCCGTATCTTCAAAGTAATTGATATTCCGAGGATAGCCTTCGATTTTGGATGCCGAAATGGTCGGCAGGTCTTCAGCGAGGGCAGGTATCCAGAACAAGGAGAGTACCAGGGCACGCCACCACGGCCTGGCCGTCGGGCTGCAGATCCTCATTGCGAAAGAAGAGGCGGGATTATCCGTATCATGTAGTTGTTATGTAGAAAAAAAAAAGGAAGGTGTTGTATATGCGCTGGCCGATCCGAGCAGTCGAGGTCGTCGTGTATGTAGACTGATATGAAGTTGGGAGTTGCGGATTGCGTGTCCTGTCTGGAGCTGAAGCTACTTGCGTCAGAGACGACGTTGACAGCTACCAAGTGTGGCTCGTGTTGGATTAGCTGGAGGGTGGAAGCAAGGAGGGCGCTAGTTGACACCTACTGAGTGTGGCGCAGGGAACGGGTGGAATGCAAGTGTGGCTTGGGACGCGGCTCCACACAAGCTTGTCACTGGGGGGCTGAATTCGGAAGTAAAAAATGCTGCTGGATGAGACATGGAAAAGAACAGATCTGGTCTAGGAAAATCCAATACACGGAGTCTCGCACCCCGGTAACTAGCTGCCTATACATTCAAAAGTAGTATAAACTTTTCTTGGAGCGTCGGTGCCGGCACGGGCATGCACCTGTGTATCGCAGACACTGGGCTTCTGTACCATTGCATGCTGCTCAAAAACATACTTGAAGTCCAGATTTACTAATTATTACCTCTGCACTCCGTATGTCGCAAGCTCTGGCGGTATATTGACCGAGTCGACAGAATCGACGAGCCTGTATCTGCGCACACTCGGTGCACCAAATAAGCTTCTGGCAAGTTTTGTACAAGTGGCACCCAGTGATCGGCATCATCATTGGCGGGTTCTACGGGCTACCTACCCCTGAGGTACGAGGGGCGGCGTACGCAGCATGGATTTCCTGATTGTTGTTGGGTAACCATCGCGGCGTTGGAGAGGGACTGCAGGTACTGAAATCATGGCTATTTCCACGGCAAAATATGTTCCTGTAGCAAAGGCGAGCGCCTCTGTCACCAGATCTCTCAAAAAGGTACCAAGACGCCTGACGGCCGTTGCACGGTACCTGCATATACTTGGGGGCGGCCACAGCGAAATGGGTACCGTGGCAACCAGCAGACGCGACTGGCCAAAACATGGGCCTGAAAAACCACAACCGCTAGTCATCCTTTACAGTTAGGACACCATGTTCCTCTGCGACCGATGGATCGTGCATGTGAGAGTCATGTCTTAGAAATCCAGTACTGTACAGTATTTCAGCAGTGCAAAGGAAATCTATCAAATGCAGGGCTGATTGTTGTGCCGCCCTACCGCGTGGTGGTACAATCATAGTGTCGGAACAAACAGGCCAAGGTAGCCACGCTGCAGGGTTCATTAAAACTACCAATAAATCCCTCCGAGCATGCTGTCCGATACAGAGCTGAATACACTCACAATGACAGTTCTCTGCCATGTTGCATTCCCCATCCAGCGCAGTTTGAAGCCCCTGCAGTCAACGGTCCCTTCATTTACCCCAGAGCTTTGGCCATGTTTTAGCGTCGGGGGCCGTGGTGCTTGATTTATGTATGCTACATTATCATATCAGTACATAGTACCACGTTTAACAACAGTAGTAAATCCGCTTAAAAGACAAACCCCCTTGAATGAGGAGGGCCAGATACGGCCTGTCGCTCACAAACCTTGCCTAGTGCCAGGTACCTGGTCGGCTGTCAGGGGACCTGCTTGCCCCTCCCTCCCATCAGCGACGCCTGGTGGGCCACGAGCGCCCGCCAAAGCCTCCCACGCCTCTCTCTCCTGTCCATTCGCCTCGTCTGTTTTGATCCCCGTTTTCCTCCACTTGCATAGAATCTGGCCTGGCTGCTTGCTTCGTTTCTTTTCTTCTCTTGACAACACTTGCACATTCTGAAGCTACAAAGCCCTCAGCTATATCAATCTTTGTCTGATTCTCGACGAATAGCTTCCGTTTGCTCGCGAAACCTCGCAACCTCGCAACCCCCCCGCGATCCTCCTCCTCTACCACCGAAATTCCCCCTACAACTCCCTCACCATGTCTGCCATATATAAGCAGTTTCTTGCCTCGCCAAACTCCTCTCTGCTCGCGGAGAATGCGTCTTTGCACTACATCACCACCCTGACAAACTTCTCTGGTGCTACTGAGATCATCAAACACTTCACCACACTTCGCAGACAGGTAAACAAGAAACAGGAGGAAGTCGTCAACGCTGTGGAGGGAAGGGATACCATTGCTGCCGAGGTCTTTACGGCTGTTGAATTCCTTACCAGTGGCGGCGTCTATCTCCCCCAGCTTGACGACAACTTCCTCACTGATCGCACAGCCTACATTCCAATTGTAAGTTGCAATCGCGCTGAACCTTGATTTAGACATGCTAAACCAGACTGCTGCATAGACTCATTTCGTTTCGTTTGACACCGACGGCAAAATTGTCCAGATTCGCCAACAGTGGGATCAGGGTGCACTTCTGAAGCAGCTCGAGATTGTTGGCAAGACTGGCCGCAACTGGCCTCTTCATGATAGTCGAGAGCAGATCAAGCAGATCCAATCCTGCCTCAAGTCTGTTGGCAAGGGTGTCCAGCAAGCCCCAAGCCACAACGATGTTGTCATCCGTACTCGTCACAACTCCTCCAACGTTTTACGAGACCCCCATGCCTCCCTTCAGCTGTTTGGTAACAGAGAGGAGATGGAGTCTGCTCCGATGAAGGCGGCCCCGAACCCCTACGCCGGTCACCGCCCCAGCCAGCGATCGGTTACTGACATCATTGGCGATGAGCCGGAAGGCGACGAATCTGGCCACTCTCGCCATCGCTCCGTATCCCCCAGCAAGGCTGGCTCCGGCAAGAACTACCAGCCCTCGCGCATCTTTGATGGCCAGCAGGAGGTGATTGAGGAGGTTGAGACGCCCAAGAGAGGCGACAAATACATTAAGCCCCACCCTACCAAGTATAATCACTTTGACTTTGTTGATGGCTCGGACCCTAGAGATGCGCCTGCCCGTGGTGTTGACCATGACCAGCGACCCAAGTCCAAGCACGACAGCCAGTGGTCCTTTGATGACTTCGTTACCCCGGCCAAGACTACTGCCTCCAAGGGCATGCGCTCACATGATACCCAGCACTGGAACCCTGAGTTACAGTTCTCCAATGATCCCGATGCCCCTCAGGTTCCGGGCAAGGGACGCCGTGACGCGGAGACCCATTTCGAGCTACAGGATGATGGGGAAATGGATGCACGCCAGGTACGTGGTGGTCTTCCTCGCGGGGCCATGCAGGGTGAAGGCCAGAGTCTCTACAAGAACCAGCTTTTCGATGTTGTGGACCCTACTCCCGGCCCCAAGCGTGCCCTCGCCAACATCACCAACCTCAAGGATCGCAGCAAGGATTTCGAGCCTCACTTTGAAATGACTGACGAGTCACCATCCCAACCTCCGAGAACCCAGCACGCTCCGGAGGGCAAGGTGAAGATGGCTAAGATGATGGACCATAACTGGGAGGTCTATGAGCAGTCGCCTGTCAAGGAGAACAAGTCGCGTCCTGCTGCAAACGCATCTAGCAGCGAGGGTGGAATTCATATTGCTGGCAATGGCATGGGTGCCCGAAAGACGGCAGCCGCTCAGAGCGAAGAGAACAACAAGATCCACATTGCTGGCGACGGCATGGGCGGCCGCAAGGGTACTTCCAGAAGCTGGATGTATGGCGGTGACGACGATGAAGAGGAGAAGCCGAAGGTCCAGCCAAGAGGCCGTGGGACGGCTGCCGCCCAGAAGACGGGCGACTTTTGGGATTTCTAAGCCCTGAAGTATGGGAGTGGTCCATGAACAAAGTTGCCGAATCAAGATGACAAACGTCTGATTTTCAGCTTTGCTCTTCTGCTTGCGTTTTATGTATTCCACTACGAAATAATGTCTCCTTTTTGTTAGTGCAGAGCCACTGACAATGCTATCTTACATGTCCGAAGCCTGCCTGCCCTGTCCTTGGATTTTGTTTGTCCATCATTCCCCTTAGTATACACACTACACTATACTCACCCACAAAATTGGTGGCTTCTCCTTACGGCCTTTTGCGATGCGACAAGAATGTGGAAGGAAAGCGGCTGTAAGGGGAGAAGAAACAAAAAAGCAACATGATATCTATCTTTACCCTATTCTTCTTTTCCTTTTTGTTACTTGGTCTCTCTTTTGGCACTTTTTTTATAAGACATAACCACCCTCGATGTTAACTAGACTGGATTTTTGTTAAGATTTTTACTTGCAAGAGGGTAGAGATAAAATATAAGAAGACTACTGCCAAGCAAATCTTGTTGGAGTTGCCAAGTATTAAAAAACTAATGTCATTGCTGAGGTCATGTGTGGCCTGGCTATAAAGATTCGACGAAAAGGAAAAGAAATAAGAGATACTCCGCAACGCGCAAACGCCGACAATGCAAAAGCGTAGCTCCGAGATTCGTACAATTCAGGACCCGTAAAAAACATTAAAACACTCTGCCATGTGTATGGCATACCGCTCTGTGGTATGCTTGCTGTTGGTTGGTATCAAAAACAACGAGCTATCCAAATAATAATAATAAAAATAATAAGACGTGACCCCCAATAAATAATCGATGGGCAAAAAAGTGAGCACAAACCGGCAAAAATAAAAAAAATAAAAAAGAGGGGAAAAAAGAAGCTCAGCATATAAACTTGTACCACTTTTTCCACTTGGGCCAAGTCGCCCTCTCCTCCTTTTCCTGCGTGACCAGAATGGGCAGATTCCAGTCCCGCCGGCCGGTGTCGACATCCATGTCGCGAATGTGCACGTAGCCGGTGCGGTAGTAGACCTTGTGGGCCACGTAAAACACAAAGACAATGGGCGCGCTCATCCATTTGAGGAAGACGTTTTGCGCAATCTCTGCGCTCGTCATGGCGCGCCAGCCAATGGGGAACGCGGCGACCCAGAACTGGGCGACGATGACGACGGCGTTGAGGAGCAAGCCCACGTACGAGCCCCAGACGCCGACCTGGGACTGGAAGGGGAGCTCGTCGACGGTGCGGCCGCGGTGGCGCCAGGCGGCGCGGAAGCGGATGTGGCAGACGCAGATGGAGCCCCAGGTGAAGACGGACGAGAGGCCAGAGAGGGCAAGGAGCCAGTCAAAAACGCTGCCCTGTGAGTTGGCGTCGGCGAGGTACGCGAGCAGGCCCATGGCGGCCGCGATGAGGATGGCCACGAGCGGCCGGCCCTTGCGGTCGACGTAGCCGAGGAACCGGGGCGCCTGGTGGAGGTTGGCGAGGGCCGCGAGGGTGCGCGAGGAGCCAAAGACGGCCGAGTTGCCGACGGAGAGGACGGCGACGAGGATGACGGCGTTCATGATGGACGGGAGGATCTGGATCCCCGCCTCCTCAATGGCAATGACAAACGGCGAGGCCTTGGCGTCGGCCTTGCTGGCGCCGCCGAGGAGGCGCGGGTCGGTGTGCGGTACGAGCAGGCCGACGAGGGTGAGGGCGACAATGTAAAAGAGGGTGATGCGCCAAAAGACTTGCTTGATGGCGGTGGGGAGCGACTTGCGTGGGTTGGCCGTCTCGGCGGCGGCGAGGCCGACAAGTTCCGTGCCGGTAAAGGCAAAGGCGGCGGTGACAAAGACGCTACAGAGACCCTTGAAACCATTGTTAAAAGCGCCTGGATCGCGCCAGTACTCGCCGCCAATGTAGCCACGGTCTGGGGTGCCGCCGCAGTTGAGGACGATACCTAGGAGGATGAAGCCAATGACGGCGATTACTTTGATTATGGAAAAGAGAAACTCTGCTTCGCCGTAACCCTTGACACCAAACATGTTGATGAGAAAGATGACGGACAGAAAGACGGTGACAAAAATGGCCTTGGTAAGCTTATCGTTCCAGTAACCTATTGTATATGAGGCGGCGATAATTTCGAGCGGTAATACAGAAAGCCATTGTAAAGCGTAGCTGAGAGAAAAAAATAGGTCATGTTAGTCATTTGTAACATTTCTTTTTCTGTGACGAAGAGCACAAAAGGGAAAGTCCCGTCAAACTCACTTCCAACCCATGGCAAACCCCCAAGAAGGATCCAAAAACCTCGTCGCCCATGACGAAAACGAGCCCGCAATGGGAAAGATGACGGCTAGTTCTCCCAACGCCTGGCAGGTGCAATACAACATGGCACCAATGATGCCAAACGCAATCAGCAATGACGCAGGCCCGCCCGCATTCAGCGCCTTGCCTGACACTACAAACAGGCCCGTGCCGATGGAGCCGCCAATGGCAATCATTTGGAGATGGCGGCCCTTGAGGCTCCGCGACAGGCCAATGTGGGCATTCTCGAGGGCAGCGAGGCGCAAGTCGTAGAAGTGGGCTTCTCTGCGGTCCTCATGGCGGTGGCGGCGGCCATCATCTCCATCACCATGGTGATAGTCGTCGTGCTCGGCGAGCAAGAAGGTCGAGTTGGGATCGCGGCGAAAGGTGTCAAAGAAGCGCTCGACGCGGGGGCCAATACGGCGGCCGCCGTCGTCATAGGAGGGCTCCCGCATGCTATGGGAGCTGCCGTAGGTAAAAGACGAGCGGTCTTCTTTACTCTTTTGCGTCTTGGCGTACGTGAGCTCAGTGTCGGCGGGCCAAGAGGCCATTGTTGAAGGTGACGGTCGGTGATTAGAAGAAGAACAGTAGAAGGAGAAAGTGGTGACACGGAAGAAAAAAAATGATGACTGTGTTTTCGTCTTTTTGTGTACCGTCCGGTTTTGCCGCGGTGTATCGTGAGAGGCGAGGCGGCGGTATGTGATTGGGCTCTGTGTGGCCTGACTGTCGTCTACCAACGGGTGTTATTGCGCATACCAGTTCGAATAGAGAATTGGGATACAATTTCTGTGCAATCCGTACGGTAAAAATGTATTATTCGGCACCTGCAGCGCGAGATGCGCCTTGGTTTATGGCTCGCCTATCGGTTCGCAGAGATTCCACAATGACGTTGCGGTTGATTTTTTTTACCTGGGAATTTGTCTGGATCGTCTCAGTTCGTCCCAGGGTTGTGTCTTGTTGTCGCGTGTGCCCACCCCCGCAGCCTTGTGAAACAAGACAGGGTACGGGAAGATGAAAGGAATGTCAAAGGACAAGCTCAGTGTATCGTAATCTCCAGTCTTGTTGACCTCGTATCTGCCCTTCCCTCTGCTATTGGCAATGTGCTTTCGCGAGACTCGGAGCCAATTTTCATAGAAACAATACGCCGGTGTCGGTGTCGGTGTCGGTGTTGACAGTAAGGCGCAGGCGTTTTTTGAGTGCTTACTCGTTAAACGGTAATGCGCAATAAAAAAACCGTGCCGGGGTGGTTTGTGGGACTGTGTTCTTGCTGATGGTGTTCATACAGCAGAGCAGTCGTCGGATATCATCTCGCGCATCAGAGAGTCATTGATAGTAAATGCTGCAGTTTGGGTGAGGCAAGAGACGAATATGACGACGATAATGATGTAGCTTGTAAAAAGCAAATCAACGCGCAGACAGCAAGCCTGGCCAAGTAAGTGAGTGGCCATGAAAAACGAGACCCAGCTGGGAGTGGCTTGGGGCGGAGAACGACATGACTTGGGCCATCCAAGTTGGCCTCGGCAAGGGGACAAGGCAATCTGGGCAAAAAGTAGCCTCGAAATTGCCTAGTCAATGCCATCTACAGACTACTAACTGGTAGAGTGAGTAGTGTGAGGAGCGCTTTGTGGCTTGACATGGTACTGGTTGAGGAATGGGCATTGGCCAACAAAGCCAAGCACAGACTACAAGAACAAGTACATTAAGGCGATATTAAAACCAGTTCCATTGGGCAGGACCCGGTAGAACGGAAGAAGCGGGGGACGAGGGGCGAAACAGTGCTTGTAACGGCGCAGGCTGATAACTAATCCGCCTCAAAAACTAAGAATAAAAACTAGTTAATACTTGTAAGAAGCTAGTTAATACGTTTAGTTAATACTGGTAAAAGCCATTGGACCAAAATGAGTCCAAGGCGGCGGAGCTTTTTGCTCAGCTAGGGCGGGGGCTGGCTCCTCTCCCTGATTCAAGATTTCGACCAAGACAAGAATGGCAACTCTACTACTCCACAGGCACTCAGTGCCGAGCAACATGTTGAAAAAAATTAAAATTAAACTTTAAATCTGCAATAAAGACGCTGTTCGTTTTGATGCTGCCAAACTGGTACACTGGCGACTCTGGCTGTGTCCAGCTTGGGGCAACGTTGCTGGTAACTACCTATAATAAGGCAACAGGTAGTTACTGATAGCTACAGTGGAGATTTACCTGATTCCGAGGCGGGACTTGTTGTTCATGCGCCGCATTTCGCATCACTGATACTGTTGGCATCCATGCATGTGACTCAATGCAACGTATCTACACATATTGACGTGCCTCGCAACTGCACTCCATTACACTGTGCTTGACCGCTAGTCAAATTTACAAGTGCTGACATTCTACGATCCATCTCCCTCGCCTATCGGATTTCCGGCCAGGTCGGTGTTTCCGTCACCCTCAGCAGCTGCTAAGAAACGGCTTGCCACCCCAGCTTTCTCCAGTGCAACGCCTGGCCCATCCACTTTGGTTGTAACCCAACTGGCCAACGCCACATTTCTCGCATCAGTCACCAGCATCGAAAATACAGAGTCGAAAGCACGGAGTAAATACAACAGAATTAGCCCATGACATGTCGGGCAGTTTTATTCCAGAATTATATATAAAATCACAATACCTTTTATGCCATCTTTCACGTCAACGTCCCCTCTCTTCCAATTGCATTCTATGTACAAAAACCATCATCATAACCCACAATACCAACATGTAATGCATATCCGGCTCTTTTATGCCGTTGTTGTTGTTGTTGTTGTCGACGGCTTCTCCGTCTCAATAATCTTGCCGTTTGCATCTCTCGCCTTGCGCTGCCACCCTGTCTTGAAGTAATCTCCCATGTCAAACCTCGGAAACGGATGTGCCTCGGTGTTCAACACAATCTTGTCCAGAGGCATCAACGAGTTCTCCGAGAATAATAAATACATGTATTTCAGCGTCTCGGCCTGTACAAAATATTAGTCGGGTTGACAACAGTTTATGCATCCATCCATTTCATTCAAATTCACTTACCAGCCAGAAACTCTCCATATTGTCCTTGACCCGTGGCGGAATCGTGTTGGCATCTGCCAAACTCGTAAATCCGCCCTGGTCCTCCACCGCCGTATAATTCATAAACGATGTAAACATCTCCCACCCCCACTCCCGATACTTGACATCCTCCGTGATGCGCCACATGTAAAACAGACTCTCCACCGTCTCCGGGCGCTGCAGGTTGTGCACGTCGTTGGGCTTGACGATAAAGTCCTCGCGCCAGCGGGCATTGGGATTCTCGTCAAACTCAGCCGGCGGGTGGTGCATCGCATCCGGCGCCGCGGGCGGGTCGCCCACGTTGAAGAATGTGATCTCGGCCGCCAGACCCGTCTCCATGTACTTGTACATGCCCCAGCACGTCTGCATCAGCTCCCGCGCAAACACCATGTCCTCGTCGTCCTGCTTGGTCCACGTCGGCAGCTTGCGCGCCTCCGCCTCGGTCAGCCCCCCCGTCGCGGCGAGCGCAATCGTGCCCGGCAGGAAACAGACCAGGTGGTCCATCTTGGGCAGCAAGTCGCCCTCGAGGCCGTCGGGTCGCTCGCCGACCACGGTAAACCCAGAGGGCTCGCTGTACGTCAGGAGATGCTTGCGGATACCCGCCACGGACTCGCGCCACATGTCGAGGTATACCTTCTCCTTTTTGTTCGTCTGCAGGTACTGCTTGATGAGGTACTCGTAGTAGGAGTCGCCCCGGCTGCCCAGACGAATGTTTTCGCCCCGGAACTCGCCATTGGCAGGGTAAATGTAAATGGGCACCAGCCCGTCAGGCATGTTGTTGTCGTCGACAACCGCCATGACCTTTTCGACAACCTCCCAGTAGTTGGTCTCGCCGGTTAGCTTGGCGAGGTACTTGAACTCGAGCTGCAGCGTGGTGGCCTCGGCTGTCGAGCTCGCGCCCATGTCGGCATGCGACGGAATGCCCTTGGAGTCGTCAAGCTTGACACTAGCATAGGGAATGCCCGATGGCGTGTCAAAGGCGCCGATGAGCCGACCAGCCAAGTCTGCCGCCTTTTCCAGATATAGATCCTCGCCTGGCTTTCCGGGGTCGTCGTCCTTAATCGGCGCGAGCTCGGGGAATTCAGTCGAGAGGTAATGGGCCGACAGCAGGCCGCCGAGCATTCGAATCGTCGTCTCAAAGGTGTTGACGTCTTGATTTTGATCAAACGTCAGGGATTCCGAGATCCATTCTCTGGCGTGCTCCAGCCGCGACGTCAGGTTCATGAGCATCATTGTGTCGAGGGAGTCGATGATGATCCATCCCATGCCGGTGGGAGCCATGAATTTGCCAGATTTTGAAACGGGGTGGAATTCGTCATAACCTGTGTTGAAAAAGGAAGCAAAAATTAGCATGCTATCTCGGAGCAATCTCCTGTCGCCCTGCCTGTCAACCTACCCCATGCATAACGCTCGTAGGCGTCCCAACTAAGCTCGAATGCTTCCACCACCTGCGCCCGCCTATGGTCCCAATCGACGGCCTCGTTCTTGGAAATGCCCATGAAACCCCATGCAGACCTGCCGCGCGCAGCTTTGGGTCTTGATGACTGCCAGGGCAGCCACCCGAGCACGTAGAAGAGGAGCAGGAGAAGGAGCGTCAAGGTGCCGAGCACGCGCTTCCTGCGATACCAGCGTCGGCGTCGCCCGCCGCCGTATGGCTTGTCCTTGTACATGGGCAGCTCATCCGCTTCAAACAGGCCATTCATACGATCCTGGACGTCGGACAGCAAGCCGCGGCCGGACTGGCCCCGGCGGGAGACGGCGGCCCATGCATGGTCCTCGAGACGGCGGTGCGGATCCTGAAAGTTGGGGACGTTTTTTGGAATCGTAAAGGGCATCTTCAACGCATTGGCGCCGACTTGGGCTGCCGTGTCTCGTATGTTTTCGGCAGCACGCCGTGCTGTGACTTGGAAGAGGTTCTTTTGGTGGATGCCAAACGGGTCGCGAATCATTTGGGCTGGCGGATCGGCTTACTGTTGGTGGTGGTGGTGGTTGGTTTGGTACCAAGAAGACACTTGGCAGCTTTCCCCTGCCCGGTTACACGGACCAGACGTGGCGATGTGCACAGCAAAACCGCTAAAACGCGAGAAACAAAAGTAACAATCGGATCAAGAGAGGTTGTATTGGTTCATACTCTACAATAGATTAAAAATCAGCAACCAGAATACGAGACTTTAGCCAGCACTTGCCAGTATCGAAATGAGCTGCCACTTTAGTTGCTGTGGTGGAGCCAGTCCCCTGGAGAGGCCTGCATACAGTTCCCAGGCCTGCTTGTCCTGCCTGTTGGCAGTTGCCGGTCGCTTGATGCCTGATGCCCTGTTGCTGCACTGCTGCCCAGGCACTTTTCTTAGCGCTCCCAGTGCTAGGCTTGAAATTATTAGCAGGCCTTCTCCACTGAAGAACCCCAAGCCTCATAAACTGCGGTGGCGGTTGAGGCTCTTGATATCGGAGATTTCGCTCAAAGAGAATCCCAGCTACTTACCGCCCAAGTACCTTGAATACATCTACTGCTAGACAACACGATAACTGATATCTGTGTTTCTGCTCCAGATTTTGCGGCTGCATCCAACACAACACAATAAAGTGTAAAGTATCGTAAATCATGATACCATCGCCAAGCTAGCTCGTCCAAGACATCATGACGGATATCAGCAACTTTCCAACCCTCAACCATGCTGAATTTGAAGAGGCCTGTCACCTCTTAGATAGCAGATATCGTCAAGCAACCCTCGGGCCTCTACGCAAAAGGTGGAAGCTCAACGTATGCACAGCACTAGACACGTCCTTTTCACATGAAAACGACGGCTACACTACCTATATCCAAATCATCTGCCCTCTCGAAGGCGATGTCGACCTACCCTTTGACCTAGGCAGTTTTTCCCTCTCAGACACTGTTGTTGAGGAGCTACAAGGAGACGTCGAGTTGATGGAAACGGAAGAGTCAGACAAGGTATGGACCGTCTGGTCTTTGAACTTTGTTTACTTGGTTCTTTGCTGTGCCTGTTTTAATGCTAACTGGGTATATGTATATATAGCACGTCCTTCCTACCCAAAACGCCCGTTCTGACATTGGCTACGTGACATATGAGATTCATCTCCATCCCACATACCGCGTGCCCTGTCTGTGGTTCACCCTGCATGGCCTTTCAGAGTCCGAGCCGGCATTCAACATTGATACTGTCTTTCGCCGCCTGGTTCCTGATGGCTATAAAGACGCCCTGCGCGGAGGTATCGGCAGTGGCAGCATATCAGCAGATGTAAGTCTACAGCTGAATGTCCCCCACCTTTATGCAAAGAATCAACCCCCCCCCCCCCCCCCCTNNCCCCCCCCCCCAAAAAAAAAAAAGAAAGTCAACAAAACCAAAGGCTAACCAGGGGGCTTTCCCAGCATCATCCTGTAACTGGGCTGCCTTCCTTCTTCATCCACCCTTGTCTGCTGGCTGATGCCATGAAACCGTTTCCTTGCTCGAAAAGAGATTATTTAATTATGTGGCTCGGAATTGTTGGTGGCTGCGTGAGCCTCTGGGTGCCCAAGGAATTGATTGCCAAGTGATACTGCAACTCCCCTCACCACACTGGCAACAAAGCGTAAAACGGCAGCATTCTAGCGTGATTTGCGTTCTGGTACCCCTTTCGTCTTCTTACTCGTCATCGCTATCCTCGTCCATGGCCATGTCTTCGCCACTATCCTCCTCCAGCTCGCTCTCCTGGTCTCGGTTTCTCTTCTGTCCGCGGCTCTCCGGCGAACCGCCAACATCCTTCATCGCATGATCCGCGGCAGTGGGAGTTTTTGCCCGTGCAGTCGTTGTGGTAGTTGTCGTTGCCGTGGCAGCAGCGGCCGTGCCGGACGGTGGCAGGTTAAAGATGCTCTGCTGGAGCTCTGTCTGCTCAGCGGCGGCAGCACCCGTCGAGGGGAGCTTGAAGGTACCATCAAGCTTTGCGACAAAGTCCGACTTGGACTTGGCGTATTGGATTTTCTGCAGCAAGCATCACGATTAGTTTTATTATTCTCTTGTCATCTAGAACGAACCCGGGCAGTGATACTGGTACTTACCATGGGTCTCCCTAGAAACTCTTCCCCTTCTAATGTGCGCATCGCCTGTGTGGCGGCTTGGACGTCACGAAACACAATGTGAGCTTGTCCGCGCATGGACATGGTTTTAAGGGCGACAATGTCGAGGACTGGGCCGAAGGTGGAGAAGAGCATGTAGAGTGCCGTTCGCAGATCGGGTTTTTGTATTTTGGCAGAGGGAAGATTTGTGACGTAGAGGCTGATATAAAAATTTAAATTAATATTGATTCAGACAAAAGATAAAGACACATCTTGAAGAGTAGACGCCCACTCACGTTTGATTCGGTGGTATTTGTTGCACCTTGGCGGGGAGAGACGAGTTTGGCTGCAAGCCGCGGGACGCTGTTGTCGCCATGGCGCGGGAAGATCCTGTAATGTTGTTTTCTGTGTATATTGAGGCTTATGATTCGGTATCCAATTACGGTCGCTAGAGGGTGGCGCTTTCAAGTCCGGACTGGGAGTTTCTCGATGAAGTTGTTTGATGAAACGGGTGGAGATTTTTTCTGCCGCCCGACTTGGCCTTCAATCCTGTGTGAAGAATCGCGTCCTTGGAAAGTGGGCCAGAACGCAGTGCTAAACAATACCGATATCAGTCACGACTCAGGCCAAGGAGCTTTCTTGCATCAGAATAAAGCATAAAATGAATGGATAAAGTAATTTTTGAATGCGAAAATAAAAATCTAGAAAACTTGGTACGTTCTCATCAGGCACGGGATTGACAGAAATACCCCTGCCTTGGATACCAAGGGTTCAAAACGGTGCACGTCAAAGAACTAAATGGTAAACTTTGGGGCGACAATTGTATTCCATCTGTCCAATGCATACTATACTAATCAGAATCTGTCTCCATTATTATTTCCCGTTTTGGCCTTCATATACTTTCGCAAGCCAATATTCTGCTAACACTCGACCCGGGTGACCAGCGCTTGGTGCTGGGACAGGACACTGTTATATAGAAATGTACTCTCTTGGCTACTAATAATGTGCGCATGCTGGATATCAAACAAAGGAAATTGAAAGAACGAATATTAAGTACAAAATGGACGCTGAAACAGTTATTCCTCCTCGATTTTCACGGTAAACGCCGATCCTCTGCTGTGAAGTGAGCTCGTCTCATCATCGTCCCTCATCCTAAATCTATCACTGCTCCGATCACTGTGCTCCTCAGGTATCATGGATACGGCGCGATGTTGAGGTGCTTCAGCCGCTCGCCTTAGCGGTAATCTGCTGTCTGACCGGGTCGGCCACGGAGGCAGCGGCGGCTCTGGTCGCGGAAACGCATGTACGAGACTCGAGATGCTGGTCTTCCCGGACCCTCTCGATGACGGCCTGTCATCGTTATGATCACCGTTACGAGAAGCACTGGCGCGAGTCAAGGCGTCCATGCTAAAGAATTTGGACGCCGACGCGCCTGTGTTGAAAAGCCTCCGTGGTGTGCGTTGATTGCTGGGCGAGTGTTGGTCGTGAATTGCTTGCGTCACAGACGCGCCGTCTCGTCTCGGTGGCAGCGGTGGGCCCTGCAGTTCTGATCTACTAAAGCCAAGAGTTTCTGAGGAGCGCCTAGGTCGCATCTGTGCGCGAGGTGACTCTGGATGAGGGGCATGGCGAATATATTCGATGCCACTGAGTTGGGACCTGTCCGACATGGCACTCGCTGGGCGATGCTGGTTCGGGGGATCAATGGGTCGAGCCACAAGGCCCTGTGGACGGGATTGAGACTCGTCATCATCGACGATGACAATCATCCAGACACCGACCTTGCCATTGGAACCAGCCAGTGGTGTGCAATGCAGCCAGCGAGATCTGCCTGCAGGTTCGGGCTCTGCGACGGTATCCAAGTCGTCATCTGCGTCCAAATGCGCCTCCAGCGGGTGATTGAAATTAGACTTCTTTTGGGTAGGGCGGCTTTTGCTTCTGCGACTCGCGTTGAGCCACTTAACTTTTGCTGTCACGCCCTGGCCAGCAGACAGCGCCTGAACAAGCTGTTCGCGCATCCTGTTGGAACCTCCTATTCGATCCAAGAGGGGAGACTGAAGAATACCAGGCACGCGCATAGAAGGACTTGTGAATAAAATTCGCAGTGAGGGATATGGACGCACAAGAAGATAGTGTTCGTATACACCTGTCAGGCGTCCATTATGGTTCAGAGACAAGGAAGCTGCAGTAGCCTGTGCGGAACTGGACGGGCCACCATCTTCAGAAATGGGTACACTCTTTTGGGAATCACCGTCACGTATCACGACACGATTACTAGAGTTGTGGCGGACATGGGCGGGGTCGAATCTCTGGCTGTTGTCGTTTGAGCGCATCTTTTCAAATGGCCTTTGGTTACCCTCTGCCTGGAGGGGCAGGCGGTGCATGCTGCCACCACACGAAGTCATGACTTCAAGTTCCTTTGGAGCGAGAATCTCGGCGAATTCTGTGAGCTCGTCTTTTTCGCTCTCTCTCAAGGGGTCTTCAGCCTTGAGATCCGCATTTTCTTCCACCAGGCCGCCGAGGGCACCCAGGTCATATGAGCTCATGGCCAAACCTGATACGTCCACTTGGGCGCCAATGAAATATCGGATTTTTCCGCGGCTGTCGTACAATGGGGCTAGCTATTCGAGGAAAGATTGGTTATTGACTGTTGAATTAAACAATAAATAGCACAGCAACTCACCATGACAAGGTTCATAAATGGCGTCCCGTCTCGTCTGTAGTTCAGGAACGTCTCATAATGTTCAATCCCGGCTGCCAGCTTTTCGCGGATGCGCCGAACACTGAACGGATTCGTGCAAGGACCTTGAAGAAACCGACAATTACGTCCAATGACGTAGTCGACGCCATATTGTGTAGTTTTGTTGAACTGCTCAGACATGAAGACGATTGGATTGTCCGGCCGCGATGGATCCGTCAGACAAAAGACCTCGGCCAACCCTTCAGAGGCATCCGAGCTAGTACCCATGACCCGATGGCGAATGGAAACAGATACTGTCTGAATCCATATGTGGGTAATGTAGGCTGGTAGGTCTTCTCTTGTCAGAATCTCAAACGCAATGTCAGCCTTTTCGTGCAGCTCGTGGTTTTCCGTCGATGTCGCCTGTTCAAACGAGTAGGTGAAGTCAAAGTCTTTGAGCGAACGCAGATTCCGGAGTACAGAATTGCTGTAGTGAATGGCGCGTAGTGCCTTGAGCGCCGACAGGTAGTAGTTTAAGAGCGGGACAGAGGCCGGCCGGTATTTGTATAGGTAGTTGGAGAAGCGGTGCAGATGGGCCGAGTCGGCGAATATGGCGTGCAGATGGTGCTGCGAGAAGAGGAGCTCTGACCTCTGTTCGAGTTTATGTTTGCTTGTAATCGCAGTTCCATCTTCCTCTCCAGGCATCACTAGGTCGAAGCTGCCTGGGTCCAGATCATCTTCGGCAATGGGGTCGAGACCGTCAGGATCGCCGTTGACGACCTGTAGTGCAGGTAATTGAGAGTGTTCATCGTGCAATGCCTTGTTTGCGTATGGTGTCTGTATGAACAGAGCATTGTTCGTCGGTAGATGCCCGTCGAGTTCTTCGATACTTCGCTCGCTTTCACTGGGGAGTGGTTGTTAGGGTTATTCGACCGTAGCTGATACGGCCGGGCCTATCACGTACCTAGACACAGGCGACAGAGGCGGCACGGCCTCTAGTGCAACAGTCTGGTCCATTGCAAACATACTGCAGTTGAAACTAGTCAGAATTATATGCACTGGCTGAAACAAGTGTGTATTCACATGTGCGCATGCCAAATGTTCCTCCTGCAGTTTGCCTGACGGTTGTCGATGTAATAATGATTTCAATTAAGCAAAGAATTTATAAAAAGAACTTTGGAGCGCCACGCATATATTTATATTTTCTTTGCAAACTACTTCTCTATTATAGTTCGACTGTCCATCCCAATGGAACAGATTCCAATGATGCGGCCAGTCCCAGTATCAAAGCACAGACAAGCCATACTGAACTTCGATCTCAAGAATCGAGCAAGGGTTTTTCGCATCGGACGGCGAGTGCTTGACAGATATATTAAAAAAGGAATAGATCGGAAAACTACCCCCTGAGAGGCGGAGGGGTCCTCGCATCCAGCCGCATTGCCATAGACGCCATTGAGACCCTTTGGTGAATACGGCGTTTTTTATATTCCTTTTTTCGGTCTTCCAAGCCGCAAGCCACATTGTAACGCCTGTTGGCCCACCAAACGTGGAAAAAAGCAAACAATGACACTCCACTGTGACATTCTGCGGTCTTGCCCGCATAAACCGCGCGAGGGCTGATTTCGCTTGTAAGACATGGCGTGACGTAAAAGTCCGAATTTCTGTCAATCAACATCATAGCACAGGAAGGCTACGTGGTCCACGCACCCTTGGCTATCACAGTGGGTTTTTCCACACTAAGCGCCTTTTCTCCCCACAGCTGAACGTTGGAAAGCTCCTCCTTTTACAACGCACGGCTGTGTAATCCATGTTTATCCAACTGCCTTGTCAATGTCTCTCCCGTTCATTATGGAAAGCAGGTTTCCTCCACCAGACCGTTTTATTGTCTCTGACATAAATCACGATTATGCCGATCTAGACCCCAAAGCGTTGGAAACTGATTCGAAGTGTCCAACGCCGGCCCTGTGCTAAACTAGTTAGTTCTCACGGTCTTATTTATAATATCAATTGTAGTTACATGAAGGCGTTCTATGCCAACGCACTAGCTCCCGGATCCTTAGAGCCGTGAAATAAGAGACAAGAGAAAACTACATGTAACCGACAAAGAGGGTCCTGGGGGTCCTGACTGGGGTCAATTACAAAAATGATTATTATTGAACTAACGGATTCTGGAAATGACCTGTTGGAAAACGACAACGGAAGCAAAGCAAATTATAAACGAGAGGCGGACAGCCGTTATTCTCCGCATGGATCAAATATCATGGGAGGGTCCAACCACAAAGTCTTCTAGACCCGCCGGTGTCACAAATCTCGGTGATTTTACAGCGCCTTGCTCATCCTGGATATCCTGAATACTTTGCATCTCCTTCAAGAGCTCCTCCCGCACCTTTTCCAGCGGTATCTCCTGGTCCGAGTCTGACTCCTCCCCCTTACGCGGCGGTTGATAGTTAGGATCACCATACCGCCGACGTCTTCGCCTTCTCCTGTTTGGGTTTAGGCCATCGTCGTCGGTAGATAAGGCATCCTCCCAGTCAGTATCGCTTACATACGACCATTCCCCGTCTGCCGTCAGTATGCGTCTCATCCTCTTCTTTCCTGCGCCACGAGTTTCTTCAAAGTAAGAATCAAAGTCGGAGTCTGTTTCGTAGGTGTAGGTCCCGTCTTGATTGCGCACACGTCGCTTCCACTTCTTCTTGGCGCGTTCATTTCCTTCCAGCGCAGAATCAGAATCGGGATCCGTTTCGTACGAGTAGGTGCCATCCTCATTTCGCACGCGCCGCACGCGTCGCTTGTCCTTCTTCTGGGCGCCGGCGCCTGCTTGTGCGTCTGAAGAATAGTCGGGATCGGTTTCGTACGAGTACCAGACGCCGCCTTCATGCCGCACACGACGCTTCCTCTTCTTTTTATGCCCTCTAGCTGCTTCTGGTTCGAAATCCGAGTCAGGCTCGGTTTCGTATGAGTAAGTTCCGTCCTCATTTCGTACGCGTCGCTTCCACTTCTTTCTGGCGCGTCCACTGCCTTCCGGCCCAGAGTCGGAGTCAGGGTCGGTTTCGTACATGTAGGTTCCATCGTCATTCCGCACACGTCGAACGCACCGCTTGCCTTGTTTTTTGCCGCTGCCCTCTGCTTCTGGCTCAGAATCAGAATCAGAACACGTTTCATACGAGTAGCTCCCATCCTCGTGCCGTACGCGACGCAGCTTCTTATTCCAGGCGTCACCCTCCTCTCCCGGCTCAAAACTAGACCCAATAGATGAGGAATCGGCCATCTCCACATCGCTTGTCTCGTTGTTTAACTCTGGTATACTCTCGAAGTACGGCGGCCAGGGCAGATTCCAGTTGTCGCTGTTGGTCTCATTGTTCGGATCCGATCGCCACATGTTTGTCCTGGCATCCGAGGGAAGCAATGGATAGAGGGTTTCCTTGTACGAAGGGTGCGCCGCTAAAAACTTGGACTTCATCACGCCAATCTTGGATATCAATTTTGCCGGGATCCAACCGCTGCGGTTGGGTAGATTCTCCTCGCTACCGATCCCATTTCGAATGCGACAGCATCGGTCTTTTGCAATGTGTTGCTAAAAAAAAAAGTAGTAGTTAGCATTTAGCTCAACCTTAGTAGATGCGATACACATGTTGTCATCTTGTCGTGTCTTACAAGGTACTCATGCTCAACATTAATAGTAGCCGTGGCATTGCGACGGCGATTTGGTTTTGAAACCCTACGCAGACATTTAGAGCAGTAGTAATTGTTGTCCGGGACAAAGGAAGGGTCAGGGTCGCCCAGCACAACAGCCCAATCTGGTGAAGGGGCTCGTCGGCGGTGAGTGTCTTCGACTGCTTTCTCTTTGCGCTTCTTTACAGCGGAAGCCCTCTTCTTTGCTTGCTTTTGTGGCCGTCCCCGTTCGGCACCCGCATCGACTCGGATAATCGCGGCCGGCTGCGAGCTCTTTAATGGCACAGGCCGTGTCAATCGAGAAACGAAACTCTGCCGCGGTGGAGTTGGGCTTCGGGCACGCTTTCGCCGGTTGTGGCCCTCCGTGGAGCACTCTGCGCGATGGTCGCGGATCAGTTCTGAGACTTCACCTGTATAGTCATCGGACACGAGACGGTCGCCGCAGAATGGACAAAAGGGCTTTATCACAGATCCGGTTCCTCGACAAGAGGTTCGATGAGCTTCAGCGAAATTCCCAAGAATGTCTGTATCAATACCACAGAGTATGCAGAATTGGCCAGTGGTTGTGTTTTGATTATGACCACAGATGGGCAACTGTGCGTCAGGCGAAGAGGCAATGTCCAGACCTATCGAACCATACTCGCCGCATTCGACGCAAAATGTACGTTTCTTGTCTCCTAGGTTCCTGTTTCGACACGAGCGATCGTGGTATTCCTTTTCATAGACGCTTGTAAAGTTTCGATTGTCTCTACCACAAGAATCGCAAAAGTAGTCAATGGCATGGCGGGGCGGGGCGTTTTGAGAGG
Source organism: Zarea fungicola (assembly GCA_900169235.1). Classification (NCBI taxonomy): domain Eukaryota; kingdom Fungi; phylum Ascomycota; class Sordariomycetes; order Hypocreales; family Cordycipitaceae; genus Zarea; species Zarea fungicola. The sequence continues at coordinate 118,433 of FWCC01000178.1, forward strand.
CGAATAGGTTTTGGTCACTTGCGCTCAGAGTATTCGTTCTTGTTAGCGTAATTGAGAAGGTCTCATTTTCGATGTTGTCGGATAGCTTGAGGTTTTCCACGCCAAGAGCCTCAAATAGCTCGTCTCTGTGCGTATGTCGTAGATGATGCTGCCGCTGGGCAGTGGTCCACCACTCGAAATGCGTCTCATTGCACCAGATGCATCGTTTAGAAACATGGAGGCGTGAAATATGCGCCTTTGCGTCATCGAGGCGGGCATGATCAAAGATATACTCGCAGTCATCAAATGGGCAGGGAAAAGAGCGCTTGCTAGCGGTTTCTCGCATTTCCCTGAATGCCTTAAGCAGGTTAACTTGTTCACGGACGGTAAGAACAGATTTGCTTGTGACGGGGACATCCGTATGTTCAAGTCTGGAAACCGCAGTATCGTTCTTGACCTGTGATGGTCCTAGCACGTCGTTAGTTATTAGGATTGCAAGGCGGCCTGCGAAGGGCCTTACCGTCGTTTCCGAAAGAAACCCTGCTGAGATCATCATTTTTCAGGAATGCGAGTGGCTTCATATGAGCCACTTCAGACTCTAATGCGGCAAGAGTTTCAGCTGATTTCCCTTCCAGGTCACCCGTCACTGGTTCAATGGGCAGGCCAAAAAACATCATGGCCAGCTTAGTGGGCAAGCTAGATGGAACATTTGCGAAGCGGTCATTGAGCAGCGAACTGTATCTTGTTGTATTTTGTTCCTGCAATGCCTTCAGATCCGGTCTTTCCTGTTTGAAAAACAGGCGAATCTCAAAAGCTGTAAAGTGGTCCAGTAAAATATCGCCGAGTGTCCTGCCTGAGGTACGAACCTGAAATTCGAACATTGCATATATCTTTTCCCACGCAATGTCGGTAGGCCTTATTCCAGGATTCAGTCTGCGACTAGATGCCATTTTGAGTTTTCGGCTCAGTAAAACTTGTGCACAATACTGGTAACTGAGAGGAGATCAAATTCCATTGACGTTTGGGACTCCCTCGAGGACAAGGCAGATTGGCATCTTAAGTATACTATCAGCCGTAAAGTTTTCAATGTGTTGCTCAAACACCCCTGGCACAAACTTGACTATGAGATCTGTGCACGGGCAATATACTATTTCCATTTTTAGTATTGAGGACGCTATTGAACAAAGAATAGTTTGGCTTGTGCGCTGTGATATGGCCATCATACTTTGTGGCGCAATAATGAACAAAGAGCGCTTCAATCAGCAGGCTTTTTCTCAAACGCCCCCCCTCACACTGAGTTGCTTGACGGCAGTACGAAGAACCAGAATCGGAAAATAACACGTAATTTAATTTATATGTTATTTTAGTGGTTTTTATTTGAGCTAGCGGCCGCTGCTGCAACTCTCTTTTAAAAGCAAGTCTGGCGCTGAACAGCCTAAAATTGAGGCCATTCAAAGAGTTAAATAGCTGGCTCTAGTTAACGCACCTGGTTCGTGGGATTGCTGATCGGCATTGTAACAGCGCAGCCGCTAAGAAGTAGAACTGAAGCAGCATATTGGTTGAAAACATGTCTGCTTTCATTTGGAACACACAAGACGAAGAAATTGCAAACGGTAGAGGCTATGAATTTATATAACTTTAAAGAGCAAATATGAACTAGAGCTTTAAATTAAGTGACCTATACCTCAGGACTATGACTTCGGTCACGGCGCTCTTTCGTGCTCAATGCTGTGTCAATTTATCGTGTCTTGCGTGTCTCACTTGCAACCGCATTCGCTAATTAATTAATTAACATAACTAGGTGTGGTACTAATGACGCCTTTCGCTATATGATATCTGCATTAATACTTCAAGCATAATCATAGACTCCTGGTGGCAAACCTCTGTGTAGAGGAAGGATGAGTTGCAGCAGTGTCAGAAGAGATTAAACAAGGGGGGGAATATCAAAGTCCTGCTCCAGATCTGGATACAACCCAGGTTGGACACTCCATGCCACATTGCCATCATCATCTTCTGCATCAACATCTGCGCCAGCATACGTCAAAATCACCACATGTTCCTCATGATTCTTTGATCTCGCCCAGTGTAGTGGTGTACGTCCCTTGTCATCCGTCCCATTCACGTCCAATCCAAGCTCTGTCAGCGTCATGAGACCGTGAGAATATGAAATCGCAGCAGCGAGATGCATCGTGCTCATCATTACGGCATCTGTATCTCCAATCATGCGAAGACTGTGGACATCGGTTCCGTGTTCAAGATACGTCTTTATGAATGTTCTGTTGGCATAACGCAAGCTAATATCAAGAGGTGTATGGCCCGCACCGTTCGTAGTGTTGGGGTCTAGACCTAGCTTCAGCAACTTCGTCACAGTACTCACTTCCAGATTCGTTTTGGGCTTGTATATCCCATGCAGCATGGTGTTTCCAGCATTGTCAAGGACCTTGTAGTCAGCATCAAGGTCGAGAAACAATTTAAGGCTTTTATAGTGATGATGTATCATAGCAAGTCGTAATGCGGTTCTCCCGTCCCCATCAACCGCGTTTATGTCTGCACCCCAGCGAACCAGCAGCTTGACGGTTTTGTTGGTGAAATGCAATCTGCTGTCTCCTTGGACGTACTGGAATAGCAGCCCCGTCTTTACGACACTGCTGACTTCAACTTTTCCCTCAATTAGGATCGGTATGATCACGTCCCGGCTAGACTTTTTCATCTCTTCGGTCAGCATATCTTGTTTTTGCTTCTCGGTCATCTTAGAAGTGGCACCATGCGCCAAGAGGCTCTTCAGCGTCTCTAATTGTTCGCTGTCATATTTTCTGCGACTTCTACTGTGCAGCACTTCATCGATAAACCCCGTTCTTCCATAGAAAGCAACACCAGCATCGGCCCCACGCCCGATGAGCAGCTCGACGACACGCCGCGAACCGGCAGAGCGAAGAAGCTGTGTAGGAGATGGTTTGCTCGACACATCTTGAGGCAGTGTATTGTTAAACTGCTTATCTTCAAGAACCCACTCCAATTTCTCAATATCGCCACTCGAAGCGGCAACTTCCTGGACTGTTTGTCTCCCGCAGCGCATGCCACGACGGATGGCACCATGCTCGACAAATAACCTGCATGTTTGGATATTGCAATGCTGAAAAACGTATTCAAGTCCTGATTTTCCATGTTTATCGGAAGCTGTAAAGATGTCGGCCTGATGTTCCAACAGTAGCGTCACGATGTCGTTCCTGCCCACCTGCATTGCACGGTGAAGAGGCTTGACACCACTGTCTTGTGTGCCCGACGCGGAGGCACCATGCTTCAAGAGAAGGGCAGTAATTTTCGCTGCATTAGCATGCTTCCAATGCAAGTGCTCAAACGGTGAGGTTTGCTGGTCAGGGGCGATTTGCTTGTCCGCCACTGCACCACCCGCAAGCAGCGCCCGTACACCTTCTACGTTGTTGGAGGCTACTGCCTCGTCCAACGGTCTCTTTTTGCCCCGGATGGAAACTTTTTCGGTGTCCGCACCGGCTTTGAGAAGCAGATTAATGATATTGCTGTTGTTTTGCGTCCCTGAAACGGCGGCATGCAGCGCCGTGACACCGCAGGAACCGCTGGTAAGATTCACGCCAGTGCCAGGCATTTTGAGCAGGTACTCAACGATATCGGCATGGCCACAATTCGCGGCTGTGGATAGGAGACTAGGTGAAATACATTGTTTGCACTCCTCGAGCAGCTTTTGGAGTGCCTCTGCTGCATGGGGCTGATCCAGTAGCCGCTTCAACAAGGCAAGCCGCCCAGACTTGACGGTACGATTGAGCAGATCGAACGGTTGGTAGAAGAAGGACTTCAGCTGCTTCTCATCCAAATTCATGACCCGATTGAATAAACCAATATTGTTGTAGTTGATGGCGTACTCCAGGGCCGTGCCAATGCATTTGGGGTCCTCGCCCGCTTGGTAGGGCCACGAGCCCAAAGCCTGTCGAATCGTTTGACATGTGCGCAGGAGTGCGTTGACATCGCCAAGTAGACGCAAGCAGCCGCTAATGCGCTGAATAACTTCTTTTGGAAGATCTGTGAATTTTGTCATCTCGTTGGCCAATTTCCAAGTGTTCTGCAGAAAGGTGTTTTGTAAGAGGAGAGAAGAATAGCCGCTCTCGGTATGCAGCTGTTCAACGAGAAGGAGTTATGCGAGGCAGTAGCTACCAATGTGTTAGCATCATTGATGGATGTGTGCACCCGAGGCCGTACCAGCCGATGACTTGCGGGTTAGTATGTTGCGTCATGGTCCAGGTTGATCCAAGTATATAGATCTCTGCAGGTTCCTCGTGTTTTGAGGGCTGTAGTCCTTTCGATGGCTGCATGTAGCAGTTGAGGGGCTAGACAATGACATCTAGAGTTCCTCGTCTTGCCGATACGATCAAATCTCATTGATAAAGTGGCTAGCGATACCCATAAGTATAAACGACTTTTACCGTGTTGTTATGTACATAAGTAGCCTCCGCTGCGACTACGACTTGTCGTTAAGCATTTGGCCTTGCACGCCATTAAAAGCCATGCTCGCACCGATATTTCGAGGAGTACAAAGGCAGCTCACGCTTTACATTGGGCGATTTCTACGCGGAATCAAAACGTTACAGATTTTTTTTATTCCAAGCAAAAGTTCACAGCATACGGTTCCCTAGCAGCTCAACTTGTTAGTCTCAGTCGGGAAGCACAGTTGGGATTTATCCTCGAATTTTAGCGCAAATAATATGCGCAAGATCTGTAAATTAAATGAAAATTTAACCCAATTGGGTTGTTTTAACTTGTTTTAACTTGTTTAACAACACTCGAGCATCTGTAACAAACTGGTATCCTCCAACAATCGTCCCACACTGACGCACGCAACACACTTGACGCCCAACCCTGCTACAGAGCACATATTCTAAATAAAATTCAAAAATTACTTTAAGTTTTTTCAAATAAAATTCTAATTTAATTTAATTTTTAACAGAATTCTCATTGAGCCATGTTTCTGCATGCGTGTTTTACACGGTGCGAGCGGACCTAGTCACATGACGATCCTTGAAAAGCCGGCATCAGTTCGCCGGCCGAAAAAAAAGCTCCAATGGCATCACTTTTGCGACACATTTACTCTCAATTGCCGGCCTCTTCTCTGCAAGCAATCTAGGCGACGCTCTAGCGGTTTCGGCGCGCATTGAGCTCTCTCGTGGTCGGGTCATGACCCGAGAGCGATTATAATGCGGTCACTACAGATTTTAACGCACATCTCACGGCTACAATGTAATGTTGCAGCTATCGCCAAGTACGGGGGGGTAACGGCTTCACAGCAACGATGGATCTCCTCGACGACCGCAAGCCCTCACATGTCTCGAGTCTCGGCGGCTTCACTACCAATGGGAGGTGCGACCTTTTTCCTCTCGAACCGAGTATTTGATCGCTCACGATGTCTCGACTTTCTGTTTGGCAATGCGCGTGCAACCTCGACCACGACGACGGCGGCGTCTACTACGACTACGGCACGTCCAATTGACGCAACAATATCTTCACAACAAACATCCGACGGTCAATCCATCGAGCAGCTACCGCCACATCGTCGGCGACAGCTCCGAAAACAACAAGAGCAGGCTGCCGCCGCCGACGTCCCCATGCCCCCAGACGCCTCGTCTCTCCTCACCACGCAGGCTGCCGCACAGCCTGCACAGTCTCTCCGCCGCACGCTTGCCACGTTCCTCTCCCTCTCCAAGCCGCGGCTCACCGTCCTCGTCGTCCTCACCGCCATGGTTCCCTACGCGCTATACCCGGTCCCCGAGATGCTCACCCCGACCATGACGGAGACGACGAGCCTGAGCCCCCTCACGCTGCTCTTCCTCACCACCGGCACCGCACTGTGTTCCGCCAGCGCCAACGCCCTCAACATGCTCTACGAGCCCGACACCGACGCCAAGATGACGCGCACGCGCAATCGGCCCCTGGTGCGCCGGCTGATTGGCACCCGCGGGGCCGCGCTCTTTGCCATTCTCGCGGGCGGCGTCGGCGCCGGCGCGCTCTTCTTCGGCGTCAACCCCACCGTCGCCTTTCTCGGAGCCGCCAACATTGTCCTCTATGCCGGTGTCTACACTCCGCTCAAGCGCGTCACGGCACTCAACACTTGGGTCGGCGCCGTGGTCGGTGGCATCCCCCCGCTCATGGGCTGGGCCGCCGCCGCCGGCGAGACGGCCACCCGCGACGGCTCCTGGCGTGAGCTCCTCTTCGCCGCCGACGGCTCCTCCCTCGGCGGCTGGCTTCTCGCGGGCCTGCTCTTCGCGTGGCAGTTCCCGCACTTCAACGCTCTGAGCTGGGGCATCCGCGAGGAGTACAAGGCTGCGGGCCTGCGCATGCTCGCGTGGACAAACTCGAAGCGCAACGCCCGCGTCGCGCTCCGCTACAGCCTGGTGTTTATCCCGCTCTGCGTCTCGCTGTGCGCCGCCGGCGTGACGGAGTGGTCGTTTGCCGTGACGAGCCTGCCAGTCAACCTGTGGCTCGTACGCGAGGCGATCAAGTTTTGGCGGCTGGATGGGCATGGTGGCAGCGCGCGCGGGCTGTTCTGGGCCAGTGTCTGGCATTTGCCCGCCATGCTCATGCTGGCCATGCTGCAGAAAAAGGACATGTGGAGCAGGGCCTGGCGCGGGCTGTTCGGCGATGAGGTAGCGGCGAGTGAGGAAGGGCTGTGGGAGGAGGAAGAGTTGCAGGAAATGGCTGGCATGATGGCTGATCGGGTCAATGAGACGGCAAAGGAGATGAGTTTTTCACGCAAGTGAAAGGACAAGAAAGAAGAAGGAAAATAAAAGCAACAGCGATGGCTCTGAATGGCTGCCATTTTGTACAAAAATTACATGAATCTTTTATTTCGAATCTGTTGTTTTATTACACCACGAGCAAGGACTTGTCGGATTGTGGGTGTGTGTCGGCCTGGTTTTCCATGTACAGGCTTTTTGTAAGGATGTTTCAAAGAAAACCAACTCATTTGCATGGATACATATCATTTCATTTTTGTTATCAGTTGCTAGTATCTGTAGATCATTGTACTCCAACGAAAAATGTTGCATTAAATCAGATATCGTTACTCTATCAAAAACCATCAGATGCAAAACAAAGTTCGGCAAGTAACAAATCGCTAACAAAAAATATTATATTTCGAGCAAACATGTTCTCCCATTTAGAGAACTATGACCAAATCATGCAGAGCAGAAAAAGAAGACTCAAGTAGGAGTGTAGATCGTTCGTTCTAGTGAATCGTAACAACAAGGATTGATGCCAACATCGTTGGCAACATAAAGCAGCATGAAAATCTCAGAAAAATGCAAGCATCCCCAACGCCAAACGCCAGAACGGTGCAGCTTGAAGCGATCAGGTCCCCCAGAGTCGGGACATTGAAAGATGAGTGACAAAGAAGCAGAAGAGAGGAAAATTGTACTTGAGTGTCCTCTGCAGTATTTGCAAAAAAAAAAAAAAAANNAAAAAAAAAAAAAAAAAAACAAGTCCAAATGTAAATAAAAGAAATATGAAAAGGACATAAAATGAGGAAGCTGGTAATTAGATCCGCATCACAAAAGAAAAATATGTAAAAAGGAGTGAATGGAAAGTAACAGCTGGGGATCAAAAAGGATGTTCAAGAAAGCTTCTTCAGATCACGCACTCTCGTTGCCGCGTCGCGAAACATAGCCGGGGTGCAAGCTGCCATCAGAGCTGATACTCGACGAGTACACGTGCTGTGGGTGGTGATATTGCGCCGTGCTGTACAAGACCCCTCCGTATGCGCTGGCGGTCGCAGGATTCAGATGCGCATGCGCGAGATGGTGGTGGTGCGACGGTTGTTGGAGGTAGGCCGACGTCGTGGCCTGCGTCGTGGTCGAGACAAACGACTGCGCGACGGCTGTGTTCGGGCTCGGCGCCGGGCTGCTACTGTACGCGCCGACATCTTCTCCAGGCGTCAGACCAATACCAGAGATGCCGCTATCGTCATCATACCCTGCGGCCGCGGCGGCGGCTGCCGCAGCCATGGCGGCGTTGCTCTCGAACCGGTGGCGGCGTGACGCGGTACGGGCCATGCCTTGTAAGTTCTTGAGACCATTAGCGAGACACTATTACGGGTACGTTAATTTGATATTCCTCTGATGTTCAAGGGAGTGTGACTAAAACGTACCTGCCTCTCAACGTATGTCCACTTCTCGCCTGTCTTCTCGGCAAGAGGTCGCCAAAGCGCCTCTCGCATGCCGACATACTCGGTAGCAATGCGGTCCATGCGTTCCGTCTCGTCAGTACCACGACCCTTGCTGTCAATAAGCCGCTCGTGACGCTTTCGGCAAGCATTGGATGATTTGTTGGGAAAGTGTCGATCCTTGATCTGGTTCCAATTCAACCCTTGCATGCGAGCAGTGAGCAGCTGGTGGTCATCCGTCATGGACCAGGCTCCGCTGCTGGGACGATGCTTTGCATCCAACAGCGACTTGGCCTCCGCATGTTGCTGCTCCTGTTGTTGTTGGTTCTGTTGGATTTGCAGTTGTAACTGCGGCTGCTGTTGCTGATACTGGTTCTCTCGCATGGGCCATCCGCTGGTGGTAGGGCTGCGCTTCTGAGGTTGCTCCGGTTGTGGCTGGAACTGCTGGTACTGCATGGCAGTGCTCGCTCGGTATGCTTCATAGACATCCTGGTCTGTGTTGGCCATGGCCGTCTGGGTCGGGTAGTATGTGGGGTTGGCGACTCTATGCTGAAATGCCTGGGCTTGTGCAAGGTGGTTGCGAGCCTGGGTCTCGCGGCGCCGAGATGTGGTGGCGGACTCGCTGTGCTGCCTTGAATGCTTGGAGCCCTTCATAATTGCTTGAGCCAAAAGGGAAGAGTTGTAGTTGTGTAAGGAGTTGTATGTATGTATGGTTTTCTTTTAGAGTGTAGGTGTTGTTTGATGCCTCTTTGGGTGACCTTGTCACTGGCTGGGAAACGTTTCAAAAACACAAGTGTATTAAAGATTAATGGGCTGCAAAAGATGGGGGATAAAAGATGGACAGATCGCGGCCAAGAGCGGGGTGCAGATAAACCCGTCACACCGGTGTGAAATGGGTAGTTTAAGGAGAATGGAAACGAAAGAGGAAAGGAGACATGAAGATGTCAAAAAGAAACTGCAAGCCGCGTCGAAAGAGGAAGAAATTTTGAAAACCGTTAACAAAATGTATCTCGTTGTGTCTGACGGAAAGGAAATTGACTCAAGGAAAAGAGACAAAAGGAAAAAAGAAAAAACACAACACAACCGTCTAGGAAGGTTGACGAGTAGGAAAATTGCAACGACAGATGAAATTGGTAGATGTAGAAGAGAATTGTGTTACAGAATTGGCGGACAATAGCTCATACTTAAAACTCGAGGTTGGACTAGAGTGCGGCCCGTTTGGGTGGTTTCTGCCGGCGCGAAAACACAGCCAGTGTCTGAACTCCAGCGCTTGATGGGATGAAACAAGGTACGGTCCAAAAATGGCATTGAAACCAAGCCCATGTATCTAGACTAGACCACTTTTAAAGAATGGCGCCTTCATATTGGCTAGAGGGCTGATAATTCAGGTACAGGGCGGGGAGAAGAAGGGGGTGCCATCGATTCGTCGGGCGGCTAGATGTGGACGGGAGGGGGGAAGAGGGGCAGGCGCCCAAGGAAAGATACTAGGAGGGATGAACCCACGGCAAGGTCCGCTTTATTGAGATTACTCTCAGGTGATGAGACAGTTTAGTGAAATTTTCCTTGTAGAGTGTGCCTGGCCTAGTTCGATCAAGCGCCTCGGGGCTCAGAAGTGGGTGTAGGTGAATGTCATCTAAGCGGAGTTGGAGGGGCGGCAGCGACGGTGAGAACGCGAGATGCGGCGACGGAGAAGACGCGATGACCTCATTTGATCTAGCTTGCGCTGTCAAGACTCTATTATGGGAAATGAAAGGGGTTCTTGCATTGCATCCCGCTGGGGCGGCTTCCTCTTTTCCAAGCGCGGAGTCGCAGGTGCGAGGGGTGAGAGTCGCTAGCACAAACGTCCAAAAGTACTCTAGAGCACCGAATTCCCGGGATTTTATACTAAATTAAACCCTCTAGGGTTTGTTATTACTGGAAAATGTCAGGTATGTATTGCATGTATTCTGTATCAAAAGATACATTTCCTTGCCCGTGTAAGTCCAAGAGGGGTGGTATCCACTATGGCGCTGATGATTGGCCCATTCCAAATCTGGAAGCGCGCGCCTCGATTGAGGAATTTCCCTTTTGGGCCACCGCAGATAATTAACCTAGCTGCAGAAACAAGACGCAAGGGGGTGGTGTTTTTAAGTGTGTGAGGGGGGGGCTCTCTGCAGTTTAGCTCAGTAAAAATCTCTTCTCTTTCTGCTCGACAGCCCTGTTTCGTAAACTGTCTCGGTTGGCGCGAACGATTGGCCGGGGGGTGCCAATTTATTCTGGGATGGATGAGCAACACACTTTGTGCTACTCAACCCCACCAAACTGATAGAGCTGTTAGCCGATATACTGAGTTTGTTTTATTTATGTTTATTTATTTATTTTATTTTTTATTTTTGGCGCCGCAAGAACGGTAGAGGGGCTGCTAAGAATTCAGCGCCTAAAATATGTCGATCCTCGCATAGGCAACAGTATGCGCAGTGCGTGTTAAAAATATAGAAAGAATTAGACTAAATCGGAAGGCGCTGTGTACCATCTGTGGTTCATCTCGGGGAAAACATCTTGTGTGCAGTGCGGGTGATCTACACACGTTGTAGTCGCACAATAAGGGCTGATTGCGGGCAGGAATGGTTTTATGCTTAACACGAAGAAAGTCACACAAAAAAGTTGCCAAATTTACTAATACGAACGGCGAATAAGAAATGTCACAGATCACTGGTCCGTGCTGTATTTATAATACTGTTCTTCTCATTTGCTGAAATATTGTAGATATGCCAATGTACAAAGTAAATAAAAACCCAGAAACCATGTGCCTACCCGATACTCGTCCCGTACTGGAACCTCTCGGGTCTTGGCAACCAAATCGCTAAACCAATGCATTTTTCCTCTGTATCATTCTCATGCTAGATATAAAAACATGGCTCATTCCAAAGAAAAGGGAAAGAATTTGCATTCATTTCCCTTGTTTTTACAGATGCGACGCAGGAGTCTTCTTATCAGCGCAGCATGAGCTACCGGCGCCATTGCCGGGCTTGAGGAAGGCCGTGCGCGAGGACAGATCCTTGACAACTGTCGAGGGAGGGACCCAGAGAGCAGGATTCTTCTGGAAGAAATTTGAGGCGCGAATCATAATCATGACAGGCTCGGCGGGCATCAGGGGGAAGTCCTCGCAGCGCGGGAAATGTGTGAGGCCAAACTGCAGGTAGCAGACAATATCTGTATTCTCAATGCTCTCATCACGCTCGACCCAGTCAATGATGGTAGGTGAGTCTTGATGGTTGAGATTGCCGGTTGACTGGCAGACGTAGTCACCGGCAGGGAACAGCTCGTAGTCCTTGTAAGGCAGGACGAACATGCTCTTGCGGGCAAAACCGGCACGGTTGTAGACCATGCTACCAGGTTTGGCGAGCAGAGAAGGGCATTGATTGTTGACGATCTTGTAGCCGACGGGCTTGTGGCAGATGTCGTTGATGACGTTGGGGTTGACAATGTCCCAATTGCGGCCCGTCTCGTGCTTGTACTCGACGGCACCCTGCTTGGCGGTACGTAGCGGCGTCTTTTTGCAGTAGAAGCCATTGCCATATGGGTTCTCGGCTGAGCCGAGAGGCGCCTCAGATGTGACAGCATCATTTTGGATGACCGTGTTATTTGTGCCGTCAATTTCGGGGTCAACACGCAGGGAAAAGATGTGCTGGTGGTTGTGAGCGGTGATGCCGCGGGCGACCTCGGTACCGTAAGGAGCAGCAGTCTCGCTAGGATGCATGCAGTACGAGTTGAGGATACCGGTGAGCTTAATCTCGAGCTTGTAGGTACCATCAAGAGTAAAGGTGTGATAGAAGGCATACTCGTAGTTGGCAGCGGTGATGATTTGAGAAATGATGAGCTTGCGGTCGCGTGCCAACACTGTGCTGGCATCACGGTAGTCCATGTGCTTGTAAAGAATACCATTGTCCTCCTCGTGGATGCAGATGGCATTCTTGAGAACAGCGGGGAGACCGCTGGAGGTGGACATGATGCCGTCCATGTAGTGGATAGCTCCCTTGCAGTCGCATCCAAGCTTCAGCGAGTTGGTCATGAGACCAGTACCATACTCACCAACGTCAAAAGCGTGCTTCTTGTGGTGAGGTGGGTCTGGGTTGCCATAAGGGACAACCATTTCGACAACGCTAATACGGTTGAACAGAGTGCGCTCGCGGTTCTCATAAGGATCGTCGATGCGAACGTCGGAAATGACGATACCTTCGCGGTAGTTGAAGCCAATGTGCATCTTGTAGCCGGCCCACGAGAGCTCGTTGCCACGAATCTGGAACGAGACACCTTCAGGCTGAGTGACATCAATGGTCTTGAGCCTGGTGGTGTCATAGCCATGCTCAATAAACTCGGGCAGGAAGTTGTGCTCTTCCAGAGGAGGCAAGGTGCGCTCGCCATTGACATAGCGAATGTCAACGCTCAGAACCTCTTCAGCCTCGGTATCAGCGACGACGCAGAAGTCCAGCGGGTGGGCATACTGGTTGTCATTGGGAGAGTTGCGGTAGTAGGCAAGACCCTGCTGAAGACGGCGGCTAAAGTCCCAGCGGTCATCAAAACCAATAGCCCAACCGTCGAGGTAGACCTTGGACATGTCGGTAATACCAATCTCCTCGCAGGCAGCGATAACGCGGGGATCCTTGCGGGAGATGCGCTCCATGACGTCGAGATCTTCAAGCGTGAGCGTGGGCGCGACATTCGAGACGGCCTTCCACTGCTCAATAGTGTTTTGGGTAAGATTGGCAACGATCTCGGCGCAGTTGTTGCTGCCCTTTTGCAGGACAATGGCAAAGGCCTTGCGCTCTGGGCGAGGAGCGGCGCCAGCCTTGAAGGCGGCATACTCGGCCTTGGGTGGCTCACGAAGCGTGACGCAGTTGAATTTGATCTCGCCAGGGCTGGCCTTTTCGCGGATCAACTTGACCGCATGGGAGATTTCCTGTATTGAGAGCTGGTCGAGAGGATGTGTCTGATGTCTCAGGCTAGCAGCAGCCTGGGGATTGTAGTCCTGCTCTGGGTAGACTTCATAACCAGCTATGACATCTAGATCTGGCTGCATTGCGGAGGTAGCCATGGTGGCGGTAGTACTTGAGGATTTGGGCTAAGTGTTGTTGCGGTGTGAGACAAAGATTAAGCATGCAAAACGAGGTTTGTGACGAATCAGATCATAGGCTGTGATCCTAGGTAGGTCTGTTTGAAGCAAGAAGATGGAAAGATAACGATTCGACAAGTCAGGGAAAAGCGTGGCAAGTTATATGCACGTGGACGGCAAGAACCGAACTTGGCTGGAAAGACAAACATGAAGATTGTGAGCCCACGAGGTCGCACAAACCAAAGCCCAGACATGATTAGTTAGGCTTAGTTTCTTTGGGGGTGTGGAATTGATCCATCCGCACATTTCGGCCGCCGAGCAGCTGGACCACCCCGAAGGCGTTGAGTTGTTAGCGTGGCGGCCGGGGCGGGGGACGGCAGCGGTGCTATGTACTACGGGTTAGGTATGCTGTCTTCGCCGTGTGCCGCAAAACATTGTCTAGAAACCAGATTTCCGAACGGGATATGAAGTTGTGTTGCGCAGTTTCCGGCTGCGGCGGCCCGCGGAGTGAAAGTCGTTAAAAAAAAAAAACTGACATCGATGGAGAGCTCAGTGACAGTGGTTGAGTAATAGCATGCCTAGAATCTGGACAGATAGATTCTTGAACTTGGGGTAGACGGGTATTGTGCCCCAGCAAATCTGACTAAGTTAGTTATCTGGTTATTTGCTTTGCTTGGATCTTAGCGCAGGGAGGGTATTACAGTACAGCGTGTTTGCTAGCTAGCTGCTTTGCGGCGGCCAGCGTAACACCCACATGAGGCAAGGGTGGTCATGCGGCGTCTCGGACGACGCGGCGGCCTTGCCCCCACTGAACCATTCGAGACAAACTCGGCGCCGGAAAGTCGGTCGGGGAATAACGTTCGTGGAGAGCTCACCCGAAAGGCAACACATGATCCAAGAGTTAACAGAGAATCAGATGCGTTGAATAATGCCGGTGAGACTGATTGGCCATGGTTAGATTTCATATCTGGCCGACAATCGGCTTCGTATCAACAGGCAGTTCGTCGCATTCCAATAACATTACGGCAGGCCAGGCCCCCTTCTGGAAACAAACGATGACATCTCCATCAAGGCCGCTGTTAACGCCAGGTGCCCCAGAGCCCCAGAACGGCCGCCGTCTATCTGCGGGTCCGGCTGTCCGCGGACGTGCGGTCATGCGATACCCTTGGCAGCCTCATTTCCTGGGGGTACACCGCGGTTGCTGGTTGGCTGGCGGCGGCGGCGCCGAAGGCCGTGCTGGAACAAAGTTGTGGGACCGGGCTTGATGCTGAGGCTTGGTTGTTGCAGATTAGGATATCTTTTTGAATTGATATCTCGTCTTCGTTGTCCGCGAGTTGCGAGAAGGGGAGTGCGTAATGAAAGCTACGGAATGATTAGGAACAATGATGATACACAGGCAGTTTCGGCTTTTGGATGAGCTCAAGCAGTGATCTGTAAACTCAAGCTGGGTGGCCGAGGAAGCCGTGCAAACGATAACCCAAAGAAGCTAGATAACTTAGTCGTCCCAAGGTTAATAAACGTTTCCCGTGCCACTCGCTTTGTTTGCCGGGGCGGTTGCAACCCTCTAAAAATAAAGCAACGCCAACTTTAAATTTGGCAGAGATGCGATGGATTGAGACGAGGCACGAACACTGTAGTCTCGTTGGTTGCTGAGAAAAGTCGGTGTTTAATTAATCTAGTTGAGGTGGTGCGTTTGTTTGCCAACTGTAGGTTTGACATCAGGAAAGATCCTGGGGACAGGCAGCTGGGGTACAAGGGTTGTACTCGGATTGTACTTGAGCATACTACCCCTTCATAGGTACGTACCAGCTTAAGCGAAATGAATGCCTAGATACCTCCAACCTACTACCTACCTAGTAGGCAGTAAGGACTAAAGTGCTTCAATACTTGAAATACAGATACGCAGTAATTCTTTGGTGATGATAAGACAGTGTAAAGAATTACAGCGCTCCTGACTGAGATTACAGCCAATGACTCAGCGACAGGCAACCCCGTCAGCCCCTAAATTCAATCACTCTACCCCTGTAGTACAAAGTCGATTTTCGCAGCCTTCCCCCGCGAACGCTGCGATAAGTTGGTGCAGCAGTCCACAGTGCCCACCTTTTCATGCGGGGGCCTCCATGCGTTATCTACCAATCTGACGCTCTGTGATTGTACTGATATGATACCGTATTACAGTCTTATCATCTTGTTGCTATGTACATACCTATGTCGTTGTTATTGAGAGTGCCTGTAGTCGTCTCCGCTGTAGAGAAAATGTCAAACAAAAGTACCTTGCATGTACCTCTCTGCATATCTGCCTGCATATCTGCCTGCATCTTTGGTAATCGGGGCTGCCAGCTGGCTGCACCTGCCGCCGCACCAGTCCCAATCTGGCCCACTTGGGTGTCATTGGGTATCGCCCGCTTGCATGCCTTTGGCTGGGCTGCTGGTCAAAAGCTGGTTTCCATTTTCTGCCCGTCTCTGATCCCCAAAATTTCCGACCTCTTTCTCTACGCACAGAAACCGCGCATCATCACTCGTTGTGAACGGATCAACCCACCAGTGCCACCAGTGCCACCACCTACGCCACTGTCATCCACTCCTCCAACTCTCGTCGAGGCTTGTTCTGCCCTCTGCCGGCCCGCTCTGTCTCGAGTCTCCCCTTCACGGCTACGGCACACGATAATAACGGCGCTAGCCTTCCCCAGGATTACGCCCGTCGCCGTTCGCCACAAAAGCTTTTCTCTTTCCAAGCAGATTAGTTGCATGCCGCCGTTCCGCCATTCTGCTAAGCTAGGGTCTTCAGCCATTGCATAGGGCGCACCTCTGTCCCTGGTCTTCTCACCCTCCCTCCCCTTCTCAATCTCCCTACGCACACCCACCCCAGGTAGGCTGTAAGTGCTATTGTCCAGTAAATAGGTATGCCGGCAACGGAATCAGCCCCCAGTTGGTCTTCTATTACTTAGGTCGCGACGTGCCTCGCATATTTCAAAACGGCTTCCTGGTCGGTCTCGTCAGCATACCATATTGCACTATACCAGCCAGTGTCGCACTCTCCAGCTAAGAGGCTTTATTATTCTTATTCTCTTTACTCATAACCCCATTTCAATTCATCAATCCCATCACTGTTTCCAGTCATCCCATATATTCATTTTGTTTGATATCCCTTACCAACGCTCCGTGCGTCTTTGCCTCATTGCATTACCCTTCCACTAGAGAATGAAGGGGAACTACATCCAAATCAAAGAGAACCACTACAATGGACGGCGACAAGGCGAACCACGACGAACGAGTCGACCAGGCCGCCCTCGATGCGGTCGATCTTGCTGCGCTCGGCCATGCTGAGACGCTTACTCGCAAGTTTGACATATGGAGCATGCTTGCTCTCGCATTCACTATTCTTGGTACCTGGAGCACCACTGCGCAGGACCTAGGCACTGGCCTCCTCAATGGAGGGCCTGTCGCCATCCTCTGGGGCCTCGTCCTTGTCTTTGCCTGCAACGTCTGCGTTGCCGTATCCCTCGGTGAGCTTTGCAGCAGCATGCCTACCGCGCTTGGCCAGGCGTACTGGATCTCTCGCCTCTGGGAGACACCCTGGGGTCGTCGCGCCTCGTACCTGTGCGCCTGGATCAACACGTTTGGCTGGTGGACACTGACTGCCTCCCAAAACGCCTTCATGACCAACTTCCTCCTTGGCATGAAGCTCATGTTTGACCCTGACTGGGAGGGAGCCAACAAAGGCTGGGTCCAGTTCCTCGTCTACACCGGCGTCACGATATCCTTTAGCGTCTTTAACCACGTTGCGTGCCGTAATGAAAAGGTTCTGCCAGGCTTCAACAACTTTGTTGCTATTGGCTTCGTGGCCCTCTTCTTTGCCTTGATTCTTGGTCTCCCCATTGCCGTCGGTACCAACCATGAGCTGCACTTCCAGAATGCCGGGTTTGTCTTTGGCAAGTGGGTAAACAGCACTGGCTGGAGCGACGGTGTTACTTGGTTCCTTGGTCTTGTGCAATCTGCCTACGGTCTCACGGCTTTTGACTCTGTCATCCACATGGTGGAAGAGATTCCCGCCCCACGAAAGCAGATTCCAAGAGCTTTGTATCTGTCCGTCGTTTGCGGTGCCATTTCTGGCTGGCTCTTCCTTTGCATGTGCCTCTTCTGCATCCAGAGTCTTGACAACCTGCAAAATCCTTCCAGCGGCCAACCCTTTATCGAGTTGATCCAAGATGTGGTTGGCCTCAAAGGCGCCGCCGCCTTTGTCGCGCTATTTACATTTAATGGCCTGGGCCAGGGTGTCAACATCATGACCTCTGCCTCGCGACTGACGTGGAGCTTTGCCCGTGACGGCGGTATCCCCTTTTCTAGATACTTTTCCCATGTCGATGAGTACTGGATGATGCCCGTCCGCGCTCTCTGGCTGCAAACGGGCATCACGGTGCTCATCGGTCTCCTCTACCTGTTTGCCAACACGGTTCTCCAGGCTATTCTCAGCGTCAGCACCATTGCTCTGACCATCTCCTATGCTATGCCCATTGTGGCACTCATGCTCGCCGGTCGCGAGCATCTCCCCCCCGGCGGCACGATGAGTCTCGGTAAATGGGGTCCCACGCTTAACTGGATTTCCGTCATTTACTGTGCAATCACCACCGTCTTCTTCTTCTTCCCCTCAGCCCCCAGCCCTGCAATTGCGGACATGAACTGGGCCATTGCCGTCTTTGGCATCATGCTGGTTGTGGCCATTAGCTTCTGGTTCGTCCAGGGCCAGCGCACCTACATGCAGATGCACGACCTGCCCGAGAATATCCTGTATGCAGATGCCGCCCATTCTCCCACGATGGCACACTCCACGGGCAGTAGTCCTGACGATACAAAAACGAATCTAGGGTAGTTGATGATGCGAATAACGACTCGTACGGCACGTTTGATGCGGAATCAACTTCGTCCGGCGCTGCTGGGCCGTCAACCGATGTTGTCCGGCATTTGTGATTCAAAAGGCGACGTAGCTATCGAGCTGAAAGGGAGTGCGGTATTGGGAATTATGTGTATGAAGTAGAGAGGGGAAGGTTAATTTCTGTTTTGGGTACAGGTAGACTACTCGGGGTAGACTGATGATACAAGTCTGGAGTAGCGGTTTCTGCCGATTTGTTGTATTGGAAATATGAAGAAAGTACATAATATATATGAAGTTTGCGTCCATGATGGATTCAGCCTTGTGAGAGCCACGTGTATGGAACTTATGGCTAACCAATATTTGTGTATGTTGCGTGTGTGGCCTTGTCGTGTTTTGTTTTTGGTGACGTGCCATTTGGTAGCAACGGAGGCCGAGCCGGCCGAGCGAGGCTCCAGTTGCATGCAGACGGACAAACGGACCGAGTTTGACTGCATGACCTGATTTGTCTTGTCGAATCATTGACCTAAATCGGTCATCCGTACCATTATGAGCTTTACTTTGCCTTTCCTGCTGCTTTTACGGGCAAGGATTTATTTATTTTTCATAAAAAGAATTTGGTGGCTACGTGCCATTTTGTATATACCAAATCCCAACTCGATCTCTTGTAATTGGTCACGTAACCTCCCTCCGTTGTCCTTGTTGTTGAACCTCTGCCTTAGTTAGGCAAGTTTTTTTCTTCTTTTTTGATACGAAAAAAAAGTTAAAGAAATTAAATCTATTTATTCATATTTACTCTTGTATACTACGGGTTTAGCAGAAGAATCATGCTGCATTTGAGCGTGGGTCTGGTGGCCTGTTCCAAATGGATGCTTTGTTCGCGAGACGGAGGTGCTTATTAGTGCCGTTCGAGTTAATTGCCCCGAGGCGGCAATCCATTTTATCCATTCATTTACCACGAATGCGAGGATCAAATGCTGCCTTCGTTGTTAATCCAGAGAAGAACAAAAGCCGAGGACACTCAAATTATTTTCCGTTCACATTATAGAGTCAAAACTGGAGGGTTTAATTGATTCATTTCAAAATAGTATTCGCTTTCATTTCCATTTTGGATCTCGAGTAAAATTTCTGTACTCTTTTCCTCCCTCTCATATGTTTTTTTTTTTTTTTTTTAATTTACATATTCTTTACAGCTTGGATCCAAGGTTGACGTGAACAGCCTTGGTCTCGAGGTACGAGTGCAGACCCGCCTCGCCGAGCTCCCGTCCGATACCGCTCTGCTTGACACCACCAAATGGCACAGCGACATCGCTGTCGTTGGACGAGTTGATCCAGACCATGCCGGCCTCGAGGCGCTCGGCGACCTTGTGCGCGCGCTCAATGTTCTGGCTGAAGACGGCAGCGGCGAGGCCGTACTGTGAGTTGTTGGCCAGGCGGAGTGCCTCGGCCTCGTCCTTGAAGGAGGAGACGGCGGCGACGGGCCCAAAGACCTCCTCCTGGAAGATGGTCATGTCCTTGGTGACGTTGCTGATGACGGTGGGCTCGATGAAGAAGCCCTTGCCGCCGCCAGCCGACGCCTGCGCGGAGCAACCGCCCATCTCTACTTTACCGCCCTCCTTCTTGGCGCCGTCGATGAAGCCGAGGATCTTGTCATACTGAACCTGCGATACCTGAGGCCCGTGGGTTGTGGACTCGGCAAAGGGGTCGCCGGTGACGGCGGTGTTTTTGATCTCAGCTTTGAAGAACTCGAGGAACTTGGGCAGGACGGACTCCTGGACGATGAGGCGCGAGGTGGCCGTGCAGACCTGGCCCTGGTTGCTGAGGATGCCAATGTAGGCCCACTTGGCGGCCTGCTCGAGGTCGGCGTCCTCAAAGATGACGAGGGGCGACTTGCCGCCCGTCTCGAGGGTGATGTTCTTGAGCGTGCCGCTGGCCATCTTCATGATCTCGCGGCCGGTGGCGGTGGAGCCGGTAAAGGCGACCTTGTTGATGTTGGGGTGGGTAACGAGCGCGGTGCCGGTCTCGCGGCCGTATCCGTTGACAATGTTGAGGACGCCGGGCGGGAAGCCGGCCTCCTTGACGAGGGTGGCCAGGTAGAGAATAGATAGGGGCGTCTGCTCGGCGGGCTTGAGGACAATGGTGTTGCCGGTGGCGAGGGCCGGGCCGAGCTTCCAGGCGGCCATGGCGAGGGGGTAGTTCCAGGGAATGATTTGGGCGCAGACACCGACAGGCTGGCGGAGGGTGTAGGCAAACTTGGCGCGGGTCGTGGGGATGGTCTGGCCGTGGATCTTGTCTGCCCAGCCGGCGTAGTAGCGCAGGCAGTAGATGACCTCTTGCAGGTCCTCGTTGAGGGAGACGGAGTAGGGCTTGCCGTTGTCCCAGGTCTCGAGGGTGGCGAGGGGCTTGATGTGCTGCTCGACGAGGTCGGCGAGCTTGTGCATAAGGACGCTGCGCTCACGGCCGGCGCAGTCGCTCCATGAGGGGTCCTCAAAGGCGGCACGAGCGGCCTTGACGGCCTTGTCTACGTCTTCGGCGGAGGCAGCCTCGACGGAGCAAATCTCACTGCCATCACTAGAGGGGAGGGGAACGTGTGTTAGTGAGGGGTGATGTTGGGGAATGGTAAGAAATTACATACGCAGGGCTGACGCTGACAATCTTTTGTCCGGAGCTTGAAGCTACAAACTCATTATTGATGAAGAGGCCGGTAGGTAGTGTAATGTCGAGGCCGTTGGGGGCCTTGAGCTTGGTCTCGAGAGACATGTTGTTGATGTGTATGAAGCGGGGACGGAATATGAAATCAAGAGGCTAGAAGAATGGCGAGGGATACAATGTTAGATTTGAGTAAGAAGTATGTTTTGATGATGGAGGAGCAACAAAAATGATCAAGGGAAGAAAGCTATGATGGATGAGGGAAGAGGGGAAGAAATGTAGCTGGCCAGAGAGGTAGGTAGGTAGGTAGACTCGGAAGCTATAGTGGGTTGTCGCAGTCAAGCTCTCGGTGCGTGCGGCGCCGTAGTGAGTTCGTCAGCGGCAACAGACGGCGTACTTTTTTCGGTACATGGTGCGGGGGAGCTCTCGAGTGCGGAGTATAAGTATGCGAGGACAGGGTGGCGAGGTGGTGGCTCACACGCAAATGCAGACCAATGCAGTCAAATGCAGTGTGACGCGAATAGAGACATGGAGTTGGGATTGGACGGCAAGATGCAAAGATGGGTCAAGGGTGGGCATGGGAGCTTTACCAGTAGAAGCTGGTAGAAGAGTAGAAGAGTGTACATTCATACATACATACCTTGGGATAGGTGGTGCGTCGAAGCTGTCGATAGACTCGAGACACTCGCGGAGCAGCGCAGACCGAGTACATTTTTTTTTCTTACATGTCCAAGCCGGGCGGTTTGCTGGCAGCCGGTTGGCTGTTGCGAGTTAACTACCTTTTTGGGGTAACTTGGCGATATTGCAGCACATTGACCTTTTTGGGGTAATGGAGGCTTAATCAGCACAGCACCGGGGAATACTGGTAGTCAGGTCAACTCCATCCACGAAAAGCACAAGACTCCGCACGGAGGGATGGGTTCCGTTGAAGGTACGGAGGACGCTGGCAATCTGGCAGTGAATGATGTATTGGAGGGGCGTGTGCAAGCTTTCCCTTGATTGTCTGCCGCCCCATCTTTAGATATCTTTAGTTCGGCTGTCCGCGGCCCCGAACCCCATAGTAAGGTCCACTAACCTGGTTGAGACACCCCCACCATTCTATGCTTCCCATCATGGCATGCCTATGTACGTGCCTTATGTTGTAACTAATCAAGATGCACATCTACCGCTACGTCCGCCTTTCGGATTCAACTTGGAGCACTTTAGTACTAGCTGTCGCCTGAACTTGAACTCGGACACCGCGTCGCCCGTCTCTAGTGTGTGGCTTCAGCCTCAACGATGGATAGATAACTATCAGACATACCAAGCTTATCAGCTACCTCAATATTGATATCTTTGGCCCAGTGGACGGCGCAGAAATACCGCGAATCTTGATGCTTCCCCAACCCATCTCATCTCGTCGCGTGTTCTGGGGTTCCCGTAGCATATCCATTACTGGTAGTCAAGAGCTACGGTTTCACCCGTTTGTCTGCCTCTCGACTTTTACCACAACGACAACTCCACATGAACAACAGAGCCGATGATTTGAATACCCCAAAATTGCAAATACGCCTTCCAAGAAAATCTCGCAAAGCCACAGAACTAGTGTCTTAATTGCAGAACAACTGTTCATGCCGGCACTAATAATTAGCGTGCGTGCCCGGCAACTCAACCGACTAATTATCGTATGCGCGGCGTTTACTCACAGTAACCACTCGTACCATCCAAGCTGACTTGAATTTCTCATCAAAGTATCATTATTGTCAACACTGTGGCTATATCAGCCAACGCCAATGCTGTCTGGCTTTGGCTCGCTGCATCAATATGCACACGTCCATCTATCACTTGCCGCATGAATTCTCCAGAACCAATCGTCTTTATACCCGCCAAAAACGCCGTTGCTAATAAAAGAAAAATGCCTCGAAAGAGAAATGTAGTAAAAATGCATCAATTGTCAAATGTGCGATTCGCGGAGATTTCCTCCTCCTCCTCCACAAACAAGCTACCCACAAACTCCCCAACCAGATCCAGCATCCTCCCCATCACGCCCTCTTCAGCCCAAAAGTGTCCCGCCGTCGGTACCTCGACCCCTCGAAACCGCGAGTCTTGCGCGCCGCCCAATCTCGCCGCCCACTCCCGCGCCTTGCTCCCCGTCACAAACATGTCTGCGTCGCCATACACTGCCAGCGTCGGGTTGCGCACGAGTTTCGCCTCGGCCGGGTCCTCGTCTGGACGGCTCACGCGCGATAGGGCGTGGGGGAGCACGCGCATCGTGACGAGATGCGACGCCAGCCCGGGAATGGGCGATATCAGCACGTACGCAGGCCTAGGTATCGTAAACGACGGCAGTCGAGGGAGCAGCCCTTCTGCCGGTTCCTCTGTAGATGCCTGCTTCTCGGTTTCGGAAGCTCCATGGTTGCTGTTGTTGTTGTCGTCGTTGTCGTCGTCAACTCCGCCTTCCTCCGGCACCTTGCGTAGTGTCCCGTTGGAGACATTCCTGCTGTGCCGCTGCTGCGGCGATCCCAGGCTGGATCTGGTCTTTGCCACAATGTCGTGCAACTTTTCTTCCAAATCGCGCGATAGACTCCGGCGGTGGTTGTGCTGTCCGCCGCCGTCTGTGCTTCGTCGCGGACTGGCACGCCCACCCTCGTCGCCGCCGACGCGCACACCGCGACTAGATACTGCGCTCCGTCCGGCGTTTAATTCCAGCAGGGCCTTTCGCGTAAACCCAATGGCTATATTCTGCTGCTCGGCGAGACTCGTAGCCCGCAGTCGTATTTGCGCCTCGTTGGAATCGCTGGCCGGCGAGGCCAGTGGTTCGAGGATGGTGTCCAGCGGAGGGAGCTGCGTCGTAATCAATGATCCGTAAGAGTAGCCACCAATGATCAGCAGCGGTGCTTGTGCCTTTTCGTCACCGCCGCCCATTGTTGCAGCGTCGATGGACTCTTGCGTTGTTTTCTCAATGTCTCCTCCAGCTGTAGCTGTGTCGGCATTCTTGAATGGGTCGAGGTGGTGGATGTAGTATGCTACGAATGCAATGACGCTCTGGAAATCACATCGCTCAGCTTTGGCCGTCCATGAGGTTTTGCCTCCTGAGCTGCCTGCTCCTCTACATTTAAAAAAGAATTAGCCAATTTGTTTCAATACAGTGTTTGCGCGATATCAAACCCAAAGCTCGCTACGGTTTTTTTTTTCTTCTGCGCTTTCTTACCGAAAATTAAATGTCGCCAAAAGAAACCCCCCTCGCAGCATCGTTTCCCCAACAATTTCTACCACGGGATCGTCATAACTGCCACCGAGCGGCGCATACGGGTGTGCCAGCACAGCACCGTGTCGTCGCCAAACCGGAGCGTTGGGACTCGCGCGCAGAGACGCTGGGTGATAGATGCGACAGTCAAGATGAAGCCCATCGTGCACGCTCGGAATCGTAAATGTCAACGTGGGCTCGGGAAGCATTTTTGCAGAGGCATTTTTATAATTTCTGCAAGACAAGGGCTTTTGTTGGTTATTTGCAAAAAAAAAAAAAAAAAAATGGCTGAAAAACACCACGTTTTTTTTTATTCTGGCTTGTGACGCCGCCTACAACGTCATCCCAGCGGTCTGCCCCGCAGCTTGTTTAGTGTGTAGGGTAGGCACATTTGATGGTGGTAATGAAACAACTTTCTGTCCAGAGAGCATGAAATCAAATCGATTCGTTTGCTTTCTTTTTCTTTTTTTCGGAAATCAACTTCTAAAGTGGTGATCGACACGGAGATTTATTCGGAAATAATCGACACAAGAAGATGTTCGTATCTGAAGCCCACACGTAATGACTCGGTGGCCATCAGCATTTAATGGGACTAAGTCATCGTCATCTCATAAGCACTGTACCTGCCAGCACAACTCGTTTGAAAACATTCTACACCTAGTTTGAAATAAATAATATTCTAATGAGCAACGTATTGAAAGCCTTCTCTACTAGATTATATCGAAGTTTACAGTCTTATCTCGGCTGGCTTTGATAGCTCCTATTGGATAGCCAACTAAATTTTGCAACTATGCAGCATTTGGGAATGATAAGCACGGCTAGATAGCGCCACAATCTATGGCTTGCAAGATGACGTTTTACAAAGATGATTTCGAGATTAGCCAGCAGCCACGCACCAGGGGCAGTTTCATCCCTTCCAATTACATCATCTACAAAGAAAATTTCGGCACCTGATCAACTTTTGACGTGTGATGTTCTGCCAGTATTTCTGAAAACTAATTCGTCCATTTTTGCTAGTCAAACGAATGTTCAATATGTTCAATATGTTCATATGTACAGTATGTGCTCAGTTAATACGGCGAACCCTTCTTAAAGCTTCAGCTGGGCAGCCAGGTCGCGCATCTTGGAGTCACCCAGGTTCTTGAGGGCGCTGAAGTTGGTAAGGTAGTTGTTGCCAATGGCGCTGCTGGGGAGGACGGAGTCGCTGCCAGTGAAGAAGATGTCTAAAGAAACGTTGTTAGTTTTATCAAATTCCCTAGGAAGGGTATGGGAACGGAGTGGCTTACAGGTAACATCGGCAGCGGGGTGCCCGTTGCCGCCGTTGAGGCCTTCGCTGGGGAAGCAGGTGTTGGCCATGAGCCAAGAGGCCTCACCAATCTCCTCGGGAGAGTCACCATCAGTGTCACCAAAGACACCGTAGTAGAGCTTGCCACCGCTAGAGAGTTGCGCCTGTGTTAGTCTCAAAATAATCCATATTTTGGGGAGGGGAGAGGCGCCGGAAGATTTCGGCGCCAATTCTTATGGGGTGAATAATACGTACCAAATGACTGCAACTACGTTGTTGCCCTCGAGCTCGCTGGCGTGCTCAGTGGCGAACTTGTCAGGGATGACAACGAAAGGAACCTCGTAGGCGGCGAGAGCTCCAAAGTTGGTCTCATTCTGGCCATCATCGTTGCCCTGTATTACACGGAGGTGTTAGGAAAAAAAGAATTCAAGGCTGACAGCAGGCTTTTTAGGGGCGTGAAAAAACTCACCTTGCACTTGTAGTCAAGTCCATCACAGTCGACATCCATGTCGGCAACGAAGGCGTAAGCGGCACCCTAATGAAGAACCCCCACATGTTAGAAACGGCGCTTGCGGACCTTTTTGTTTCTGCTTCTTTTTAGCTTACCTTGGAGAAGCCAGCCCAGTCGCTGTGGATGGTAGCCTTCTTCGAGTTGTCGTTGCCGAGGACGTAGCTGGCATCCTTGGGCACCTTGGACATCTTGGCAACAGCAGAGACAATCTTGCTAACAGGCAGCGAGGAGTCACCGGAGAACCAAGCAGCAGGAGGACCACCGGTGGGTTTGTTGTACTTGGAACCATCAACATTGGTGGGGATGGTATCGCGGATGGGGCCAGCAGCGCTGGCGAGGCCAGCGAGGGCGGCAAGAGGAGCAATAGACTTGACAAGCATTGTGATGGCTTTGTGTTTAAAGGGCAAGATTTTCTAAGTAGGAGAAGGATGTGTGATTGTATTTGATCTCTTGGCTGATGGAGTGATGCATTCGAAGACTAAGAAACGACGACTCATCATGACTTATATACTAAAATTGAACAAAGCGAACCCAAGGCCTCCTTTCGGACAATAACCACTTGCACGTTGCAACACTAGTCGAGGTGAACGACAATATCTCATGTTGACTATGACCGTTTACAATTGACGATGACTGTCAAAGCTCTAGCTCTTGCCTCCATAGGAATCATTCCGGTGCTGTCCGGGCCGGGGGCCCATTTCATGTGGATGCAATCCACGCGGTCTGCTCTCTGTTACGGGAGCCCGACCCGCGAAGACAGGTCTGGGCATCGTGGAAATCGTTCGCCACTACCGAAGCAAGTGGCCGGCACTCGTCCTCCGCATAGATTAACACCCATGGAACCACACCGTCAGCCACTCTAGCTTCGTGGAAAATTCTGGGGTTGGGTGGGCTTCCAACTTCCTCGACGCCAGATAGTTGCCGCATAGCCGTGACGAACCGCACTTCACCGACTCCTGTCCTTGGAGTAAGATGATAAGGTGAGCTAGGGGGCGGGGCGAAATCGAGGGTCGAACATAGATCTATCAAGGAGCTTTGCAGAACAAAATATTCCCCACCATTTTCCTTGCTTGGTTTTCGCAAACATGTCAGCCGCATGAACCTTTCTGTACCCCAGGTAATGTTAACCCCACACATGCATCCTTCATTTGGAAATAGCGCCGTTATCAAAAGCCACATTCCACCAATAAATAGCGGGTGCTATTGCTCTTTAGGCCTTGTTGTCGATGGGTACCGTTCTCACGGTACGACAGACGAATGCCGGACGTCCAAGTTTGCATGGTTTCACCACCGTGCCGCTTCCCGCGTTTCTCGATGTCCTATAGGAGGGTAATTGCATTGTAGTATTTACCAGAGTAATCTTCCAGTGTGGTGGGTGTAGCAAGACATTTAATTCTCCGTCCACTAAACATGCTTGTTTTGGAGTTTAATAATCGGTAGCTTATTCTTTGCGGGGAATTTTCTGTAGAGAGAGCATGGCGACCGCGTGGACATCGTTGAGGGTCTACTGGTAAGTGCGTGCACCCATCCCACTTTGGGTTTACCCCATGTTCCGCCCGCTCGCCCAAACGCTACTAGAGAGGCTAGAGTGGTTGCTTCGACTTGCTATTTCAAACCTATGCGAATACATGACTCCGCAAGTGGCGGTTTCTGATTGGTAGTGCAAGAAGGGGTCATTCAGCTGTGGTGACGCCAGGATGTGAATGTTTATCAGGGCCTAACCACAACGCCATGTTCTTACAAGGTGAGAATACGACAGAATTTGTGACTGGGGGACGGCAGGTGGGCTTTCGAAGAGCCGAGCCAAAAGGACTGCTCGGCCCCTCTCCGGAGGCCGGGGCATGTATCGACTGGCCACTCGTCACAGACGGAACAGTCCTCCTTCCTTGTAATCCCGACGATTTGTTTCACAGAAAGAGCAGAACAACACCCGCCGATGCCAGCGTGTTTGACCGGTCTGCTCCTCAGCCTATCAGTACGGATGCCCAAATCTGGCTGTACTAGTGCCTGAGTCCCATTTACGCTATCTTTTGATTACACATTCAACATGGGCTGCAAGTGATACTCTATTTGCTATTTGCAAGTATTATACCCAATTTCGCACCGCCTTGATAACAGTACATGGCGACTATCTAAGAAAAACAAAGTGAGATAATTTGACCAGATTGGAGAGAGGCTCGTTTCTGAAGTATGCCTAGCTGACCCCCTTTCCTATCTTGACACTCCTTTTTATCTTCAGTTGCTTAAGCTACCGCGGACTGAATGGCAACCTTGCCCAACTCAGATGCTTGAGAGGGCAGTGACAGCTTAAAGAGAATATGGGCTATATTCACCTGGTCCGCGAGTGTTGCCGCTGCCGCAGCCATCGCAGTTTCGGACCCATCGACGAGGTCGGCAGACAAGGGCATTGGGGCAGTTGTCGCTCTCGCACTGGCTCTCGCAAGTCCCGATGACTAGGGAGCGAGCAGCAACGTACGCACATGGCTCAGCTATGTTGAAGAAGGTCTATCATCAGCAATTGGTAAAGCTTATGTGCCCATCATCACGCCTGTCTGTCTGTTTTTGCGTCTACGCCGGGGGAAGAGTGATTGCTTACCAGGCCACGCATTCCGGCAGGCTTCGATATGGGGCCACGCAGCGGAGAGAGTGGACAAGGCCACGAGGACACTGGGAATGCAGAGAGTAGAAATCTTCCTGCGTGGTATTAGGAAACGAGAACAAGGTACGTTGTAGATGAGGGAGAACCGGCTCACATTATAACGACAGGTTGATGGAGATTCTCCAATGAGCTTTGGATAACAAAACACTACCGAAAATGGTTCTTCCAAATACCAGAAACCCCTTCCAGGACATGCTACCGACTTTATACTCGTTCGCGGACGTCCCGACCAGGTCTAGGAGAGAGGAGAGGAGAACCAAACTCCTTCAGCTGCCTGCCTGTTTCCTAGACTCTGACCGGAGAACACACATGGACTGATTTTGTGTTTGTAAACCTTGTCTCTCGACCTATCATGCAGCTCACCTGTGATACATCCCGCATCCTGCATTGGCTCTTGGCATGCTGCGTACGCGCCAGTAAAGTTTGCAGGTGATAATAGCAAAGAAACATGTGCATGAGTGGTTAGTTTGCGCAGTTGTGGCTGGCTGATGCATGAACTCCGTCTTGACTGCGCCCTTGGACCATGTCTAAACCTGGGCTCAGCTTGCTACATGTTGTTACCTCTTTGAGAATGTGATTTTCAAATGCATGTCTCAGTATTCCCTCAGTTGATCCATTTGCGTTGGCGAAATCCTAAGCCGATGCAACGTAAAGAGGGAGAAGTTAAGTGCATCCATCACGACCCTAGCCCCGCAGAGCACTGCCGCATCCTGGAGGTAATTGTATCTTTGCGTGTCAATTAGCCTAATGCGAAATCTACAAATAGACAGCTGAGTGAATGAAAATTTTATACACGACTACTTCCGATTGGAAGTGGAGACGAAAACGAGGCTGGCTGATGAGCCAGAGGTTGTACCGAAAAGTGACGCGCAGTCACTTAAACTTTTCCAAACCAAGCTATTTCCCTCCGGTACTTGTGCGCTTGTTAAATGGAAAGTTCGAGTGCCCTCTAATCAAGTTTGATTTTATTCAGTGGGAATTTCTTTGGTGAAGTTGTGTTGAAATTTGTGCTTGGAGAGCCTGTCAGCCCCGATCTTGCAGCGTCGTGCTGGATGAGTGCACACAACACACACTCTTTTTCGGCTACCGACCAGCCGAAACTTTCAGGTGCTTTATTTTTGCTAATATGATTTTTTTATTTGCTTTAAACTTTAGGATTCGGGTAGGCGTATTATCTTCCGGAGCAAACAACGTGAAAGCATATTCTGCTGCTTGTCCCCCGATAGGTCACCTCCTGGGCGTTGTCGCAATAAAAAGAACAACTGTGACGTGGAATTAAAACATCAATTCCTGCAGAGAGACTTTTAAAATAATATTCTGAAGAACAAATTCGCATACATGGTTTTCGGAAGAGAGTCCGTACTCGTCAGTATTAACAGCATGAAGCCGACCGCGACAATTGACCTGCTTTTGTGTGGCACATGCAACCACTATCAGCCTTGTATCTCTGCAGGACGATGCAGTAGTGATCGCAGTATGCATCTGCGCTATTTTCTGTCGCCATGGTCGATCAACGCAGCCAACCTTTTGCTAGGTGTTGCGTCTGCATGCATACATCCCAAAAGAAGAGGGCGCTTGGCCGACGACGCTCATTTTCCCAAGCATCGTTTAAACGGTATTAGCATACAAAAAGTATTTTCCAAACGTTATTGGCGACGGATTATCGTACAGCTACACTCGGGAAATTCTTCAACAGCCTAAATTAAATGGCTGGCAGTAGGAATAGCCTCAACAGCTGACCCGCGGCCAAAGTCCTTAAATAGTGATGAGTGAAATTACAGGATAGTCTCATATACTACAAAGACCATATTCACGACAGGTCAGTGCCGGGTTCAAAGTAATATTACAATTTTTTTTCTAATTGATTTCCGCTTGGCGCTATTAATCCATACATTACTTTATTGCGTCTTCTTCGCCTTTGCGTCTTGTGTCTTCTTCTTGCGTCTCGCAATCCAGTTCTTCAGCTCTGTAATCAACCCCATAATCAGCGGCACCGAAATCGGTCCCAGCAGAGGCAGGTAGACGGCAATTTTATGCTCATCCGGGAAATACAGCTGGCCGACCATGCTCTTCTCGAAAAACGCCCGCTCCACCTCCTGCTCGGCGATGCGCGCGTGTGTCAGGCCGCCGACACCGCCGAGGTCTGCGCACGCCTGCTCCAGGTGGTGTAGCGTCTTGGCCACGCCGTCGGCGACGCTGCGGGGGATGGCAATGGACGGCAGCTTCTCCGTCAGGCGGGCGAGGGAGCCGAGCGACGACGAGGCGCGCAGCAAGAGGTCGGTGGAGCGGATGCGCGTGAGAGAGGACAGGCGCAGCGGCAGGGAGCCCGTCACGGGCGTTCCGAGCAGGGACAGTAGGTGCCCGCCAAAGGTGAGCATGGGCTGCTTCAGCGTGGCCGCCGAGACGTGGGCCTCGGTCTTGGGCAGCGACAGCAGGTAGACGGTGCCCCATTGCGGGATCATCCAGGACTGCGCCATGTCGGGCTCGCCGTCGAGGCGGATCGTCTGGTTGCCAACGTAGAGCAAGAAGTTTACAGTGGGTGCCCCGCCAATGGAGGGGGACAGCGGCCACTCGGCAGCGTTTATGAAGGAGGACAAGATGTCCTTGTTCAGGACCTCGGACTGGTCGCCGGGGGTCGCGTACAGCTGGACCTGTGTATCAATTGTGAAATTATGAATGGGTTTGAGAACCTCAAGCATCGGCATAATGTACTCATCCAGCGCGCCTTCAATATCCCACGAGTTAGGCAAGCCGCCGTCGGTAAAGAGGGAAAAGGTTAGGTGGTAGGTGGGCGAATAGCGCAACGACCGTGTGGTACGCTTGGACAGCGCAGCAGCAGCATCGGGTGCGAGGCTGGGTGGACGGCTGCCCGACGACATGGACGAGGTGGACAAGAGATAGGAGATGATAGACTGCTCCTCGGCAAACGTCCCGCGGAGTTCGTTGGTGATAAAGGTCGCAAGGACCGACGACGCTGAGTTGAGCTGCGGCGCGGAGCTGGGTGGGTATGTAATGTCGAGTACGGGCAGCTCCTGGCTGAGCGAGGATGTGGGCGCGACCTGGCCACCGCCGGGCTTGCAGTTGATGGTGAGGGCCGGCTCGGGCTCGTCGAATGAGCGTCGCGCGGCCTTGTCCTTTGGCGCGAGCTGCAAGCGCAGGTGGTGGCCGGAAAACTCATTGAGGTCGTCGAGAGCATGCTGCGTCAGGCGCACGAGATGTTGCGCTTCGGCCTCCTGCAGCGCATCGGCGCGAATCTCTATCTGCAGCGGGAAGACGGGTCGGCAAGCCTGCGAGGGGACAGCGCCATGTTAGCAAAGTCGGCGCTGGTGTATAGTTTCTGCTGGCCGGCGATTCCCGCACCTTTCCATCTGCCCATTGCATCATGCCATCCAGTGGCAGATTGGCGCGGTAAATGGCCGTCGTTTTCCACCATGTAGGTAGGCCTAGGAACACTACAACCATCCAGAAGGACCAGATGATGTAGCTCCGTCTTCGTGTATCAGAGGCTTTCTCTGGCGGGGGCGGCGAATATCCTTTTGATTCGTCGGCCGCAGAGGCGGCGACAGCCTCTACAGCTGCCTCTTTGGCCATTGTAAAAAGGCAAATGCTGGTTGGCGACTCGGGAGCTGTCGAGAAGCCCTTGTCGACCAAAGGCCACCAAGGCCGCCAGGGACAAGCAATCGTGGCATCACGGCGATTTGGCGCGAGGTCACGTGATGGGATTTATGCAGAAATTATGCAGAAGTTATGCAGAAATTAACAATGACAGTTAAACGACCTATGAAAAGTCTTTCCGGTCCAAACCAAAAGTTTAAAAATTCTGTTCCATTAATTAATACACATAATTTATCTCCAGATATGGTGTCAATGCTGTCATAACCTTGGTCGGCGCAGCTAAGAGATTCCGGCCGAGTTTTAATCATCCGGCCCCGATGTCTCCGGGAGCTGCATAACTATGTGAGCCGTACCAGGTTCCAAATCCGGCAATTTTGTCAAGACATCGGCCGGGTTGTCCTGCTACGTCATACGGAGCCACCGAAGACATTTTCTTGTTTATGCCCATTGTTTATGATTACAAGCCTGTTGTCCTACATAAATTTGTCGGCCCCGGGAAACAATTGGCGTAACCCGTGTTCAGATAATGATGACCAGTCGACGCAGATGAGAATGTACGATTTGCACACTAGCCATCAGTAGTCACGGCCACTCTCCACCCACACCACGTTTTGGAGGTGGTCCTACAGCTCCGGTATTTGGGCAAGTCTCCGCTCTAATAAACCCCGGATCTCCGCGTGGTCCGCAAACCACACCTGGGATAGGTAACCTGCCAAGTAAATTATGATGGCAAAGCATAATGGAAAGAACATACAGCCTGGATTGCATATAACCGTAACCGAGGCCAAAGCATTAGGTCAGCTTGGCAGAGCAGGGGTCGGCCATTTGGATACCATCAAATGGTTTCATTTTGTAGCAAGTTTGCCATAAACTCCATTTCATCGGGTCTTTCGCAAGGCCCGATTCGCGCGAGACGCGAGACTGACTGCCGAGTTGCCCAAAGCTTTGATTGTAGTTTCAGCGGCGCTCAAAATTCATACCGAGGCAAACAGTTAGCTAGCCAAACTGGTCCGAGTTCTTGAACAGGCTTTGTCATTACCTTCCATCAGCTGGAGACATGGTCACAGTCATCAAGAATGATGGGTAACCCATAAAGATATCCTTCGGATTCTCTCACTTATAATCTCATAAGTTTTCGTCTAATCTAGGGGTTGTCCGTGTCCGTATCAAGACAACGGCGGGAACTAGGACAAGTTAGAAGGGGCGCATCGTTTATACCCGACTTGGGCTAGCCAACTCCTGAGCCGAGGCATTCATTGCTTTACCCAGCGCCAATGGTGGATTCCTTTTGTAGTGACATACTAGCCACGCGCTGTGGAGGGCAAGACAAACTAGGTTCTGACAACGACGACGCGGATTTTCCATGCGCTACATTTACTCACTCTTACACATTCTCACCAGCTTCTTCGTGTTGGACCGATTTCCTGCAAATTCTCTCTCTGTTGTTCCTTTTCTACAGAGAGAGTTTGTAGCGTTGCCGGGTTTAGTCTAGCCACTTGCCTTGCTGAATGAGAGCCTCATCACTTCTGTAGAATTCCAGACTCAAAGCCGAACTCCGATTCTCAAACTTGACAGAGCCAAGAAAAAGAGCTGACAATGCCAGGTACGCAAAATAAAATTCTGGTCTGCTTCCTTTAAGCAGATTTCATTCAAAACCGTAAAAGTGAAGAGAAATATGCGCTGACAATCTCATAACGACAGTGCCCCTTGCCGTCGCCGCCCCGGCAGCCCTCGCTGGCTATGCCTACCTCAACGCCAAGTCCGGTCTATGGTATGACCTCCTCATGAGCAGAGTCGTCTACACGACGCACTGGCGCCTCTTCCAGGGGATGCGTCAAGACCGCCTCAACCTCTTCTACTGGATCGAGCACTGGGCCCAGAGCAAGACGCACGCCGACGTCGACGCAGTGCTCTTTGAGGACCGCCGCTACACCTACGCCCAGTTCTACGACCGCGTCCTGCGCTACGGCACTTACCTTCGCTCCCACCATGGCATCAAGCCCGGCAGCATCGTCGCCATGGATTTCCAAAACTCCGACACCTTCCTGCTGCTCTGGTTCGGCCTGTGGGCCATTGGCGCGAAACCCGCCTTTATCAACTACAACCTGGCTGGCAAGCCGCTTATCCACTGCATCACGGCGGCCTCAGCAAGGCTGTGCCTCGTGGACCCGGCCGTCGCCGACAACATCTCCGACGAGGTGCGGACGGCGCTCAAGGACGTGGAATTCGTTACCTGGAGCCCAGACATCGCGGCCGCGGCGTCTAGCATTGCGCCGATCCGCTTCCCGGACTCGGACCGCTCCGAGTCTGCCTTTTCCAACATGGCCATCCTCATCTACACCTCGGGCACCACAGGCCTGCCCAAAGCCGCCATCGTGTCGTGGTCGAAGTGTATCGGGGCGGGGACCGTAGGTTCCACCCTCCTAGGCCGCGGGAACGGCGACATCATGTACACCTCGATGCCGCTCTACCACAGCTCCGCCGCGCTCCTCGCCGTCTGCGCCACCTTCATGTCCGGCAGCACGCAGGCCCTTGGCCGCAAGTTCTCCACCAGCTCCTTCTGGCCCGAAGTCCGCCAGCACAAGGCCACGAGCATCCAGTACGTCGGCGAGACGCTGCGCTACCTCCTGGCCGCGCCCCCGCAGATTGACCCCGTCACGGGGGAGGACTTGGACCGGCAGCACCACGCCACGGCAGCGCTAGGCAACGGCCTGCGCCCGGACATCTGGAACAAGTTCAAGGTGCGCTTCGGCATCGAGACGATTGCCGAGTTCTACGGCTCCACCGAGGGCGCCTTCTCGACGTGGAACCTGAGCAAGAACGACATGTTCGCCGGCGCCGTCGGCCGCCTGGGCTGGCTCCGCCGCTTCCTCCTCCGCAAGGACGTGGCCTTTGTGCAGTACGACCACGAGAACGACCGGCCCTTCCGCGACCCGGCGACGGGCTTCTGCCGGGCCGTGGTCCCCGGTGAGCCCGGCGAGGTGCTCAGCCGCGTAGACCCGGCCGAGGTCGAGCGGCTCTTCCAGGGCTACTTCAACAATGCAAAGGCCTCGCAGTCCAAGATCCTCCGCAGCGTCTTCGCCGCGGGCGACGCTTGGTTCCGCACGGGCGACATCATGAGCCTCGACGAGGAAGGGCGGTACGAGTTCAACGACCGCATCGGGGATACCTTCCGCTGGAAGTCAGAGAACGTCTCCACCAATGAGGTCGCCCACGCCGTCGGCACGTACGCGCCCGTCCGCGAGGCCAACGTCTACGGCGTCGAGCTCCCCCACCACGACGGCCGCGCGGGCTGCGTGGCCGTCAACTTTGTCAGGGCACCCGACGCGGACATGCTGAAGGGCCTGGCAGCGCACGTCCGCGCCAGTCTGCCCAAGTATGCTGTGCCGCTGTTTCTGCGCGTCGTGGCGGATATTGCCGGCCCGCAGACGACGGGCACGAATAAGCAGCAAAAGTCAGTCCTGCGAGACGCGGGCGTGCAACCGGACGCGCTCAAGGACGGTGGTATCCTGTATTGGCTGCAGGGAGATTCTTATGTCCCCTTTGGAGACAAGGAGTGGAAGGAGCTGCAAGGTGGTAGCGTCAGGCTTTAGAGAAGCAATGATGAGGCTACTTCACTTTATTGGGCTTCTGCATGCGTTTCTTTGGGCGTCATAGACAGACATTGACCTCACCATTCCAACCATATATACCAGCCGTTTGTAAATATATTTCTTTCCCATTTCATGGGTACTCCGTCATGCTTATGTGCATTTCGCTTCTCATTCATTTCTATAAAGGTCGTCAGCGAAATATCCTGTTCATGTAGATGCTATTCGGGAAACAGCAGCTCCGAGTCACTCTTGATTCAACACAAAATGGTCAAAATTGAATTGAATTGCTTTTATATGCTGTGAAGCTCTTAGACTATAGTAAATTATCGTACTTTTATCATCTATAGGGCAAGCTGCCGAGCCCATGGTGACGTTCATGCGTTATATGCTCTTTCCGTCTCTCAACCCCTATATACACGTAACCAAGAGCTTCATTAAAGAAATACTCCCTTCTTCAATACCGCTACTGGCCTATGGACCCCCAATCCCCAGTCCAACACGCTGCCCAGTCTGCATGTATTGTCCATTGGTGTTGGGAGCTAATGTTGCTGCCCCGCCTGTGCCTGTCCTCTCTCGCATTCTTCGGCCCTCCATAAGGCCGCGAAGACCGCGCTTCTGCAGACCAATGACACTGCTCAGCTCACCATTCCATACAACGCCGTCTCTGTCACTACCATCAACTTCAGATCCCCATTCGGAACCGCTTGCGCTGGCTGACGCCGACAGCTCGCCACTGCTAGGCCGGGCAGACGGAACGCCAGAGTTAATACTGAGATTGCCAGTTCGCAAAGCGAGATCAGATGACAACGACTCATGAGCAGTTGTACCACCCAATGAGAAATCGCTCGACCTCGTTGGCGAGCCAATGGGATCCAAGCTATCGACGAAAAAGTTGGGATTCAAGGTGCCGTCAATACCACGCCCACCACCAGCGGCCATGGCCGTAGCATTAAAGACTGCAGCGGCGTTGCGGCTGTCAAGAAGGGAATGCAGGCGCTCCACTACAGCCTCTAGCAAGCCATCAATTCGATACGGCCGAGCAACCTGCAGCAGCGAGCAGAGAATCTGTGGAGTGCAGAGGGGCGATGTCAGGGGAGGCAGGGCACTGGTGTAGAGGAAATGAAGCAACGTCTGCACAGTAAGGTAGGTGTGCGGAAGATATAGACATCTCGGCCGGGCATTCGGGGGCAGTGAGCGTGGCGTGGGTGCAGTGTTTACATTAGCTGCGTTCACATCGTCGCCCTGGTTTATGTCGTTGCCGCTGTTTCCAGAGCCGTCTGCACCAGCATAGTCGGCATGCGACGGCGCCAGGGTGGTGGCATTGGAAGAAGGCGTCTCGGCCCGAGACTGTGTGATAGTCATGGCCGATGCGCGCAAGGGATTCCCGACGAGGCCTGATCGCAATGTCAAGGCATCGCCACCATCCTGAGAGGCGGCACCCTCTCTGAGCAGCTGTACAAAGTAAGGGCCCCAACGGCGAGCAACAATGCGAGAGCTGATAGGGATTCGCTCGCCGCCAATGCAGAGAATGTCCATATCGGATAGCTCTCGCATCGCCAGTGCTCGCTCGCCAAGCTCTTCACTGACCCGTGAGTGAAAGCGGCCGCCTGCAGTATAGCCAGCTTTTCTGGACAGACTCAATCCAGGTCCAGAGTATGGGCTACTGGCAGAAATAAAGCCCGATAGAGGGCTCGTCTTACGTGGGTTGTCGTAAAAGCCAAATGCCTCAAGTTCTACCATGCAGACGTTGGTAAAGTTGATGCGGCGATGATTGTAGTCATCGACCAAGCTTCGTTTCCGGTTTCCAAGAATTACGAATGTGTTTCTTCTGTTCCACAGGACACCTCTGTTCCAGCTACCTTGGCTAAACACGCTTCCTCCGGCATCGATTCGGCTCCAAGTTAGAGAGCGCAGATCCAAGGCCCATAGAGCATATTCTTGCTTAGAGGACGTGAGATATGTTCCAGAAACAACAAAATGTGTATCCAATACGCCACCGTTGGGGAATCGAAGGCCAGGTGGAGAGTATGAACCGGTCATTGGCTTCTCGCTGAGCGTCCCGTCCGGGGAACGGACCTGCAGTTCTAATTTGACATCCAAAAAGTTGTAGTTTGAGTAGATTAACATAGATGAACCTGCCTCGCGGGCTTCTTGGCTTATACCGTCCTGACGTTGGTGGCCAACTTGGTGGACCTTTCCGAGCCTGGCGGATACAGCTGGCGGAAGAGGGGCGGCAACGCTTCGGTATGCACCGCAGCTCTTGCCTAGACCCTGTGTAGAAACCCATTTCAGGCTTCTCAGATTGAAGACGCTTATTTGCTCAATGTAGTGATTAGCTCCGTCTTGGCCACCAACAATGACCATCTGGGCGCCACCAGAGCCATCTATGTTGATGCCAATACGTCCCTCATTCGGGTTTCCAGACGACGGGTTGTGCTGAAGCGCAGACAATGGGGCGCGTGATGAAGAGAACGAGGCGGCTGATGGCAAAATACATGCGCAATGGGCGTATCTTCCTTGAGGGGCGTCCTGGGTCGGTATGAAAGTCCATGTCTTGGTCGAAACATCGTATATATAAATGTCAGACATGACACTGACTTCGGGTTGCTGCTGCTGGTCCTGGTTTGCGGACTGGTTTGGCGAAGGCGACATGCCGCCGTAGCAGACCATCTTCGTATCACCCAAGGCGCACATGGAGTGAAAGTATCTAGGAGGGGGAACGTCACCGGCGGTTTCGAGTTTTGTCCAATGGCGTCGGATAAGATCTAGTTCGTACAAATCGGAGGTAAGGGGTGCCGGCCGGCTTCGAGAGAGAACTCTACCGCCAAATACGTAGAGCTTGTCGCCGAGGACTGTGGTAGTTGCACCCACCAACGGTGGTGGCTCACGGCCGGTTGTTCTGTGTACGTTGCACATGAGGCCAGAGAGATGGGCTGAGGAGCCTTGCGACGGTCCTGCAACGGTTGGGCCTCTGCCTTGTGGCATGGCAGGTGACGCAGAGGACGACCCAGGGCCGTTCAGCCTTGTTGTGAATCCATCTCGTGCGTCGCTGTTGATACTACTCATGCTGCCTGCCACGTCTGCCACATTGTGGTCCTGGGTGCCATACATAGTTGAGGAACTGGCAGAGGCGTTTGGATCCATGCTGCCCTGTGTCTGTTGGGCAGTGGGCCAAGAAGGAAAGCTGGTTGACGGGAGAGGCTCGGAATGGGGCGCATTCGCTTGGGAGGGTGCCAAGGATTCCGAAGGAGCTTCGGCAGCCGAATCGGGCGGTGGTTGTGGCAGCGGCTTCTCGAGGCTGTCTTGCAGGCTCAAATTTCTGGCATGCTGCCGCCCTGGCGGACGCGGGAAGCCGTCTTGCAGTGGATTTTGCGATGCAGGGGATTGGTCGCGTTGCTGGCCGAAAACCGGCGTGGATGGCTTCTGAAGAGTTAACAGCGAAGCCGAACGAGGCAGTGGCAAGGATGGAACCTGCTGCACGCCACGATACACGGAGCCAACGCCACTGGTATGAGTCGGTCAACGGAGGGTGATATTCGCTCGTTGGCTTCGGTGCGGTTTCCGTCTGGAGGGCGCGGGTTAAGAAAAGTCTGCGGTATGGTCAGCTTGCCTGGTAGAGGCATTGTGGGCAAACTCTTCGCCGCTAGGCGAACTCTAAGAGTAGCAGCTATGGATGGCTCTATCGCATGGTACGAGTGCAAAAAAGTTTGTTGAAGCTTTTTGGCTCTCCTCAGAATGGAGGCGGCTCAGAAGCAAGTACAAGTGCAGGGGAGGAGACACTTGTGCCTGTGCTAGGTACCACAATGAGAGGCTTGCGTGGAACCGGGTCGCCTCACAAGCGAGAAAGGCGACGAAATGTTGAGGGAAAGAAATAGGCTCCGGGTAGATAATATGATGGGTCTGGGGGTAACAAGACTGGGTCGCTCCATCTATCTATTCCTTTCTGTCTTTTTTTTTTTTTGGCGCAGGAACGGCTGCGCGCGGCTGCGGCGTGGATATAGACAGGTCCGTGAGAATTAAGACAGCGGGGTCGGCCAAGCCAACGACCAGGGGCGATCCCCGACTATGCCTTGCGAAATGAGCAGAGGAGAGATAGAACAGGATATGACCAGGGCCATGCACGCAGGGTGCAGGGGATTATGAGCATTCAACAAGGACATGGGGATATGGGAGGCGGGAGACGGGACGCGGAAGGCGGACGACGGGGGAAGTGAGATTGTGGTATAAATTCGGCGGGCAGGTAGTCGGCGACGATTCAGGGAACAACAAGGAGGAGTAATAAAAGCGGCCAGTGATGCACGTACCGTTTTGTGGCGACCGGCGCTGGACAGCTGCAAGTATTACGTCAAAGGGGCGACGAATACGATTCAAGAATGCAAAGATTGTGAATCGCGCGTCTGGGCGGCGTGGAGAGAGATGGGGTGCGCAAGCTCTTCGCAACTTGGCTGGTTGGTGTATCCTGCAACAGAGGACAGAAGACCTCTGAGTCGGGTGGTGGTCGAAAAGGGTGAACTTGGCTTGCCGCACAGACTTGAAATTGGGCCAGAGGGCAGCGTGCGGGCAGGTCTGAAGAGGGGCTGAGAAAGGCGAAGAGCACCAGAGAGCACTTTGACTGGACGGATGGACGCCCCCTTCAACCGTCGACTATCCTGGGGCTAGCGAAAATATGCTTGGGGCTGTCCTGATGCAGCAAACCCACCCTTGGAAGCACCGAAGCACCGTAGAAGCTCTAGAGGCGTGCGAACAACGAGGCTAGCTCCGTTTTCTCTGCAAGATCACCATTGGTGGTGGTGCCGGAGGGGAATTCGCATGGGGCAGAGACACACATACAGGGCGTGCTCCTTTTTGGGCATCTGCCGCCGATGGACGCAATGAAACGAGATGAGGAACAAAGGTGGAACGGAGCTCGGGGGCGTTTCACAGCGCCGTTGCATCAGATGGTGAAGGCCGTGCGAGAAGCTTAGTAGGGACCTAGATGACGAATGAAGATTGTAAACAGGTGGTAGAATCGGGACCAACGTCATTGACAATACCGTGTAAAAATGGAGACTTTTTGTGTCGCTTTTTTCTTCATCTCGTTCGTCAGTCAACCATCGACTGCTCGTGGACTATCGACGAAAAGGACGGCGATCCAATGCGTTTGGTGATGATGGAAGCTAAGCAGGGCTAAGATAGGTGTGGCTTTGAGCTTCCTACCGAGGCTGGCCGCCATACCGTGGGTGGCTGTACCTGATAGCAGCCAGACCTCCCCGCGCCGGCAGCACAAGTTTAGTTGATAGCTGCGAGCTATAGTACCTATTTACTACCTGATCTAGGTAGTTACTGTACTGTAGCAAAAAAAAAAAAAAAAACACTCCTTCATTGGTGGCGTTGGTGGTGTCGATGTTTAGCTGCCTGCCAGGTAAGTACCTACTGGACAGATACGTATCCTTCGAGTAGGATTCTGACTACAACCTACACTACCAACTATAGCCAGATCAAAACAGCATCAGAAATTCTCCCTCCTCGCCACCTCATCATCGCCTTGGAATAATCCCACTAACTAAAACCTCACTCCGTACTCCGTACGCCATTCCACACCACAACGGTCGTCAT
This sequence comes from Zarea fungicola, assembly GCA_900169235.1. Taxonomy (NCBI): domain Eukaryota; kingdom Fungi; phylum Ascomycota; class Sordariomycetes; order Hypocreales; family Cordycipitaceae; genus Zarea; species Zarea fungicola. The sequence goes on from FWCC01000178.1 coordinate 159,689, forward strand.
GCTCGACGCTGCACGGATCAAAGTCACGCCACCCGCTACGGGCTGACAGCCTCCAGAACTATTAGTCTAGTTTCCTTGCCAGAAACTCCACCTGCTGCAAGCATCGCATCGGATGACGACGGTAATGGGAATGGACAAGCATTGAAGAGCGACGGCAATTTGAAAAACGGTGGTCTAGGAGAAATGGGGAAATATCCTTGAAAATGGCTGAGCAACCCCTTTCGGAATATTCCATTACACAGTTCCACGCAACGTTTTCTATATTAATAATAGTGAACCAATATCAGGAAGAGCCCTGTCTATAATACATGCGCCCTCATATTTAACCAGTCAATGCAATGCAGTCTAATTTTCTTTGGGCTCATGTCGCACGTGGAACCCCGGTTCCCCCAGCTGAAACAAAGAATGGGCAATTTTGTTTCGCTGCCAAGTGAAGAAAGAAGACTGAGATCAAGAGAGGCCAACAACTCGGAGAGTCGATTACAAAGAACTATGAGTTGAGGAAGCGAGGAAAGTAGGTACAAGCATGACATACAAGATTTGAACCGCATTGACTTGCCACTGATAACTTGGCGATTGAGTTGATCACTTGACGGCGCATGAAACAAATGGCGCACATGTAAGAATCTTATTATGATATATTCTGGTGTTATGGATCCCAGGTTTTCAGTCTTTTTCCCCTCTGGGGAATTGGCGCTACATTTCTAACGACATGTTCATACTAAACCCGTCCTGCGTGCCCATTTACAACGGAAGCTGTATCACGTAAATTGATAAACACAACTGCCGCACATAAGCGTCACCGACCCAATGTAACTGTCATCTCATCCAACCAACCAAACTAAATCAAGAAGTATATAAAATAAAGGCCTTGTTTACTTGTCCTGGCTGAAACCATGCAGGAGAGCGGCACGGATCGCCGCATGGTGCGTGAACTGTCGATCATGCTACCCTACACCACGTTCAAGTCAAAAAATGGCTGCGTTGAGACAGACCGCAGGCAACGGATGATCACCAGAGGACACGTATGGTTTACGGACGAATTCCTTTAGGCAGAATGGAAACGGAACAAATCTCACGACAAAAAATCGCAATATTTTACTGTTGATTGGTTTCAAATTTTACTTCATTAAATTTTCGCTATTTTTTTAAAAGAGAAAAAAATGCTGCAAGTACACTGATGATGGCCCTCCGAGCCGACTCAAGAGTGAAAGCTTTCAGCAAACAATCTTCAAGGTATCTTTTGTATATCTATTCCCAGCCTGCATATTATCCTGCAAGCTCCCCTTTCTCCAGTGCTCTGTGTGCCTAGCCACCAGGCAAATGCTGGAGAGTATGATTTTACCCCGCCCCCACCTTGGCCTGTTGCGGTTTGTGGCAGAAAATCACAAACCACCAGACACCAAAAAAAGAGGCTAGGCGCAGAGAGAATTTTCAGGAGCGCATTTAAGCCTTGGGGAGGCTGGTGAAGCGGAGGTAGGGCTTGACAATGCGGAAGCCGGGGAACAGCTTCTCGGCCTCCTCGTTGGACACGGGAGGAGCGACGATGACGTCGTCACCGGGAACCCAGTTGATGGGGGTGGTGATGCGGTGCTTGTCGCCGAGCTGGAGGGAGTCGACGATGCGGAGGACCTCGGCGGCGTTGCGGCCGGTGGAGGCGGGGTAGGAGAGGATGGTGCGGATGGTCTTCTTGGGGTCGATGAAGAAGACGGAGCGGATGGTGAAGGCGATGCCCTTGGAGTCGACGTTGGTGGCGTCCTGGTGGTCGATCCTGTGAGGAAGCGTCGTTAGTATTTGCAATTTGAACGATAGTAGTTTCGTAATAATATTATTCATCGTCATCTTCATCATCTTCCTCTTCACATCATGGTTGGGCTAGCGTCCACAGCAGAAGCTTTGGCTAGCTCAATGCTGGTGGAGTAAAAAGCAAAAGACGCTCATCTTCTAGCTTTGTATAGCTCCATGAGCTATTGCGTGAAAATTGCGTGATTGCCTGTAGCTTGCGCAGCCAAGCGGGGAACAGAATCTCACTCTTCCCCCTCCCACTTATGCGCATAGCTCAAGTACGCACGAGACGGAAAGACTCGACGGATAGACTAGACAAGAAAATTGCAAACTACTTACATGTCGTAGGCGAGGGCAACCTGGCGTTGCTTGTCGCCAATGATGGGGAAAGCGACCTTGCCGCCAGTCACCTCAGCAATGTCCTCGATCCAGCCATCGTGCGACTCAACAGTGTTGGCCGAGAGACCAATCAGCTTGACACCGCGCTTGGTGAACTCGGGCTCAAGCTTGGCAAAGGCACCGAGCTCGGTGGTGCAGACGGGGGTGAAGTCCTCGGGATGGGAGAAGAGAACGACCCAGCTGTCGCCAATGAACTCGTGGAAGTCAATCTTGCCCTTGGTGGTGTCGGCCTGGAAGTTGGGGGCCTTGGAGCCGAGGCGGAGGGGAGCAGGAGCAGCCATTATTAGTTATGGGGATGGAAAAGTTGTTTTTTGTTTTAAAAGAACTTTGAGATATGATGATGGAGGGAACAAAAAGGAAGAAGGAGGAGGAGAGACGGGAGCTTACGGGGAGGGTCCCACGTCCTAGACTTTATAGAAATGGTTACGAGCATGTACCCTTATGGTGGGAATTGCTAACCGGCAGCGACAGAGCCAAGTGCTGTGGGATGTGAGCAAAAAAAGACAATTAACTGGGTATTCTGGCCCATTCCATGGCGACATTACGCCAGCAACACCACGACCAACCTCAGCTACGTGAAGCCGTATTTTGGCGGGCGTTGCCCCTCCACTCCCTCCTCAACCCCTCCCCCTCACTTGCGGTACCATGTACATAGGGATGGGGCAGACAAGGTCGCAAATAGCCTGCTTGAACTGGAACTGTGTGGCTTATTGCAATGCCAGCCATATCCTTGAGGTAGAGGTTCCTGGGCTAAGGTTGCGCCAGCCCCCGAATAGGCCATGGCGCATCGATTGCGTGCCCGCGAGGTCGCCTTATTGGCTCCGTCGAGGTGATTTTGTCATCCAGCTCTTGCTGACGCAATTGGGCGCTTCTGCGACCTCTGTCCCCTTTCGTAATCGCCGCCAAGCTAAACAACGGTTTTTAGCCTTGGATCCCCATTCCTTGACGGATGGTCGGCCTTGCGCTCCACCAGTTGTTGCAGCAATGTTTGGCGACGAGACGCCTCGTTATGCCCGACGACCCGGGATTATAACACCGCCATGATTAGTAAAGGCGATTCAGGGTTTTGATACGAAAGGCAACTATAACCCTCGAAAATCTGACAGGCGCTCTTGGCACGCTACTACAGGTCTCTACATGCGTTTTGACCAAAGGAAGCCCTTTTTTTCATTCATTACATAAAGCGTTGATTATAGGTACGGGTCTTGCTTCGGCGTTTATACTGGATTAGCAGAGTTATTGGGCAACTGGAGTAGTAAGTAATGCGGATAATACGCGGACATTTCATTGTCAAGAATGGATCTCGTAGACGGGCAGTTCCCATTTTATACCCAGCTGAAAAATTGAATAGAGGCCACGCCAACTTCATTCAAACAATGAGAAAATAAGCAGCCGGACCGCTCATGCCGCCCAACCCGACACCCGGGAAAATTGAGGACATGTTCGGATTCGGCACTGCCTCCGGTTCGTCGCCAACCAACTACTAGGATGTCACCCTACACGTACATAATTAACCAGCCCCTTCACTTGACTCAGCATCGTGCGCTCACAGCGAACCAATGGCTTGACTCAAGTACCCTGCTAGTCGTCATTCCGCATCATTATGGAGTACCAGCACTCTATCTCTCAAGATGAAAAACAGTATTGTTGAGTTTCCGTACACAATTGACAGACCGCTTTTCCTATACTGAGCTTCTTCAGTCACGGGCCATTGGTTTTCCTTTCTCCGAGGCCGGTATCCAGTAAATTCCCCAACTTCCTAATTTTAATTATTTTCATTATTTATTCCAAAGCCATCGAAATGCTATTGTGGATGCAGGCAACGAGAGATAGAGTCTGTCTCAGCCTGGTGCATTGGCCACAGGTCTCCGTTTCCCCACAGCGGAAGTTGGGCGAACGTATTTAACAATTGTTCTGTACGACTTGACGACTGACACGGGACGATAGAACGGACACAAATAACACGCAAAATTTATGCGATAAGACAGATGAGAGAGAGAAGAAAACGAAAAAAAAAAAAAAA
>FWCC01000178.1:163900-276525 GCA_900169235.1 Zarea fungicola
CCGAAATCTAGCGCCTTAACCATTAGGCCACGCGGCCGATTTTTGATACGAGACGAACTGTAATTATATACTATAAAGGAATTGACCAAAATCGATATTTTACACAGTAATATCCCGCGCCACAACTGTTTCCCGTCACCATTCCACCGGACTGGCAAGCCGTTAAACCCCGAACAGCCATCTGCTGAGCTAGAAGTCGTTACTCCGTATGGGCCAGATGATTTTATGCATTGCTATCGTCAAGGGTATTTATACTAGTCCGTACGTGTTCGCTGGCAGGTTAATACCTTTCTTAGACTTTGACTGACAAGCTGTCTGAAAGACCACTCTCCCTCTAAATTTACATTGGGGATTGAAAATTATTCAGCCAAGGCTTCCATTAAATAGCCCTTCGGCAGCCTATAAATAAAAGTGTATATTTCCAACCCTTGTAAACCCACAAGAGCATCCTATTATCCTTCTCTATACAAACAAAACATGCGTGTATAACAGTTGTTTTTCGAAAAGAAATAGCCTCAAGATGAAAGATCTCAATATTGTTTTTGTCATAAGCTTCTTCACTTTTGTGACAGCACTGCCAACGGACTTTCCAACCATTCCTTGCTGCCAGAATCCTGTACCTGTACGTTTTATGCCGCCCGCTTTTGAGAAGGTGGGAAATACTGAAGCTGACTGAGATGCTGTATGGATAGAGTGAATACAATGCTTCGCGCCTTGTTGAGAGACAGCATTGAGTTACCAACCTCAGCGAACGAACAGCGGTGTTACAAACGTGACAAGCAGAGCGGCTAGGATGGGAGGCCCGAGGCGACGGACAGGTGGGCAGCTGCGTGAAGACTGGTTAGGAAGTGTCTTATAAATTATATAAGCTTGTTACTGACGGCCATGTTCTTACGCAGTTGCTGCCGTACGCAGAACAGTGTTGTCTGGGTACGCCCGTCAAATACTGTCTGCTGCATCGGTAATGCTTGCTGTTAACAACATTCTTCATTCAAAACTGCGGAAAACAGAATTCAATCCTGCCCTAGGGCCATGTGCAAAATTCAAAACGGACCGCTTTAAAAAGGAAAAAACTCCAATTGCTATGCTTACAGGATGCCATCGCCCTGCTCCAATGCCCTAATGCTGAAACCATCTGAGCCATCGTCCCCCATTCAATAAAAAGAGCCCCATGTACTGGTACTTCTATACTCTTTAAAAGACTCTATAACTGAAATAATGTATAAAAAAGGACACATCTAATCCCATGCCCCATTGCCGATCCGTGCTCCTGGTCCAAACATGCCGTCATCCTTGATCGCCTCGCTATACTCTGGCGGCGGCGACTCCCATTTGCTATCGTATGGATCCGGGTCACTTTCCTCGCTCGCCTGGTCGATGTCGGCATCGCTCGAGTGGCCCTGCTCGCTCGTCTCCACATCTTCAATCGGCTGCTGCGCTGCAGTCGATGGTGATGACGAGGACGACAGCGCCGGCGGGGGCTGTACCAGCCAAGCACCTCCCCGTGGCGGCGGGGGTGCCTCGTCTTCAGACGAGGCCGTGCTGCTCTCGTATTCTGTGAGCGCCTCTTCTTCCGCCGTCTCCCTGGTCCTTGCCGTCGTCCACTCGTCCCTGGGCAGGGCAAGCGGCTTTGAAAAGTCAAACTCGGGGAAAGGGGGATTGGCCGCCGCCGCTGCAGTCGACGTTGTTGTCGACGCCGTTGAAAACGCCGTGCTGGGCCGCGGAACGTGAATCTGGCTCTTGCTTGCCCTCTGCAGGCGGGGTTTGCGCACCGCCGTCGGGGAGTTGGCGCGACTGCTTCGCCGGCGCGACCGCATCTCCAGCCGCTCCTCCTCGGCCGTGTCGTCGTCTGTGATGTCCGGCGCCTCAAAGGTGGTGTGCTGTGCCGACGACCGCTCGACGAGGCTGCGCAGACAACCGCCAGAGCGTCGCCGGTGCTGCTGCTGCACGGTGCCCGTCGGCAGAGCATTGTCGATGCTCGTGGCAATGGCCGCACCAGAGGTAGAGGGGTAATGGTGATGATGGTACGGAATGCCGGCGCCAAGTTTGCGCAAGTCCCCCTGACTCTCGGAAAAGACGACGCGCGTCCGGAGACGGTGCACCGCGTTGTCGAGGGCGAGCTCGATGGCGCAGCGATCCCGTATGCGGCTCAGCTTGGGCCAGGTGGCGCGCTCGCCGGCGATGCACGAACGCAGCATAAAGTCGGCGCTCGGGTTGCTCAGCAGCCGCGGGAGCTCCAGCAGGCCAATCTCGGGCAGGATGGTGATGTCGCCCGAGTACTTCTGGCTGAGGATGCTCTGGCATTTGGTCATGAGATTGGGAAAGATGCCCATTTCCGCTATGAACTGCAGTCGATGTAGGGCCTCATCGCGCGCCAGCGTCGTAAACATATTGAGCCAGTCTGCTTCGTTGGGAAGCGGCTGCTTGACCTTGCGCAGCTTGTCTTCGGGCGGTAGGTGGTCGTCCTTGGGCAGGAAGGGCACGACGTGAGGGTTGACCTGCGAGACAATAAAGTGGTTGACGTTGAACATTTCGGCCAGTCGCGTCATGGGGAGATCATTGTCCACGGAGCCGTCGATGAAGTGCTGTGGTGACGGGTTCCAGCGGTGGTGTTCCCCGGTGATGGGGTCCTTGACGAGAAGAGGGGACGAGTTGAATACAAAGGGAAGCGAACAAGAGGCCGTCACGGCGGACCAAATCATGACATTGGGAGAAGTAACGTAGTTGAGCAGTCGAGGTAATTCGTACACGGATTCGGTAGAGACACAGATGTTGAGGATGCGGCGGGTGCGGTTATAGGCCTCTTGGAATGTCATGTCGCCCATCATGGTGCGCATGACCCTCTTCAGGTTTTTTATATCGGACCAGCTTCCTTCGGTAAGAAGCCGGCGGAGGTGGTTTAATGTGCCAAAGTCGCTTTCCTCGGTGCCAAAGACGGCGAGATCGCCATGTGGGAAATCACGAATCAAGGCTGGAATCTCCTCGTCGGTGCGCGTGCACATGACGGCGCACACGATGCTTCCAGCACTCGCACCAGAGATGATGCGAGGAAGCAGCTGGGCTTCAAAGAGCGTCTTTAGCACGCCAATGTGCGACATGCCAAAGGTGCCGCCGCCAGAGAGCAGCAGGGCGCTGCGGCCAAAACTCTGGCGGGAGAGGAGCATTCCTTCGAGCAGGTCGCGAGGCTCTATATCATTGTTTATGGCGCTGTGGATGACGACGGCGTCAATTGTCTGCAAGGCAGAGTCGACATAGCGTTCGATCAGGTTCTTGGTGCCGACGTAGCAGTGGCGGTATAGATCGACATTGCCCATGCCGCCGAGGTCTCTGGAGAGTTCGGTTCGGATGAGGTGCATCATGGAGCGAAGGTCGCCATTGGCGCGCGCCTCTTCGAGTGCGGTGAGGCGCTCCTCAATGAGACAAGGGTTGTAGTCGCCGTCGGCAAAGTCGCGTTTCCATTCGTCGTTTGCTTCGAGAAGATCGAGCTCTTCAGCGGCATTCTGCCAATTCTTTAGGGTTTCGGCCTACATGGAGACAGCGTGGTTAGCAAAGGGCCAGGCCAGGGAGAAACGAATAGCAAACAGTGGATAAAGTAGCAGGACGTATAGATGCCAACATACATTCTTCATCCGCAGCGATAGAATCTGTTTACGCTCTTCCTTTTTGCGAAGCAGCGCTCGCTCCTCTGCGGTCAGACCATCTTTCCAGTACAGCAGCAGGTCGTTGGCACTCCTGATTGTGCTGGAGACCTTGGCCACAATATTGGCATCAGAAGGCGCCGGCAGTCGCTGTCGAGGAGCCGTCGCGCCGGTTTCTGTCTTGGCTGTCGTGGGCTTTTTGGGATTGCTTGGTGTGCGTGGCCGCCGCGGGAGAATGAGGTCGACCATGGCGGGCGGGTGGGCGAAGTGCGAGACAAGCAATGGTCTTGCACGCACTGTACTAGAAAGAAGATCAAATAGGTTGCCGAACGTCGCCCATATTGCAATAGACAAGTAGGGAAAAAAAAAAAGAGTTTTGCCCGCAGTGTATAGGGTCGTTTCTGGATCTTGCGGACAGAGGACCGGCGACGGGCGGATGAGGTGGGTGAATGGACCCTTGCTGGTGACGTTTGGCGGCGGCGGCGGCGGCGTATTGCAGCAGGCTTTACCGCTAAAAGGCAGTCGAACCGAGGGCCAAATAGGGCCACTTTTAGAGTTTATAGGCGGCGGACAATGATGCAGGGATGGCGGTAAACTGCTGCAGCGAGGAATGGATCCAAGGAGAGGAAGTATATATATAAAAGAAGAAAGAAAGAAAAAGTAGGGAAGAAACGTGTACGCGGGTTCAAAAGATTCAATTGCAGGAAAATGGTTTAATTTTGGTAATAATAGTCATATAGGTTCTACTCAACTGCCACTCCTGCCACTCTGGCCCTTGCAGTTAGCAGTTTGTGGAGGGATGGGTAGGACCTCTAGCGCAGAGATGCAGACATGTGCGTGGATCACAGAGGCCATCTGACCGCTCCAGGTGACGTTCGCCAGACTAATAAGCTGATGCCCGAGTGGCCAGCGCCGCGACCTAAAATGGATACAAAAAAATTACTACTGCGGGTTGTGTGGCAGCCTGGGCAGCCTGGGTAGATCGTGGGGGGTTATAGTATGCCGAAATATATAAAAGAAAAAGCCGGGGAAGGGGATTGGACAGCCTTCTGTTTTTCTTTCACTTTTAATACTCTTCACAGCGAGGCTGTGACGTTTGCATGCATGTCATTAGTATTGTGTCCTTATCCGACAGTCACCGCGCTGCACTGTACTGTTATTCATTAATAAGCCCCTACGAACGACAGAACTATTGCCCTGTGTATGACGCCTACAGCGGTGTGCTGTCACGGATCAACATGTTTTAAATGTGCATATGCAGCGCATGTCTTGCCTCAGCTGGCTGCAAGGTAATGGATGCTCGACTTGGCCAATACTCCAAGCAGCAGCAGCAGCAGCAGCAAGACAAGCTTTTAGCCGAGACAAGGATATTCACGTCGTACGATCACCAACTATTACAGTTCACATGCATGGCAGGGTCCTTGGCCGCACCAGTGTCGCCACCCGCACTCCTCCCGATACCCGCTACGCCGCTCTGACCTTGACTGCACGAATCCCTGTTACCCCCCATTCAGCAGTGGCCGATTCCGGACGCTCACTAGTTATCCCAATGCACAAGGCAACGCATAAAAAAAAGAGAATTGATAATGTAAATTGGTACAACTAAAAAGGCTTTGCCTCATCATAATGCGTATATCGAGAAAATGCGTCGCTGCAGTTATTTAAAAAAGAAATATATATAGCATAACCCTCATGTCCCTTTGGCCGCTATCCGACGGCTATACAGATGAAACCCACGACGCATGCAAACAAAATGTGTACCCAGTATTTGTATAAAAAATATGCTCATACGCCCGCCAAAATGACTGATCGGTGCTTTGTGACACCTGCCATCCTGTGGCATGCTGGTGTCCAAAGTCCTTCTTTGTACCTGGATAAATTCCCCGCCCAGCAATTGCCCTTCTCCCGCTGCATATTTGCTGCATCATCCCAAATGCCAACTAATTTGTAGCACTCCAGCTGCGCCGATTAAAACAAGTCCCCTTGCTTGATCAAAAACAGTAGAAAATATCGAAAAACCACCATGATAAAACGCCCTACTCTCTTTGCAAAAGGATCGACCACCCATATGGCAGTCCCACATTGCACCAGCATAGACGTCGTAAGATGGCGTGTTGCTATTGTTGAACCATCGTTAAAAACGCCGCTTCAAAGATGCTTCATGTTTGATTCGGGTCTTTTTCTTTGTTTGTTTTTTTCCATCAAGTCGCTTGCAGTCTCGTTGACTGAACCCCTGACCCAACAATCGCTCTCGTACGGCAAAGTCTGGCTTGGGGTGGGTATAGAGGCATGCGTATTGCTATTTCGTTGCCCGCACATGCAAGTGATACTTCATTTCGCCACAGACGACCGCTCGGCATGCAGCCTGGCTGCCTCCGTGCCATCATCCCGCGTGTGTTCTTGAAACCATGGGTGTTGAAGTGCTTCTCTTGCTGTGATCCGGTTAACGGGATCAAACGCAAACATCTTATGAACGAGGTCCATAAAGTTGGCCAGAAACGGATTCGTTGGGGGAATGATTTCCTGTCCACAGTGTTAGCCTCTCTACACGCACACAGTTGCATGCCCTGTCTGGGCAGTACTAACATCTAGCTTCTTCATGTTGTTCACAAATCGTCTGGATGCTCTCGTTGTCTCGCTGATTGGGTATTCTAGCTTTAGACGTTTAAAGTAGCTATAAATCATGTTAGAAAGAGATTATTTTCCAGAAAAACACCGATCCAATGGGTTAGGCTCAAGATATGTGGATGCAAGGCTTACTTGGTTGTTCCAGGCTTGGCAGTCTTGAATGCCTTGTTTGCCCGTTGAATGAGACTACGGTCGATAGGGCGCCCACAAACTGCCTCCATCATGGCGAGATGCTCCCTGTTCTCATGGGTCTGGAATAAGGCATCGCCTGTAAACAGCTCGACCAGAATACAGCCAATACTCCAAATATCGCACGGATACGACCAGTCAAGGCTGAGTATGACTTCTGGCGCTCTGTAGTGTCGAGTTGACACGACCGAGCTATGGTATTCGTCCTCAAACGTGGCAGAGCCAAAATCAATAAGGCAAATATCAGGCTTTAGCAAAACCCGTCTCTGGGCAACTTGGCGACAGGTTGCCGCCGAGACCGACGGGATTTTGCGGTTATATGTAAATGCTTGGTATGTAGCATCGTGAAGAAGGATGTTCTCGGGCTTAAGGTCGGTGTGCACGAGTTTCAGATCATGTAAAACTATTTTCACAGCCAGTCAGACTACTTTTCCACAGTTTTCCGGTATGCCCGGGAAATGGGAAGTGACTTACATGCAACGCTGGTGAGCAGCTGGTGTGCTATGCTTTGGATGTGGCTGTTTGGGAATGGCGCAAAGTGGTTTCCCTTGAGAAAGTCGAATATGCTAGAGTCCAGCAGTCCCATTGTGATGCAGATGTGGCCCTTGTAGTCGAAACTATCCCTTGGATGGATGCATCTGTACTTGTTCTCGGGGTCGTTATTTCGTAGTGTTTGCAGAACTCGCAGCTCGATTCTGGCAGCATCGCGGTATTTCTGGATTGAACGAATAATTTTCAGGGCGACGTGCTCTTGGCGGACGATATCGTAGGCTTTGACGACCTTGCCGAATGTGCCCTGCCCCAAGAGTTTTTCGACTCGATCTGCCAAGAATATCACTGATTAGATGGATTCGTTGTGGTAGAAAAAAAAAACTCGCAAAGTTCTTACATTGACGTCCGATGCGCTGTTCGGGGATAATGATGAAATGTCCGTCCTTGTCGTCTACCGACGCCGCACTGCCGTGGCTCTTGTCCTATGCCGTGTTAGAGAATGACCTTGTCAAATTATTTTACCTTCTTTTTTTGCTTCTCAAAAACATACATCGTGAACAACTCGAATTTCGGCATTCAAAACTCGTCTTGACGGCCCCCGGGGCGGCTTGTATTCTGCATATTTTGGTCTCTTGACAGCCACCACACTCTGACTAGAACTCTGCGTCCCATTATGCTGGTCCTCGACTCGTCTCCGTTTTCGACCCAGATTTGATTCGGATGTGCTTGCGTATATATTTGAACCGTTTGCGGTACCGTTCCCGACCGAGCCGGACTCTTCCTGGTCAGCCTTTCGCTTTCTCGCGCTCGAGAGTGCGCCGTCGGTGGCCGATGCGGGCAAGGCTGGCCGGCTCGGAGCTTGGTTCTTCGCCACCGGTTCAGGTGAATCTTCAATTACAATCACCTCTTGAGGAAGGCCATTCTTGTAAAACGAGTTCCAGTCTGGCTGGCGAGGTGGCCGTCGAGGTGCGCAGTTTGGGGCACTTGGCCTGTGCTGTGGAGCGACCGCTGCAGACATGGCAACCGGTTGCTGGCAGGAGGGGGGTTGGTATTTTTTTTTTCTCCCTCGGGCTGTTAGGCGATGACCATGTTCAATTCGCTTCTCATGGTCTTAACAAGAGGGTTACAGGAGAACCATGGCTGACGTTTCGCTGTACTCTCTGTGTCGTAGTCCCAGGTTTGGTTTTCTGGATTCGCTCGCCAACCTACGTCGTCACGTGGGGCACCCAAGTACAGGCCTCGACCCGCTGTAGCCCACAACTACAGGGCCTACAAGTATGGAGTACAGACGCTCTGTAAGCAGGTCGCTCGCCCTCCGATGTACATGTACCTCGCACGGCTTCCTGTGTTTTTCCGCGCTTCTTCCCAATCGCTTAAATTTTTTTCCTTTTTCCTTTTTCGTTTTTAAGCCAATAGAATTATTCCGCAATACGCCTGTCCGAAAAGTAAAATGTAATGGGCTGATTGTAGATGAAAAATCCTCTTTCAGTCAGCCGCGGGCGATCTTTTCCAGCGTTCCGGGCCAGCACATTAGCGGCCCTCATCCGCCCTACCCAGGCAGTTCCTTAATTAGTTGCTGAAACACCCCAAAGGCGGGATCGTTTTTGGCTGATTTAGAGGTCATTTTCGTTTTACACATTTTATCCCTTTCGATAATTCCTGCGTCAACATTGTCCTGTATGTGGTTCATTCACAACTATCTCGGCTCATGTAATGGGAACGGGCCATTCATGATTTGGGATGCAACCGCAGACATATGGAGTTACAGGAAGGAAATGTAACCCTTGCGCACAGCCATAGCCTAATACTTGACTGGGGGGACACTGGCCTCTCTTTCCCCGGCATTCCGTGGTAGCCCTGAGCATTTACTAGGAAGATATATGTAAACAGTATATTCTTGACCTGATTAACCAAAAAATCGAATGCTCCATCTAGCAAGGAATAGCAAACAATGAAGATAATTCATGCAGGTGATCCTCAAAGCCCATAAACTTGAAAGTGGCTCAGATACGAAGCACCAAATTGCAAACCGATAACGCATACTAGATAACACTCACCTATTTATATGATTCCATTTTTATTCCATCTATTTATGCCCTTTTTGTTTGGGAGTCTGTGATGCAAGTGGCAGTGCAACCAGTCTGCCTGTTGACGGCCCCAGCGTCATGGGCCTGTCCAGGGCTGTGCTAAAATAAGCGCTATATTTCGGTTGCTGGAAATCCGAAACTGATGCCAGATCACAAACCAAGAACGGCAGTAGATTTTTTTTTTTTTTTAATTTAAAAATGTAAACTCCATATGTTTGTAATAAATTTCGTATTGCTCCTGCAAACATGGAAGGGTGAGCATATTTTGCTGCAGTACCCCGCAAGTCGGCTACTATCTAGATTCGACTTACACGTGGGGGAAGTTACTGGCTATAATTTACAGGCCATCACGAAAAAGAAAAAACTTCACAAATATTGTTACTGGCTGGACACTGATACAAAAGGCGAGAGAAATAGACAGAAAAAAGAAAACGGCCCAGGGAAATCAGTATTAGCTCAAAGTTAAGCTACCCCCACGACCACTGATTGACAAATTAAACTGCACCAAGATCATCTGCTTCCCAGTTAGCATCCACAGGGTATGGTTGTTCCGTTTGGCCCCTTGATGAGACAGAAGCAGTGGAGCCGCGCCCGGCTCTCTGTTGGGTTTTTTGCCTCTCTTCCCTCTCTTCCCTCGACATCGGCTGGACTTCCTACCACCGCCTCCTCCGTGAGGTGGGGAGAGCGTGCCTTGACAGCCAGATCGTTCTACCGGAGTATGAGAAACAGTTCTTTCGGAACTACGTAGAGTGGCGGGTAAACACTTACGACGGGATAGCTGGGGAAAGCAGCGCCAGAGGCTGCTGCTACGATAGCGACAATGGCATAAAGTGAGCGCATGATACCTGGGGTAGCGGACTTACAACTCCTTATAGCTCGTCAGATCTATTTGGAGAAAGCAATTGGGATGCTTCTCGCTTTATACAGAATTTGCATCCGAGACAAGTTCAGGCTGTGGCCGGACAGACCGCCGGGGTGACGCTGTTGAAGCGTACATTTTACTGGCATGTGGATGGAGCAGTCGTACAGATTCCAGTGTAACTGATTTCATAACCATGTTCCAAAGGTTGAAACATGTTCCATTGGCGGCGCTTTGAAGGCGGTGTTGTTCTTGCATTCCAATCGCGCAGCAGAGGTATAGCTCTAGGCCGAGGTCGTAGGAGCTCGATGCCACCCCTACGACGCTGAACCAAGAATTTGAGGCGCCATCTCAGACTTTGGTAAGAGTGTTGTATAAGAGTTGATCGATCGGCCGTGCGACGCTTTCTCGAGTGTTGACGATGCGGTCGGCAATCGTGGTAGCGAAGAATGTGGCGGCACAACAAAATGCCGACAGCCACCCATTTTCATGGCTGGCTCTGGTTAGTTCAACGCCGTTTGAGCTGCGTTATTAGTGGCCAGCGTCAGCCTGACTTGCATAACCAGTATGCTTGATGTCGCCCTCCAAAAAATATGACCGCTTTTGCCACTGTCGCTCGCTTCTGAAGGAAGAATGGCTATGCACCACCTCGCTGAAAAATACTGTTGACAGAAGAAATTCGCGTCTCAAACGTGGGAAGAGGAGTAAAAATGTGTGCAAAGAACTGAATGTATTATGTGCAATTTTCCAGCGTATTACAGCGTATTAAAAACGGTCGGTGGTATCTCATAAAAAAAACTAGTACAATTTTCCCCTTTCCCTTTTTTTCTCATCTCAACGGTGCTCCTCGCGGGTCTCATTGTGCGATGATAGTTCCACCGAGTACCCGTGTTGCGGTTGCTGAGAGTGTCTGATGCTGCCCGTCGCCGAGCTGACGCTTACACGATGGTCTGCCGGATTCTGAGATGCTTGGGACCACCGGGCATCAGATGGCGCTAATGACGAGCGCTGAGAGTGGTGGGAGTACAGCGCAGGGCTTGGCTGCGGAGAGGAGTTGTTGCTCGGGTTCAGATACATGTAGTCGCCTGGCAGCTCGAGCACCACCGACTGCTCCTTGGGCGGCTCGACAGGTGGCACCTGGTAGCTCTGTACAAATCCGCATTGAGGTGGTTGCGGCGAGTGCTGTTGCGGAGGGGGCGATGCGTTGCTCGCACTGTAGTATGTGGATGAGTGCTTGAGATGTGGCGAGACAAAGCTGCCAGCCGGCGAGAGCGGGCTCGATCCTCTGTCTGGGCTGCCCATCGATGGCAGATACGAACGGTCGTTGGGGTTCACAGTCTTGAGCTTGCCATTCTCAAACATGGCCTGCAGCGCGCCAGAGTCGAGGAGCTCTGCCTTTTTGATGATGCGATCAACCATGTCCTGACAGGCCTTCTTGAGCTCCGACTTGACGAAGCTCATCATGGCAATGTTGCACTTGATCTCGGCCTCTTGGCGCAGATAGAGACCGGTCGTGGGGATGCCCAGGCTCTCCATGCCGAGTTCGCGCTGCTCCGGCGGCTCGACGCCAGGCTGGTTGCCACCAATGCGGTACTTGTTGCGCAAATCGATGCTCATTGGGGCATAGATGTGGGTTTGCAGGCCCCAAGGCATGTCGTGGAAACAACCATTGAAGGAAATTTGGCCGGAGCCAAACTTGCCGATACCAGGAATCACCTTGACTCGCTCCGTGATTTCGTACCAGGTGCTGTAGTATTCGTCGGCGCTGGCATTGCGTGGGGCGGCGATGGGCTTGTGGCTGAGGACGAGCGGATTCAGTGTAATTACCTCGCTGTGAGAGTGTAGGATATCGAGTGCCAATTGCCGGGGGATGAAGCTCGGAATGGGAGTGATGATTGTGTACGTCTCCTTCCTGCGAAGCATTGTGAATAAGTAGGTGAGTTGAGGATTTCGCGGATTGTTCGGGTCGCCGCCACTAGCTGCAGAAGCTGGCTTGCTTGAAAATTGCCGGTTTGAGCAATGTCGATTTGGACACTCAAGAATGGTGTTGGGTTTCGCGAGTGTTCCTTTGGTTTCGCACTTGGCGTATAGGTAACAGAAAGTCTCGTCTCTTGCAAAGTTAAGAGATGATACCTAGACAAGATAAGAGAGGAAATCTTTTCATATGTCGCGGTCTGTGGGAGACGGGGAGGCTTCAGCCTTAATACGGTCTGGGCGGCGACCATGACAAGGCCCCCGTGCCCTCAGTCATGGCTACGTGGATCCTATCAGACCAGTAGTGTGGCAGCACGACAGTAGTGTAAGTTTCCGTAGAGTAGCGCCTCTTGAGTCCGGTACTAGACCTAGCCGGCTGACAAGTATGCCCAATTATAGAAGTCAGTGGCACACAGCCTTGGCCATCAGCTCCGCCCCTCACAGAAGAAAGGGTTGACAAGAGTGGTGCCCAATCCCTCAATCTACCTATGCCACTCGCCAAGGCGTCCCAGTGTTTCGTCCAACTGCCCATCAGCATAGCAAGTCTCGCTGGGGCATAGCCGAAATGGCGTGGTGGTGCTCCACCCTCCCAATTCAGACATTGATGATAATTCGCCAGTTTTTACAACCCGAGTGTGTGAGTGGTACGCAATCAGTTGCTGTGATGGCATGGCCGCATCATCCGAATTCAAAAAGGTGCAAGAAGGGCTCCTATTAATGACGCCCGAGTCCGTTCCCCTCAGCCTCTGTACCAATTTCAGCCTTACATCCAACTTTTTGAGTTGTTTTATTCACTCATATCTGCCATTGCCTGCCAATTACCCCTAAAATAAGCAACCTAATCACTCATCGCCTTGCCAATCATGAAGCTGAGCACTGCGGCGCTCTCTGTGTACTGTGGGCTTGCTGTGGCTCTCCCACCCGGCAACTTGGCTGCCGGTACTTCAGGCACTGGACCGCTTTCTGAATGGCGGTCGTTCCTGGAGTCATTTCCACAGTCCTTAAAGTCAGTGGCGGACACGCTACAGCGCTCCACCGTGGATGCCACCGTCAGCGCTACGCAGCAGATCCGTGACGGGGCGCTTGAGGCTCTGAATCGCCTTGACCGTCCCAGGCATCCCAAGCATCCTCCCAAGCATGGCGACGAGCCGCCTGTACTCACCATTTACCAGACCCTGCAGAGCCTCGAGGGTGCTGCCGGCGAGTTTACCAAGCTTCTTGATGGCTTTCCAGAACTTGTTGATAGCTTGAACAGCACTGAGGTGGAGCACACACTCTTTCTCCCGATTGATGCTGCTTTTGATAAAATTCCCGATAAGTTCAAGCACCCGAGCAAAGAAGCCCTCGAGAAGTTCCTCCGCTACCACTTGGTGGCTGGAACAAAGTTGGCGGGAGATGTCGTCACCAGCTACACGCTTGAGAGCGAAGCCCATGAGTCGCATCTCGGCGGCGAGAACCAGCGAATTCGTGTGGGGGCCAGTTTGGCTGGCGTGACACTCAACGGATACGCAAAAATCAAAGCCGTTGACATTGTAAGGGTCCATCTACTTCTCACAATCGGCCAACAGCCAAGCTAATGCCTGCATTCAGAAAGCGACCAACGGTGTGATCCACACCATCAACAATATTCTTGCGCCGCCGCCCCCAGTGGGCTTGATCCTCACCTTCTTCCCGTCTTACTTTTCCACTCTGCTGCTCGCCTATGAAAGGACGGACTTTGTCAAGTTTGTCCACGGCCAACACCTTGTTGGCTCTACCATTTTTGCGCCGTCCAATAAAGCCTTTGAGAGGCTGGGAGCCAAGGCCAACGCCTTCCTTTTCAACACAAAGGTTGGTGTCAAGTACCTTGACGCAATTCTAAAGTACGGAATTACCCCAAATGCCACTTTGTACAGCGATGAATTTTATGACAAGAGATCCAACTCCAATTCCGCCCACCAGTCTCAGCACGAGGAGCATTATACTCTGGAGACTTTCCTGCCCGGTGCCTCTCTCGGTGTCGACATCGCCGAATACCTTGGATTTCGATTCATCAATGTCAACGGCTTCACTGGTGTCTCGTTCCATGATGCCATTGGAAGCAATGGTGTCCTTCACGTAGTGGATAAAGTTATTCTGCCTCCCCATCGTGGCGGAAAGCATAGTGATGTAAGTGAAATTACTGTGGAGGCGCTGAAACAGAGGCTTCGTCCCTATGTGACGCGCGACGACGCGCTGGAAGACGAGGAGCCAACCTGGGGCGAGCTGTGAGATTTGAGTCTCACCATGGAAGATTAGCAAGGGTCTGTACTCTGCAAGGATTGACGCCAGTCTCACGAAAAACCTTTTGTTAGTTCCTATTCTAGTCTCCTTTCCATGCTAGTTGAAAACTTGGACCCAAACCATGGCGTGCTCTAGAAGCGAACCGTGATACCGTATTTTGGCCCTCCACTACACAAAAAAGAAGAGATCGATTGATGCAATCTGCAATAAGTCACAGCAGTTCTCGGCCGCCTTCACTGGCTGCTAACACTGGTTACGTTTTTCTCGTCTAGTTTCGGCCAACAAGTTCTAGTTAGTGGCGCCGGTGCCATTTGGTACACTTTAGCCGTAAGTTTGGGCCGGGCCATATCGTAACGCCGTTGCCGACGGCGCGGAAATTCCCCTAGCTCAGCATCAGATTGCATCTGCTCGCCACAACCACGGAATCCATCGTAAAGGACAGAAATGCATTCGCTGGAGGACATGTCCACTCCCACTAGACAGTCCTCCAGCTCCAGCTCGTCGGGCAAGTCGTCGCCGGACACGGAACGAGCCTCGCGACGACAACGACAGGTTCCCCGCAGTCCCAGGTCCAAAGCTGCAGAGCTGGTCAAAGGCGCGCGGCCCGCACCCGCGAGTAGCAGGCGGAAGGGGGCAGGGGAGCGAAAGAAGAAATGGGCTCCGAGGGCCAAAACAGGGTGCATGACCTGCCGGTACGTATTTATTAGGGGGAAATCTCTTTCGACCCCGTTCATCAAGGCGATGTGCGCCTGTGGATCCTAGAAAAGCGCACCAACGGCTCACGCCTCGACAGGGTCCGTCGCGTCAAATGCGATGAAGCGAGGCCAGCCTGTTCTCAGTGTAAGTGATTTCCATGACGTGTTGGAGCATTGGCTGACAATCTCCACAGGTAGAGCGACAAGGCGGGTGTGTGACGGGTACGCAAGTTCGCCCGATGGCAAGCCAATGGGGAATTCGATGATGCTCGTAAAGTCGCCGGATTATGCGCATTGCCCGCCTGAAGTGCGCCTGGGCCAGTTCGAGAACCGCATGTTCCACATGTTTCGAAATGAAACTGTCAGACATGTCGCCGGCGTATTTGACCACTCATTTTGGCAGGTCAACGTGCTGCGGGCTGCACGTGTATACCCAGCCATTTGGCATGCCTCGCTCGCCGTTGCGGCGATGCAAGAGAGAAATATAATACATGCAGAGAGCACAAACCTAGATGTCAAGCGAAAGTTTTATGGATTTGCGCTGATAGAATATAATGCCGCCATCAAGCTGCTGCTGGAGATTGCCATGAAGCCGTCTCAATCAGTGGCAGAGCAAGAGACATTGCTCATGGCATCTATGCTATTCACAACCCTCAGCATACTCCAGTCTGACGGCAGCCAGGCCATCACCCATGCCAACAATGGAATCCAGCTCTTCTACAAATGGCGCTACTGGGAGCAGGCGGAGCATGCGCGTCGCACGGGAGACCGCATCTTGTCACCAGACTTCTTTGCTACAATGGTCGGTGTCGCCACGTCACAATTTCACTACGACAGATCTGCCATATCGCCTTGGTCACTGAGGAATATATCAAAAGAAGCGCCACAGATCATGACGTTTGAATCGGTGAGCGACGCGTTTGCCGCTCTGGAACCTCTCTTGACGGGCATGATGGAAATCTTGAACGGCCTCAACCCTGATACAGACCAAACAGAACAACTGCACTTGATCCGAGAAAAACAAAAGTCATATCGCCAGGATTTTTCCAGATGGAAAGCAAAATTGAAACTGCTTTCCGAGAGTAAAATGCTCAGCGGCGAGGACTCTTGGGCCATGATACAGATCAAAGCACTCTCTATAGGGATGCATGTTGCCCTTGAGCTCAATCTAGATGACATGGACATGGAATTCGATGCATTTTATTCCTCATTTGAAGAAATTATCACTCTTACTGAGCTACTTTTACAAAGGGAGGATGAAGGGCCACAGCAGTGGGGATATTCATTTTCCCATTCAATATCTATGCTGCTCTTTTTTGTCGGCACAAGCTGCCGTGACAGTAATCTGCGGCGCAGAGCCATAGCGTTGCTACGCTACATCCCTGACAGGACGAGCTATATATACTCTAAACTCACGGCAAAACTCTGTGAGTCTATTATGCACGCTGAAGAAGCCGGCCGCTTAGTGACGGAAGATGGCGACAGCTGCAGCTGCATCCCGAACACGTTCATATGTAAGGAACACAGAGCGGTATATAGAAATACCGAAGTGGTTGGTTTTGGCGAGATTATTGTTTCGATCAGGACAGTTGCTGACCTGAAGAAAAATCGGCCGGGAAAGATATCGCCCCTGTCCTTTGCATAGCTATCCAGTGCAGGGCATTGCATTGTCCACATTTTCTGACACCTGAATAGCTTGCTCGTATATACTTCTATTATAGTTCTTTTGACCGTTCAACGGGACTCTGAGCGGCATGTATAACTCAGGATGCAGGCATCGTGCCCATCGCTCACTGTAAAATATTGGTTCCCATTAAAGCTCACTATCTCTGTGTCTTTCGCATTAAGCGTGTCAACGCAGAATCATTTTCTTTTTATACAGATCTGTACAACACTGACATACTGTCCTCGCAGTAACATTTTTGTGAGTTCTGCCTGCACACCGTGATCGAGGGAGCCATGGATTCTCCGTTGGCCTTGGTTATCTGCAAGCTCTGGACACAGGTCTTTCAGCACCCTTTGGTTCATAACGTCTATATTCGAAGGGATTGGGGTGACCGTAACCCCGCCAAGCCCATCAGCAAGACGGAGTTTGACCCTCAGAGCTAATTTTGCACCGGTATCTATTTTAGAAAATACCACGATGGATTCCATGAATTTCTTCTCCGTTCGACCGAGAGTCCAAGTTAAGACGCTTGTATTCTCATTGTGTACCAACTGAGCCCCGTGATGCGCAGTAACAAAGCTGCACTGGTCTCGAGGGTAATGCAGCCAGCACTGGGAAACGGCATTTCCGCTCAGGCCCCGAACATTACGTGCCGAGAGTGTTACCGCCGAGCAGTTCTTGAACAAGCCCTCAATCGCAACGGGTTGCATGTATTGGAAGACTACGGCCGCCCGGGCTCTGCTGTAGCCTTCCATACTGTCCCGACTCCTCTCTAACGGAATTCCCACAATCGAGGTGTAATCGTCATGCAAGGAGCAACTCAGTATGCCAAGAGAATCTCCTGGGTTGGCTGAAACGCCTATAATTGGCAAATGCACCTGTAGGCCTTTATTTGTTATTGCAAGTGGATTTCCCGGGCTCGGACGGCAGACGATGTTTGCAGCATCTTTAAACATTGATGGATGGCTTGCAAGGGCCCCAATTTTCGAGACTGATGGTGGCACGTTGCTTGCATCCCAGGCAAAGATTGAATGGTCGTCATACTGTCTCAGTATCTCCTCCTGCAACCTCACGAAAGCCTTTTCGCCCTCGCCATAGAGCATTGGCATATTGATGTCGAAGATGCCCATCAGGCCGTAAGCCAAATCTTCTACTCGAGTAGTTTTTCGGTTCGCGGCCCAAGACATGCGACAAGCCACACTAAACGTGTGAAAAGTATCCATTTCGAGTGCATTCTCATGAATGCCCGTCACTGCCGAAATTCTGGAACCGAGAGACTGTTTGCTCCCTAGAAAATCCCAGTTTCTGTCAAACATGACCAGGTCCTGCGGTGCCAGCAACTCTTGCAGAGTCCACCCTCTGGTAAACCATCTGCATGCTTCAAAGTCTTGACCAACCTCGGCCTTGCCATTAATTTCGACATCTTGGAGGTATGCGTAGCAACGTACGGAGCCTTGATACCATCGGAACATGGAATTGATTGCTTCTGATAGCTCTGCGCTGCTCCTTTTATCGATGCAACAGGTGTCAACCCAGCCATATTTAACATTGGGCAAATCGCACGCGACCAAGTCGCAAAACTGTGTGATTTTGCGTAAACCTGCCTTGTTCCCTGCCGTACCGCCCACCTGTTCCTGAAATGTAACCTCTTCACTTGTCCAGGTATGAGATAGGATTGCGTATGCGGGCAAATCACCATAAAACTCCTCCAGTTCTTTAGTTGTAACATTAAGCAGCCTCATTTTGTTTTCAGACAGCGCTAATTAGAAACTCATTAAGTTTTCGTTTTTGCACCACAATGTAAGAAATGCCCAAATGGTGTGAATAGAACAGCCGTATTTTCCTCGGAAAGGTGCGTTCGGAAACTACACCTTCTTTGCCATAGTAAATGCAGTCTTTTGTGCATTGGTGCTCGAATGGATCCACTCCTCTCACAGACACGAGCTACACGAGCTACACGAGCTACACCGCCAAAGACACGGGAGGAAAGGTGGCTGATGATCTGGATGAGGTTGTTGTGCCTCTCCGTAGACACCAACTCATATCTGCGCATCGGCATGGCTAGAATTAGCACCTGCCCAGGCGCGGAGGGACATTCGCAGGCAAACAGGCCAACAGGTATCTTCGACTCATGGGGCGAGATTCCGCTAATAAATAAAAGTAATCGAATATAGGTTGATTGCTTCACTGCCTTATAGCCGCTACTTGCAGACTCAGACACTGTTGCATAGTGTCACAAGCGTCAACGCGTCTCTGCTCCCAGACGCTACAGGCTTGTGGTTAAGATACTCAAATGTAGTTCTTTCAATTTAATTTCGCTAAGCTTTCTTCCACTATTCTGGCCGCCTCTGCAAACTGCTCCTCAAGTGCTGCCTCCTTGTGCCGGCCAGGCAGCCACCAAGGAGCAATGTGTTCTGATAGCTTCTCTAGGCTGTACAAGTTGTCCCAAATGACTTTGTCAATTCCCAAGGCCGGAGTGTCTATGCCCTTTCTACCCAACTCTTCCAGGTACGTGCTGTAATGGGTCGCTGGCCAATCTCCTTCATTACCAATAAAGTCGTTGAGAAATTCGTGTACTGGTGAGAAGAAGCCTGCAAACTCAAAGTCTACTATTCCTGAAATTCTCGGTGGTGATTCAGTCACGAGTATATTTCTCGGCGAGACGTCCCAATGCGTAAAGACAAAGTTGCCAGACGATCGCGGGTATGGAGCCACGTCGGTGTTCAATTGCGGCAACCTTGTTCCGATAAAGTTTCTCAGAACAGGTACCAGATACCGGTTTGGTAAGTAGCCATCGGAGTTCTCAAGATCGTTAATCTTTTGTTCCATCTTTACTGCATACTGCTGGGAAATACTTGCAATCGGTGTGGTGATTCGAAGCTCGTCTACAAGAATTCCTCGAATGACGAGACCTTGAGGTTCTGGTGACGAGTTTCTTGTAATGACGAAATCAGGCGGTGTTTCGTGGACTCTTGTGTGAAATTGCATGTTGCCGATATACTTTTGCGCCGGGATGTTCGTTCTCCAACTCGTAGTAACATTGGCCAATTGTTTCATGATATCCACCATGGCAGCGTCACCAAAATTGCACGACGACAATGGCTTTCCGGGCAACATTGACATCAATATCCATCCGCCATGTGTTTCATCGCGTGGATCAATGGACATAGTAAGCTCTTTCTTTTCCTCCCCGAGAGGGCTTGATAACACGACGTTGGTCCCTTCTTGAGACCAGGCAAAGACAGTTGGCGTCGGAATATCCTTGCAGTAGGTTCCTAATATTTGTATACAGCCAACTTCATTTTGTACTTTGTTTTCAAAGAAAAATCGCCCATTGATCTTAAGTACCAACTCACGTTCCGCCTCATCGCTGTCGCGAAAGACAGAGCTAAGGCCGCTGCGACGAACCTTGAGAAAATACACGCGATTGTTGTAGCCTTTGACCGTATCAGGTTCTAAATAGGATATGAGACTGATTCCTGGAAATGCGCGCTGGACAAGCTGCTCGATTGTGCTTTGCGCCATGCGAACTTGGTACCGCGGCTCATGTGAAGGGGTTTGTGGACGCGACATTGTCAACGAGACGAAAACGTGGTACGAAAGAGCTCCGAGTAATTTTGTATATTGAAGTCTAAAGAATAATGCGAGAACTCAGGCTTTTAACTGAAGAATCGCAATTACAACGTCGAGCTGCGGTGGACCAGGCGATGATGTTTCTTAGCATCCAGTGTGAGTTACTACTACCAGTGACTCACTCGGCGAAAGAGATGCTACTATCCAGGCGGCAGGCTGCCCTGCTACCTCTCACGCTACAAATATACCAAAGTAAAAGCCTCTGCGACCTGATAATGGAATATAATGAGTTTTTGCTTATCCAACTTATTTTCCTTAATTCGGTTGCTTCCCTCATCTAACTTGAAGTTATAAATGGCTATCTGGTTTATGTCGTAGTTTGGTTTCAAAACTGCGTGGCAAGAAAATGCATCAATTTTGCTACATCTTTACTTCTTAAGGTGCATCTGGATCTGGACTATTAAACCATTTTCTCTCAGATATCCCCTCGGCAGAAAGCTTCACGTCCGGTTGGGGCTCCAACTCCAAAAGCGTAACCTCGTTCTTCTCCTTCAGGAAGCTACCTGGAACATACAAACTCTGCTGAGGTCCAATGGTCCAGTATCGGCCCATGTTGATGCCATTGATCCAAAGAACTCCCTTGACTCCCTTTGGTACTGAAATAAAGGTATCAGCGTCAGGCCCCGAAGAACTCCCTCTGGGCAGATCAAAGGAGCCGATGTAGAAGACTGGCGAGTCGTTCTTTTTAACAATATACCCTTTGCTATGAGCTGATAGGCTTGGCGGGACCGTGCTTAATGGGATTGAATACATTGTCCATTTTCTGAGGACACGACATCCGACTGCGACATTGCCCACAATACCCTTGACCTGATCTCGGAGCCGTTGCCTGACATCGACGCGACCAAGGTTCTCAACCAGGATCTGCAGTATGTCACCCTCCTTCAGTGCGACTCTGACGGTCGCGGGAACTTTGTAAATGGTATCGACAACGCCGACTCGGACACCATTAACGTAAATAATGGCACGATCACGAGCCCCGTCGCCAATTGTCACATTACCACTGACGGCTTTGGTGACTCTGTGCTCATACATCACGTAGCCGTATGATTGACCCATAGCGTCCATACTAATGGGATCATCGGCATCCCTGGTGGCCTCACCTCCAATCGCAAACAATGGCGTTACGGGCTCGAGATCAAACTCAGGAATAGCGGCACGAGCGGGCAATGTAGGAACCTCGGGAATACTCCCAGCTGGGACATACTTGGAGATCATCTCCCGCAGCCTAAAGTAGACATCTGTTGGGCGGCCACTCTCATCCAGAGGCGCACCATAATCGTAGCTTGTGATGACTGCAGCCAAAGGGCCATTATCGCGGATACCGCCGTTTTCGAAGCCAAAGTTGGTGCCTCCATGGAACGTGTAAATGCTGAAGGAGTAATTCCCAGCAAGAGTCCAGTCAAGGTCTGCAACAGCATTTGCCACAGCGCTCTCAGAACCTGATATTTGCTGATGGGGATAGTCGCTACCCCACTGATCAATCCAAGTAATGTAATATTCTCCGTTAAGTTGAGGGCCAAGACTGGTTGGGTCGGTAACGTATTTATCGCGAGCGGCAAACCCAGACTTGGAGTCGCCATCGATGACTGCCAAAACGCCATGCAGTTGACCGCCTTCCAGGTATGATTGGCCGCCACCGTCATTCGTATATAGAAATACGTCGAAATTGTCACGCAACGTTTTGGCCAGAGCGGCAAGATATACCTTGTCTGTGCCAAAGCTGCCATACTCGTTCTCGAGCTGGACCATGAGAATGGGTCCGCCTTGTGTGATTTGCAACTGTCCTAGCTCCTTACCCAAACGATCAATGTAGCTCTTGGCAGCAGCGAGGAAGGGGCCATTGTTTTGTCGAACTGCCATTCCTGGAACCTGACTGAGCCAAGCCGGGAAACCACCCCAGTCACGTTCACCGCAGATGTACGGGCCGGGTCGCAGTACTACTTTGAGGCCTTCTTCTTGAGCGAGACCGAAAAACTGTGCAACGTCATTGCGGCCTTCAAAGTTCCAGTTACCAGGACTCGGCTCAAGTAAGTTCCAGTAGAGGTAGCTGAAAATTGTATTCAGACCCATGGCACGTGCCATCTTCAGCCGGTGCATCCAGTACTCGGGCGGGATACGCTGAAGGTCCATCTGACCTCCAATAATCTGATAAGGCTTCCCATCGAGAAGGAACTGGTCACGGTTGTAGCTAAAAATCCCGGGCGGCAGTGTACTCCGTGTAGACAACGTGGCTGACAATCCTGCGAGGCACGCTAAAATCCCCCAGATCAACTTCATTTTGATGTAGCACCAATAATCCCAGCGAGGTTAAAGTATTGTGGTCGGATAGACGATGGTTGCTTATTATTGAGGAAGTTAAAACGAGCCATATGCACAGTGGTGGCGCATTGTCTCTTTAAGCATATTCTATCATCTCCTATGATGCGGCTAGTACCATAGTACCATAGTATCATAGTTTTAAATTAATGGGCACTATTTTACAAATCTTGTGACACAACGTAGTAGTGTGTTGAATATTCGCATCTTCATTGATCCTCCAATATGGCGCATAACTCAGTTAGCGAGAATGAGACCCAGTAAAAGCAATGCAAACCAGGCTACAAAAGGCAGGTTAACCAGCTAGGCCGGCTGTTTTCAACAACCGAGTTGACTTGAAGCTAGAGAAAGTGACGAAACTGATTTCTAAAATATGGTTGGGCGTCATCAAATACCGGAAAAGGTTGTTGCGGTTACACGGAGTCGGGTAAATAATAGATAAAGTATCATTTAATTCGGCATCAGAAACCGGGAACGGCAAGTAACAGAGGCAGCTTCAAAGTCAGTAAACTTGTCCGCTCCGGTGGCCGCGTCGCTGCAGACCTGCGGCGCTGGGACATTCCCACTTACATCACAACTCTAGACAGAGTGCGATTGCGGCGGAGCCTATACGACAGAAATCAGTCGATTCACTGATCAACCATAATTTCTACCAAGAACGGGTTCAAGCAAGAGCCGTTGATGTTACCTTGGAGACAAAGCGGGGGTAAAATAGCCAATTACTACTGAATTGCTACTGCATCGCAGCACAAAGCGGGCTGGAATCTGCACATCACTAGCAACGTATTGGCGAGCTGCTCGCCTATGTTGATCATTGGATATCACCAGTACTATTACGCAGAACTGGGACAAAATAGGGTCCAGTTCTGATTAGGTACAGTCATGAACTAGTTCGGGGAAAATGCTTTAGTCAATGGCTCTTACACAAGGTTGCATATTATCTTGAATTCTATAACATAATACAAACCGCTAGTGCGGAGCGCGGGCTGGTACCGCCCGAACTGCGTAATAACTAGTTGTTAGTTCTGCAGGAATCAGGGTGGCATACCCGGCGACCCGGCTGCCAGTCTTTGTACTCGACCAAGTTTTGGTAACTTGTGAGTTAAGGAGATGGAGTGTCTGGCAATATAAGCTGGTGGCGTTGGACCTCGACGTCGACGTCCAGGGACAGTGGCTGCAGGCAGGACACCGTGGCTGGGGGGAATAATAAATATAGCTTATAAAGCCGAGCACTAATTGAATCTAACTGCTCCTCTCAGCCTCTCCCGATAGGGCCTGACGGTTGAGATAGCCGCTCTGCATAATACTCTAACCCCGAACACTCCATCATGCTCTACCGAAGGCAACTCTATCAACACATCGACAATACGCACCGAGCATTAAGCTAGTAGCTGTGGCTGCACACACACTGCAACGTTACAAAATTTACGGGATCGACTGGACGTGGAACGCCAACTGAACAATCTAGGCTGAAGATTCTCACTTCTACTAGGCCTTGCACCAACCCAACACCACCTCGACGAGCAATCGACAACTCCACTACGGTGTGAAGTCAATCACTTACCCATTTAGGAAGCTCGCCTTTGCAGCTCCCCATAGCTCTTCAGATACAGCCTTGGCTTGACACCTTTACTCTTGGCGATGCTTTTTTCTTTCCTGTGGATAAATAGGTGGGTTGCTCAGCAGCAAGAACTGGCAGCCGAGAGATATCTGTATCATATTCAATCCATCTTTCGTCTTTACATGGGTCAGTGGTCAGAAATCGCTATGAAATCTCAATTGGTTCTCGCATCTGCAGCTGGCTTTGTCGGCCCGGCTACCTCGGTGGATGTTAGCCTGGCCTTGCCTCCTATGGGTTTCAACAACTGGGCTCGCTTCACCACCAACATCAATCAAAACATTTTCGTCAATGCTGCGAATTCTATGGCCAGCAATGGCATGCTCAAGGCAGGATACAACCGTCTGAACCTTGACGATGCATGGTCTACCCATCAGCGTGCCGCCAACGGGTCCATGGTTTGGGACGAAATGAAGTTTCCCAAGGGCCTCGTCTGGCTTGCCGACTTCATGAAGCAAAAAGGATTCATTCCTGGTATCTACAGTGATTCGGGTACCCTTTCTTGCGGCCAATATCCTGCCACTTTCGGCTATGAATCAATTGACCTGCAGACCTTCTCCGACTGGGGCTACGAGTATCTGAAGCTGGATGGTTGCAACGTCCCGGGTGATGATGAAGCTTCGTACCACAGGGTGTACGAACTATGGCACCAATTGCTCGACAAGTTTCCTAAGCCTGTTGTCTTCTCCGACTCTGCCCCTGCTTATTTCTCCGGTGCCGACAACCTCACAGATTGGTATACCGTCATGGGCTGGGCCCAGCAGATCGGTCAACTGGCACGCCACTCGGCGGATATCATCAACTACGACACCAACGGCAACGCTTGGGGTAGTTTGATGTACAACTACCATCAGCACGTTCGCCTCGCGCGCTACCAGCGCCCTGGGTTCTTTAATGACCCAGACTTTCTCAACACTGATCACCCGAGCTACACATATGAGGAGAAAAAGTCTCACATGGCTCTGTGGTCTTCCTTCTCTGCCCCTCTGATTGTCAGTGCTGACATTCCCAACCTTAAGAAAGAGGAGCTTGAGATCCTTCTTAACAAGGATCTTATCGAGATCAACCAGGATCCTCTCATTCAGCAGGCCACTCTGGTCAGCTCCAGCCCTGACTGGGAGGTTCTTACCAAGAATCTCCACAATGGCGACCGCGTCGTCACGATCCTCAACAAGGCCAAACAGCCAGGTAACTTGAGCGTTTCCTGGGCTAGAGCTGGTATTCAGACTGATCGCGTCAACCCCAACACTGAGTTAAATGTCAAGGATCTCTGGACTGGCAAGTCGGAGAAGGTCAAGATCAGCGCAGGCGGCATCACAGCCAAGAGTGTCCCATCCCACGGCACCTTTGTCTATCGTGTGTCTGGTTCCATGGGCGGCTCTGCGCACCCCATCGTTCTTCCAACCGGTCTGATCTTCAACACTTTTTCCATGAAGTGCCTTACGGATGACAAGTCTGGCAAGGTCGCCTGGAAAGCCTGCGACAGCTCCGACGGCCAGACCTGGAACGTCCGTGCTGATGGCCACATCAACAGCTTGCTGCGGCCCGATGAGTGCCTCGTTGATGCCCAGGGCAAGATCCTGAGCCGACACTCTGGCTGCCACAGCGACGCCTGGAAATACTACAACGGCGGTAACCTTGTCAACGCCAACTCCAACCAGTGCCTGACCGAAGAGACTGATGGCACTGCCACTGCTGTAGACTGTGGCTATGAGACGAACGAGCAGGTTGTCGGCCTCCCAGTCGGTGCTGAGGTTATTGAGATCAACTACGCTACCAGAAACTGAGTAGGAAAAGTGATGGTTAAAATCAGATAAGAGGCATAAATAATTATCTATAATAATTTTAACAGTTTGAAAATTGTCCGGCCCTATGTTTATTGCCCGGCCAGCTTTACACTAAATGTGATGACAGTTCTGATTTGGCTGTTTTTTCTTTTCCTTTCAATCACTCCGAGTTCTTGAAAGCCCCAAGCTTGAAGAGCTTCTTGGCGTTGTCACGGCCAATCTTGGGCACATGAGAGGCATCCTTTAGCTCAACCTTGTCGTACCAGTCACAGGCGTCTTCAAACGACTCAAAGGGGTAGTCGATGGAGAACAGGATGCGATCGGCGCCGATTTCGGTGATGCAGTATTCTAGCGTGGGCGTGGAAAAGTGACCACTCGTTGTGATCCAGATGTTCTGGGCAAAGTAGTCACGGATCGTCTTCTTGCAGTCCAGTCCAAGAGGCTTCTTGACATCCTCGAACCAATGGTTGATGCGCCAGAGGTCAAAGGGGAGGTGCTCGCCAAGATGACCAATAACCACCTTGAGCTTGGGGTGGCGATCAAAGACGCCGTTTGTGACCATGCCGAGCAGGTGCAGGCTGACACCCTGGGCGAAGCTCAGAGGAGGGCCGACAAGCCACTTGCGCTTGGCCCAGAGCTTCTCGTAGATTGTGCCAGTCGGGTTTCGGGGGTGGAGATAGAAGGGCACGTCGAGATCTGTGACAGTGGACCAGAAGATGTCCCATTCTGGGCCATCGTAGAAAATCATATCATCGCCATCGGGGCCTGCACGCTGCGTATCGTTGACGAGGGCTCCCAGGAAGCCAAGTTCAGTGACACAGCGTCTCAGCTCAGCAGCAGCCTCGGCCGGATCGTGCATAGATAGCGTACTTGAGTCATTGTTAGAAATTACAGATGGTCAAAATAAACATGGAATCGTTTGAGGAACTCACGCGAATGCACCCAGTCTATCAGGGTGAGGCTTAATTGCGCCCGCAATATAGTCGTTAATCTCTGTTGTCATCGCACGGGCTTCGGCGGGATCCCACATGTCTTGCACACCAGGTGCTGTGTAGGAAAGAATTGTATAGCCAACACCATGCTTGTCCATCTTCTGGATTCTCGTCTCCACGATGTCAGTCATCTCATGAGCGTGCTTGTCTGGGTTGACAGCAAAAAGCGACGCCCACCACCGAGTCTTGTCATGGAGACGGGGCAAGGCAAAGGCCTCTTCGAATGCTACTTTTCCCAACATGATGGCAGTTTCTTTTCTATGATGACAAAATGACCGTTCAAAAAGGCTATAGCGCTTGTGTGTATGCCTCATCCATGTCAGTCCGTGTTGCCAGCCTGCTTTTGTAGTCCTGCTACCCCGCGGACTTCCATGCGCACCAGACAAACGTCGTGCAGCAACCGCTGACAGGACAGGAGCCTACTGCACCATCCCACTAATATTTCGATCGGGAGCTATCCTTGAATATCCTTGGCTATGCGACGGGGAAGCAGCTCCATGTTGGGGTAAAAAGTGGACGTGCAGGGTACGCATCCGAACAGTGCGAATAAGGAACCCCGCAATGCAACTATCACTGTGTTGATGACAGCCGACACACCTGGCTGACTTGTCGGTACTGAGCCATTGAGGACACCGGACGGGCCATGAGAGAAGCCTGGCTATGGAGATGACTCCAGATCTGTTATCGGACAATATGTGATTATGACCAAATCTACGCGGCAAATACACCCCAAACTGCAGCGATAAACGGAGCAACCTACAACCCCTGTTAATTTACCCAGTTCCGCATTTGGCTTGTCCACTTGTCCCAGCATCAACACTTACATATTCTGGATTGTTTTCATTATGCCACGACCCAAAGTTCTCCCCAGCCAAAGGAAGCGGGCGGCGGAAGCTTGTAGCTTCTGCCGCACCTCGAAGAAGAAGTGCAGTGCGACGGTACCCTGCACAGCATGCCAGAGACGCGGAATTGGCCACACCTGCTACCTCACCAATAGCCCTCGGGCTTCAAGGTCAGCGCCTCGGCGCAGCCTTCAAGACGCTCCAACACATGGCTCTCCGATCAATCAAGGGCCAAGTTTGAGCAATGAATCCGACCACAACTCTAGAGACAGCACAGCTTGGCCTCTCAGTGGCTCTCCTCGCGCATGGTTGCCATCGCAGCCAACACCTTCATTGCACCAAGATGCCTATCAGCCAATATCACCATCTGATTCAAGGACTGCCATTACCGATGCACACCCAACCGAGCCAGACCCGTCACCACAGGGCCAATCTACTCTACCAGAAACGCCGGCGTTGGGGCCAGAATCGCACGCGCGTATGCTGCTTAATCTACGGGGAGAAAGAGGTTAGTGATTGCTTATTGCCCTCTTAACAACTGTGAAACTAACCAAATCAGTATACATTGGGGAAGCGGCACCAATATCCTTTCTCCAGTTTGTGCGCGACACTGTATCATCTCAGATTGGGCCGTCCCAATTCTCACACAATGATCAGAGTGAAAACATGCTGGAAAATGAGCCGGCCATAAATAACTCTAGTGCGCCGACACCTGGGTTTATGGAACTAGACGAGGAGCAGCGCACGCAGTTTATTCACACATTCCACTCGGCAACGGGAGGGTTCTTGGATTTATTCACTGCAGATGAACTGAAGCAGATTGCGACAGCTCAGAGTCAGCAAAGGCCAGGATATGCTCAGCGCCATCTTGACGCAGTAGCTTGCGCGTCTATTGCGATTGGTGCGCAATGTAAATCGCCATTGGAATCGCAGCAAATAAGCCAAGCCTATTTCCGCCATGCCCAGCGGCAAGCGTTCACGGGCATGCTGGAGGATCCAAATATAAATATCGTGAGAGTTTTTCTTCTCATGGCATACTACATGCTCGGGTCATGCAGACGAAACTCTGCATTCATGTACCTAGGTATCGCGTCGCGGGCTGCCGTATCTCTGGGTCTCCATAGCAAGGACACCTACGAAGACATGACTAACTCGCAACATCATGACAGGTAGGTTGGAATATTTGAGAATCTACGTCCAAAAAAATCTAATAATCGCCAGACTGAAAATATGGATGAGTCTCTGCATTTTAGACATGACAGTGAGCTCTCTCCTTGGACGTCCTGCGGCGACTTCTGGTCTTCGAACTGAACTAGAAGAGTCATGTATAAGCGCCTTTGGCACCTCTTCCGATCAGGATTCGTCGGCATTATTTGCCGCATATGGTATCTTGTCCATTACGACTGATATCGTTGAGAATTTATATACCAAAAAGATGCCGTCGGTAGCGCTAATCGAGCGAGCGTTTGCGAGGATCGAGGTTTGGAGCCGATCGGTGCCTAAAATGCTCCGCCCCAAGTCGTCTTCACCTTCTGGAAGCATACCCGATCGTCAGGACGTATGCAGGCTTCATATATCCTGCATGTACTATTTTGCTGTGACGCTTGTGTCGCGACCGATATTAATATCTCAGCTCACCTCTCAGTCGAGCACCTCGTCAGTTGCACTATCCCCACTGGCGTCTGCGTGTCTTGACGCAGCAGTTTATCTTGTGCAGACCTGCGTAGATTCTAAAAGATCTGGAGGTCTATTTGGCAGTACGTGTATTTTAAAGTAAGTGACGCAACTTCTCGCGGACCATGCACCAGTACTGACTATCCCCTTCAGAGCTCTCGTGTTTGGAGCCGGCCTCATCCTCGGGTTCGACATGTTTGCAAAGCGCGAACTGGACTTTGAGATTGAATCTGCATTTTCCGGTGCCAAAGAGATTCTGGATTTTATAGCAGAGCAAAGTGCCCAAGCAGCGCACTATGCGGAGATTTTAGGGCTGTTGTCGAGCGCTGTCGCGGAACAGCGCCGCAAAACCGCCTCGCAGGGTCGGAGCAAACTCATTGGCCGTTTGTTTCCTTCGCAGAGCGGCGACTCTCCGCCATTGGATACACCAAATCAGCCGAGGTCATTTGATACCACAGCGCAGGGAGTAGGCAGCAGCTCTGCGACGGATGGTCCCAGTCATTGGCTACTTGGCCAGCCTCTTACACTACCCGAGGATATGGATACGGATTTAATAGGTGGATGGGACGCATTAGACTTGTCCCAGTGGGATAATTTTCCTTTTAATAGCCCCAGAAATTTTGTAAATGATGGATAGCGATTTGCATAATACCAACAGAGTATCTCTCGAAAATTTGCCCCAAGTTGCTTTGGTTACAGGGAAGAAATGTGAAAAGCAAAGACGACTCTACAAGAGTACCGCACGATACATGCTTGAAATTAATGTAGATAATGTAGGCTCGGTCAGAAATCTTGTAATCGTTGAGCATATCTGACACCGTCGGGCAATGCACCACAGCCGCCCATAGCCTTTCGTGCGTTTGCGCAAGATTCGGTAACATTCTAGTATCGGCAACGTTTTCTGTAGTAAGTATAATAAAGAGTACGACGGGCTTCTGACCATCAGCCGCTTTTGTAAACTGCCGATAGGTGTGGTAGTGTCGGCAAATGCACCACACCACAAGAATGCCCATAGCCGACGCACTTGGCGTAGACACTCAGGCGACCAAACCCGCCAGTATCCGGCTCAGAATGATGCGGCGGCAGCTGTGAATCCAACTTATAGCATGAGTTTATTTTAGTCCTTTGTATCTTGATCATTTGCCCATCTTGAGGCATAAATACATATTGAGTCACGGTTGTCTCGAGCACCGAACCTCATCTAAACTTTGCCGTACCGACCCATCACAGACCAACACAGAAAAAAAAATAACCATGGGCTCCAACACACCTTTAACTTGGCGTCAACTCGATATTGGTGTTGTCGGTGGCGGCATCGGCGGCATGTCGGTGGGCATCGCGCTGCGCCGTGCCGGCCACAGGGTCACCATCTACGAGAAGCACGACTTTGCCGGTGAAGTCGGCGCATCAGTATCCTGCGCTGCCAACGGCACACGGTGGTTGCATGAATGGGGCGTTGATGTCGCCAAGGGCGATCCCGTTGTGCTCAAGAAGCTCATCAACCGCGACTGGAAAACGGGCGAGCCTGTCAGCGTCTACGACCTGGACGACTACGAGAAGCGCTGGGGATATGTCTACAACATGTTTCATCGCCAGTATATGCACTCTATGCTCAAGGACTGCGCGATGCAGGATGAGGGCGCCGGTGAGCCTGTCAAGCTCATTGTCAACCACCAGGCACGTTGATTGCATCAGTTAAATTGCTTAACTTCTCTCAGGCCGCTGATAGACTAACAATGTGTTTGACAGTGTGAAAGCATCGATTTGGAAAATGGCACAATCCAATTCAAAAATGGCGTTACAGTTCAGCATGATCTAATCGTCGGTGCCGACGGCATCGGCTCCGTCATCCGCACCCAACTTGGGATTCATCCTGAGAAAAGACCGTCCGACTCGAGCTGCCTGCATGCCAATGTCAGCACCGAGCAAGCTGTCCGTCTCGGCCTTGTTGATTATTCACAAAACAGCGCCCTAGAGTACTGGGGTGGCCAAGAAGGCAAGTGGGACAAGATTGTCCTCTCACCGTGCAACGGCGGCAAGCTTCTTTCATACTACTGCTTCTTCCCGCGGGAAATGGGCGACTATTCCACGCAACAATGGGGCACCGATAGCCTGCCGGTCGAAGAACTGTTGGCGCCATATCCTGAACTGGATGCGCAAGTCAAGGCTCACTTGGCGATTGGTGTAGAGATCCAGCCCTGGCGTCTTTGGGTCCAGTAAGTGCAGCGCTCGCTTGAAGGACTTGGGTCGCCTCTAATAAACGACTTCCAGCAATCCCTACCCTTATATCCAAAAAGGCAAAGCCTGCCTCCTCGGTGATGCCGGCCACCCAGTAAGCAAAGACCAATTCAAGACTGGCGCATGCCCGTTTCTAATCAGCATTTAGATGATGCCACATCAGAGCCAAGGTGCATGCATGGCTATTGAAGATGCCGCCGCGCTAGGAATTCTCTTCAACAAGGATCACTTCAATGGCGACATCTCACAAGCCCTTGCTGTATACCAGGATGTTCGCTTGCCACGGGTTACCCGAGTCCAGGCTGCCGCCGCAAAGGCCGCGTACAACATTAACGAGAGAATAGGTACACTAAGCTACACTTCAACAAACTCTGAAATGGGTTCTAACGTTTTTTGATAGGATTTTCTGATAACAAGAACTGCAGCACATACAAGGTGGAGGATGAGAAGAAGAAGCTCACGATTGAGGAGATGAATGCTTATGATATGTACAAGGATGTCGATGAGGCGCTTGCAAAGCGACGAGGTTCCGTTTTTAGTGAAAAGTTCAGCCATGGGCTGCCGCTTGGGCTGAGACTCCCGAATGGAGTGGTAATTGGGCAAGATGATTAGAAAGTTGGAGCACTGTTAAGCCTCACGCGTCATTATTGTCGTTTTTCCCGTCAGAAATTGTCTAATATAAATCCAAATTCACTTAGATTATCTACAAAAGCTATTTTCTGATGTATATACTTGCTGTCCAAATATAAACTGCAACACAGTCTGTCTATTTGCAAGGTATTAGAGCCTGTATCCTGCTTCAGAATTGAATTTCTGGAGCATGCTTACCCTCCAAGTCCCCCTCTTCTACTTCTTCTCCTAGTTTGGATGTGGTGCTGCACCATAATCGATGATGCCTACAATATTAAAATTGGCATTGGCCAAAATATGGTCTCACGGTGGTGTCGGGTTCACTGAAGGAGAGCATGTAGAAAATTGGCTTGGAAATTACATTTGAAGTCACAGGGACAAAATTACGCTGCAACAAGCTTGACGTTATACTCGAGATCCCATTCCGCCTTGGGGTCATCTTTGCGAGGCTCAAAGGTGACAGTGAGGCCACTCTTGACAGCAAACACACTGTCATTCTCGAGGAAGTCGGACTTTGCGTCAAAAATCTGGGTGGTAAGAGGCTTGTAACCTTCGGCAGTGACCTAGCAGAAGAGTACATTTAGAACTATGCGTTTCAACAAAGAGTACGTCCTTGGTCAAATCACTCACGATAAGGTGGATATGTGCCGGTCGGAACTCTTGTCTATCGAGAAGTTGCAGAAGCTTTCCAGCGGGGCCATCCATTGGAATCTGATATAAAAAGAAACGTTAGAATTTTCGGGCTCGATGTTCGCTTGGAAATGCGAAGTGCGCAACATACCGGGTATGGCGTCGGGCGGAGGCAGTAGAATGAATACTTGCCCTCCGCATCCGTGACAAAGACGCCGCGAAGGTTATGATCAATCTGCTTCTCATCTTGCTGCTCATATAATCCTGCAATGGAAAAGAATTGTTAGATTTTATTTTGGGTCCTGCGCAGTAGGTTGGGTGGCAGGTTTGGTACCATTCGTAGAAGCCTGCCAGACATCGACCTTGGCATTGGCGAGTGGCTTGCCAGTTTGGGCGCAAGTGATTTGGCCGTGCATCAAGGCAACTTGGCCGTCTGAAGGTGTGTTAAAGGTAATGGTGGTGCCATTTTCGCGGATGGGGGTGTCGGCGCGCCAAAATGGGCCGAGGATGGCCGATGAGGTCGCGGGGATGCCAGCCTTGTTGGCAGCCTGCACAGTAATGTCGTCAACGAGTCTGCAAAATTTATGAGGTTAGTGTATTAAACAAAGCGTCGATGAGAGGCGAAAAATATATGAGTCAACGTACGACTCCAATCCGAGGACGTCGCACATGAGCATGCCCTCGTTGCGACGGTCGTCGCTCATCTGGCCAGCCCAGTTAATCATATTCACACCGGCGAGCCACTCGTCCATGGTGAGATCAACCTCGCGCGCAAAGTCGTGCAGGTGCTGGATGAATGCACTCATGACGGTGCGGATGCGCGGCGAGGCATTGGGGCCAGTCGCATCAATGACAGACTTTGTGAATTCCTGGCCGAGCGGCTTGTTCTCGTCTTCAGAACCCATGACGATGTATGTGGTAGCTTGCTATGTTGGATTGCTTGGCAGTAAAATTTACAACAGATCTGGAGTTTTCTCTGTCTCTGCGTTTTCTCTTTTCAAAAAGGTGCGATGGGATAAATGTATAAGAAAGCTGCTTCATAAGCCAGTCCAGCTAGTTCCAATCCAGTAGCTTATAAGTAGCGTATGGCGGAGTCAGTCAGTACGCTTCCGGCCTTTTCCCACAATCTCACTCTCAGTCAGCTATAACAAATCAATCCTACAGAGTGTGCCTCCAATCACATCCTGGCTATTACAACCACATATCGCGACTGCCACTGCAAGCCTCAAGCTGGTGCGGAACGGTGCCGCAGACATGCCGATGCTGTCGGGAAGTGCACCTAGGAAAGCGTCGGGAAGAGGTGGTTTCCCCTCCCCCGCACTTCGCTTGCATCCCCGCAGCCGCTAATGGTGTCCCCAGGACATGGCCTATCCAATAGGCGAAGAGGTGAATGAAGGCAGAGGCAGGGGCCGCGGAAATCCTCCAGCTTATCCCACGACCAGCTTTCATGAGTGGGTGCTGGCGGCCGACACGACCGACGACCCACAGCAGCCGGACAGTCTGTATAAAGACCAGAAGAAAGAAAGGCCGTAGCTTATTAGGTCCTCTTGAGACGTGTTGAACCAGCAATGGGCTGGTGGCTGCCTTACTGGTTCGGGCCGCGTCGGCCGCCAACACTGACTAGCGAAAGCTGATGCGTTCCTGGCACATTTAACTAGTTATCCCTATTCCTGTGAGGCAGGGCTGATGTATTTCCGCGCGGTCCGCCCGCCCGTCAATGTGCATGCGCCGGTGTAAGCCGCGCATCGGGGCAGACTTTGCAGCCACAGTAGGAAAGAGAACTCTAATTCCCCTTTTTGTAAAAACAAAAACCGCTCTAAACAGGAGTCTATCTACTCAATTTCGTTTCTAAACACATCACCTTCTATAATCCTGTTCATCCCCGAAATCCCAAGTCGGCGCGTCCGTGCCATTCGGTCGGCTGGCCCGCTGGAAGCTAATATCCAGCCCGTCGATTTCCACCACCGGCTTCACGGCCGAGACGTCTCTTTTGTACGCCGCCGAGTACCAATGGTCCAGGTACTTGGGATTATCCACAAAATCGGGGAATAGCTTGCGCATCTGTCGCAGCGTCGTGCCCGAGATTTGATCGACGCTGTTGGCGTGGCGCAGGGCCAATACCTCGTGGCCCATGGCGTCGTGGAGCTGCTTTTGCATTTTGGCAGGTAGCTTGCCGACTTTGAATAGAAGTAAATCATAGTGCAGAAGCGACGTCTTGCCGTGCCAGGAGCCGCCGCGCGTTGTGCGGTGGTACAGACCGACGAGGGCGGCGACGGCGCCCATGCAGCCTGTGCCGTAGTCAGATATCGGGAATGGCGGCACAACGGGCTCGTCGAGACCCATGAAGCGACCCTGTTCCCATGCAATTCCAGTGACCTAAACGAGGGATTAAAAAATCATCAGTTCACCGTATTTTGGATAGTATACATCCGAATTACTTACACAGTCTGCAATTTGTTGCCATCCAGCTCGATGCGCCCATTCTCCTTCGTAGCCAAAGCAGTTCTCGTTGACATAGACGATGCCCTTGCCGCGCTTCGCTGCCAGTTCGGAAAGCTTTTGGGGGCCATATCCAAGCTTTTCAAACGCACCGGGTCGATAACCGTCGACCACGATATCTACATCTTCTAGTAGCTTCTCAAAAATCTCGCGTCCTTTTGTTGTCTTCAGGTCAATGTCTGTGGCGTG
Source organism: Zarea fungicola (assembly GCA_900169235.1). NCBI lineage: Eukaryota > Fungi > Ascomycota > Sordariomycetes > Hypocreales > Cordycipitaceae > Zarea > Zarea fungicola. The sequence continues at coordinate 199,442 of FWCC01000178.1, forward strand.
TTTCCCCATGTTTCCGTCTACCTGGAAAAATGGTACATCGCTCAGATGCGGACTTGTCACTTTGAGCACATCAGCTCCGTATTCGCCCAGAATTCTGGTAATGACGGGGCCGGCAATGATGCGACAGAGCTCCAGCACCTTGATACCGGACAAGACTCTGCCTTTTTGTGTACGAGGAAGTGGCGACTTGGGTGTTGTGGACTCGAGGCTCTCGACAGACCAGGGTGGCAGCGCCAGATTTGCCTTTCCCTGTTAAACATTGGTTAGTAAATGGAGTCATATCCATTAATAGTTTTTGAAATAGCATACATGGGGAGTAGTGACAAATTCGGTATGCTTAATTGCTTTGACTCCTGCCTGTTGATGTTTCCTATTCATAGCCTCCAGTTCGGCCACGGAAAATGTCTGTACAGCACCCTCGATGACTTCCACAATCTGCTTATGCGTTGTGAGATCAGGGCGATGGGACTCCAAGCCAATCATTTTCAATGTCGTCGATGCTTCCAGCGAGCCATGGATATGGTAGTACTCGCCAGCGTCTTTGGTCTGGTACAAGTTTGCCGACAAGCGCCTATACGAATCTGACTGTGCCTGAAGTAAATCCGTGTCTTGTGCCATAATCATCAGTCAATTGAGTATAAAACGAGTATTCTTACAAGACCAACCTTTGAGAAATTCTCGAACTTTCTTATCCAATTTTCCCAAGCCACCTACTCGGGCGAGGTACGCCTGGAACAAAAAAGCAGTTGTCTTTTCCAGATTAACATGCACCTTGGCCTCTTGGGCGTTTCCATCGCCCCCAGTCTCCGCCAGAAGAGAAGCTATGGTTCCTTCAATGGCTTTTAGTGCTGCAGTCGTTTCTGTCTCTTTGAATGGAATTGGAAAATAGGGCTGGTCACGATCCGCGGTGAAGTGAATCTTGCTTCTCCGGGCGATTGCCTCGGGCGGCAGAGATATCGGGTCAAAGAGGCCAGATAAATATTCCAAAATTCGAATTGCTTCCTCTCTGGAGGAGTACTCTATTGCAGGAATCGCCATGATTGTACTCTTCGCAAAGGGCTTGCAAGAAGCAGGTATGTGCTGTGAGCTTTGCCTTCTTTCCACTGGGCTGGGGTATTTCCATTGCTAATAATAATTCACGCTAATTATTTCCGCGCCAGTGGTCAAGTCTCTAAAATTATTTCAGAATGCTTTATCTCTTCTGGCTTGGCACAGTGCGCGCACTTCGGATGTAGGAGTGCACTACCCGGTGGTACCACATCCGACCCTAACACAAGGTTGGCTCAGGTCCGCGAATATCCGTTTAGTATATTCCTCTGTAGGGTACAATGGGCATATTTTTTTCGGGCGGCTTTTACTGGAACGAGATACTATTCGTTGAAGCAATATACGTATTATATGATTCAGGTCCAGTACGCTTAAGTTTAGACATTGGGTATGGAGCCGTGCTTTGTACTCCGAAGACGCCCCGCCCATTATCCAGGAAATATGATCGATAAACTTACAACTTGGCGACACTCTTCTCGCTCTCCCGAAGCTGTTTTCGCAAAATCTTGCCGCTTGGGCTACGGGGTACCACATCAATGAATACCAGCCCACCGCGTAGCCTCTTATAGTTGGCCACCTTGTCTTGCACATATTGCAACAATTCTTTCTCCGATATCTTGCCTTTGCTCGCCGGTGTCAGGACAACAAATGCCTTGGGCGCTTCGGTGTCTCCGTGAGGTACGCCGATTACACCGGCGTCGAAAACAGCTGGATGCGCCTCCAGAATACCCTCGAGCTCAGCCGGGGCAACCTGCAAGCCCTTGTACTTGATGAGTTCCTAGAGTTCTGTTAGCCGACATTGGAAGTAGATGCATCTCTTGATGCGACTCATCGGTGGGAATCGTAGCGGACTGACCTTTTTGCGGTCCACAATGTGAAACAGATTGTTTGCATCGATGCGTATAATGTCTCCTGTTCGAAGCCAGCCGTCATCCGTAAACGTCTTTGCATTGGCCTCGGGGTTCCTATGGTAGCCCTTTGTCACTGTCGGCCCTTTGATGAGGAGCTCACCCGCTTCACCGGGACCGACGTCGTTTTCTTCTTCATCTACAAGGCTGCAAATATCTCATTAGATTCACTTGTCCAGAACGAAAGACTCCCCCTTTCCAGGCGGGTGAGTGGGACAATGGTGGTGGGCGACACTTACCGAATCGATAGGTTGGGGAGTAAAACCCCCAAGCTACCGGCTTGTGTCTTGTCATTTAGCTCCGTAAACGTCGCGGCACCCGTGGTCTCGCTCATGCCCCAAACTTGACCAATGACAAGATTCGGCAGTTTTTTATTCGCCTCGGCATGCAGCTCGGGGCTGATGGGCGCTGCACCAACAGTGGCCTGCTTCATCTGCAGGAACTGGTTCTTGATGCCCGGGTGCTTGGCCACGGCGAGGTAGATCGGTGGCACGCTGAAGAGGAGGTTGATCTTGAGCTCCGAAACATACTGCACAAACTTTGGCAGATCAAATTTGGGCATCCAGTACGTTGTCGCATTGACCGCCATGTCAGAGGCAAAGAAACTGACGACACCAGCAATGTGTGCCGCGGGCAGATGCGCCAGGCTACGTTTGACCCAGGCCTCTCTTTTGTCCCAGTATTTTCTTGTTACATGAGACGTCAAGAAAACCTCGGCAACCATGTTTTGGTGTGAAACCAGAACGCCTATCGAAAATTTAGTTTTTTTACGTCCACACAATCGCCAACTGCTTGATACGTCGGGCGGTAAGTGAAGGAAGCTTGGACGGCTTAAGGCATTGAAAAAAAAAGTAAAATAAAATACCTTTGGGTAGACCAGTAGTGCCGGACGAGTACAATATGCAGATTGTACTATTCTCAAGCTCATGCGAATTGGTAATCACTCTCCAGTCTAGCTTATTGCGAAAGTCGCAGGCGACTGTGCCATCGGCGCTGTAGAGTTTGATCTCGGGATGGGACTCGAGGACGAGCACTTGGCGCTCCGAAAGGCCAGCCTCCTTGGCAGCAAGCACGGAGCTCTCCAGAGCGTCCTTGCTGCAGATGAGAATTTTGCCCGGCCCGTCGCGCAACTGCCTCGCGAGGTCGGACGGTGTGTTCATTGGTGAGCCAGCCGAGTAGATGCCGTCGGCCGCAACGACGCCATGAAATAGGCACGCCAGCGCCGACTGACCAGAGGAGACCACCATGACAATATCGCTTCCGGGACCATTCTTACCCACGCCATACTCATGGCGCAAAAAGTATGCAAATTGCTTGGCGAGGTCGCGGGCGCGAGCCTTTGTAATGCCCTGGGCCGGGTGGCTTGCCTCTGCATGAATGACGCTGTCTTCTTTGGCGCGCGAGTGTGATGTCTCTATTACCAAGGAAAAACTCTACGGTAAGCAAGTTTGCGACGGTGATAATTTTCTTGGGAGAGCCGAGGTTCTCACCAAAGAGATATGTCAATAAGTCGACATTAGGTATGTCAAGCGAGCCTTTGCCTCGATAAATCATTTTTTTTAATGCCGCGAATAAAAATGACAATTACAGCAGATGTAAAAGGGTTTAGTATATGATATTAACTCGAACAGAACAGTGTCGGAAAATGGGCGGCGTTATATGAAGGTGCTATATGGAATGATTAGTATTGTTTTACCCCGGACCCCTCGGGGCTTGCATTGAAAGTGGATGCTTCCCCACGAACGGAGAGGTTTATGTAACCATTATTCGGAATAAACCCGTACAGCGCTGATGACAAAAGAACAGCCACATTGGTTCGGCAATTCCAAGCCATTTTTGTACTGATAATCTGACAGATTTACTCTTCAACGAGGCCCTCTGATTGGTCAGGAGAGTTCCATAGCAGCGGTCTAACTAAGACGCGAGTATCAAAAACACCATCATAAGCACTAGAAATAGACTCAAGTAAATTAGCTACCTGTTGTAGAAGATAGAAATAGCCTCAGATTCGTAAAACAGCCCGCTACCTGGTACTGGCGGCATTTTGTAACGGCAGCGGACTATCCGAGTACGCTAGTCCTGAAGAAATTTAACCTATCAGAAAGCTCCACTAGTAAGCGAGGTTCGAGAGTCATGCCTTTATTCCAAATTGCCATGATGTACCAAAAGAAATTTAAAGTTAATTATTAGAAAGGGTATTTTTAGCACATGGCTGCTGACGGGGCTTTTGTTAAGGCTCTTAATCAACTTTAACGTCGCTGCTTTCAACAATCCACACTACGACAGTTGCTTACAACTGTTCAATCTTCCGTAGTATAGTGGTCAGTATGCAAGCTTGTCACGCTTGAGACCCGGGTTCAATTCCCGGCGGGAGAGTCCGCCAGCATCCCTCAGGATGTTTGTCTTTTTTCTTTTTTTTCCCCCCTTCTGATTCTTTTTGATTTCTTGAACAAGAGATTTTTTTCCATCTTTGCTTCGGGCCGGTATAGGGTATGTGTGTCTTTTTTTCTTGGTACGGAATACCTATCTACGGCCAATAAATCCAGGACATCCATGTCTTATCTTTTGCGTTTCCTTTTATTGTTTTTTATTCTCTTCTTTCGCTTCTCCATTTAGACTTCTTGCTGCGGTCCACGCGACTCATACGCGGAGCAAACAGCGTACCAGTTGCTCACTCACGGCTACATCTATAGCGAATAAACGAGCATTGCCCACAACTTCTAGACCAACTTCATCTACAACTTTTAGAGCCACCTAGCTCAGTTTATTTGAAATTAAAATGGGTTTACCCTGTCATCACCTTGTAGAGGCAGTGTAGGCAGACACATCAATCAGTATTATTATATACCATATACATCAGTATTTACTTGAAATCAAACTCCATTTTGGCACATGACCGATTTCGTCAGGCTCAAAGTTGGTTGAGGCGAGAGGAAGGTGTCACTGAGGCGTGAGCGTCATTCAACGAAATACTCCTTGCCCCTTATTTATATACCGCCCACTCCTTTCTCAACGCCGCTTCCCAGTCGCCGAAAAACTGAATATCGCCGTGATGATCTAAAATCTCGCCCGTGTGTAATGTGCGATTCAAGGGAGGCACAACAAACGACTCGTGATCGCTTCGGCAGATGCGGGTTGGGCTGGTTACGCTAGTCGTTTCCGTAGCGCTGGTTGTAGAGCTTTCGGTTGTCTTGTTTCCTGTACCGGTTGTAGTTGTAGTTGTGGTTATTTTACTTGCTGTGCTGGTTGTTGCGGTTGTGGTGCTTGGGGTTGCGCTTGCTTCGGCGGTCGTGCGGGCACAAGCCATGCAGAAGCATTCCATGCAATACAAACATATCGAAAAGTCCTCACTAGACGGGATATTGTGCAGACACTGCGCACAATTTCTGTCCGACAGCTGAATATTCGGTAATTTTGGTTCCATCCGCTGCAGAATAGGAGAATCGCTTTGCGTCGTCATAGATGCATTGGGATTGACTCGCCTCATAGACTGAGCCAGCGACCGGGCTCGATCAACGTCGCCGTCCGCCGTCATGAGCCAGAGGAGATTGTCGAGGGCGTACACATCATTCTCCGGCTCCGAGTCAGCCAGCAGGTCCAAGCTGTCCAGGACCAGCGGCTTCAGCGTGGCTTTTGCTTCAACCAAATTTCCAACAAGGCGGTAGTAAAGTCCGAGATAAATCGTTGCCATGTTTACATCCGAACCTCGAACGTTTGCCGGTGTGTCCGTGCTTTGGTGCTGGTCTTGCTGTGACCGGACCTCGCCCAGCTTTTCTATCCAGTCTGCCGCCTCTGCTGATTGGATACCCACGCGGAGCAACTCTCTCTTGTACAAGGCCGCAAGCCGTTGAAAAGAAATAGCGTGCGCCTGCCGAATTATGATCGTTCCTCTAGGGCGATACTCGACTAGTGAAATTTGCTCAAAAACAGCTATCGCGTCATTCACTAAATGACTGTATGCGCAAACGGCACCGTAGGCAAGACGCAGATAAAGAACAATCACAGGGTCTCGCAAGTCATGGGCAGTAGCAATCGCCGTCTCCAACAGCTCGAGAGTAGCTTCCGTTTTGCCGGTTTTGCTGGCCGCCTTGGGGATCCAATCCAAGACCAGGCGTTTGTTGGCCTGACCAAGTATCATTTCCACCAACCGACTCTCGCCTTTTGTCTTCTTTGCAATCTGCAAGGACATTTCATCAACAAGCTGCATCATATCTGCATGAAGATTTTCATTGTAAATAGTCTCCAGGTATCCAATTTCAGACTGAAACAGCTCTGATGGATTGAGCTTCACCCCAGCAGCTGCCCCCATAGCCTTGCGGTAGTACTCCAGTGATTCCTCTATCTGGGATGTATGGTAATAACAGCAGGCAATGAGATAGTAATCTTTGTATAATCTCCATTTGCTGCGTTGCATAGCGCCCGGGTTGAACCTGCCCTCAGCTGCATTGCTCTCCTCCAGGGCCACGCATTCGAGCGCCATCTGCAGTGCTTCGCCGTATCTTTGGTCTTTGGTCAGACAATATGCCATTCTCCCCAAGGTGAGAATTTTGTTGTTATCCATGGCCAGAGCTTTCTTATAATGAGCGAGCGCGTCATCATGCCTACCAAGAGTCAGGTATGTACTTCCAACTCTGCGATGCCAGACTCCGCTTTCAGGGTATCCGGCCCATTCAGCTGCTTTGGTAATTCTGTCGTCAAGAGATATTTCCAGCCAGTGGCTGTCGGTACCGCTCCTGTAGCCAGAAGCCATAAGGGTGGCGCTCTGAACAATGTCGAAGCAAAAGACAGTCGGAATATATCCTTCGAAATCGGCGCAGAGCCAGGCTTTGGCGTAGTGACGACCAATTACTTCGGAAATCTTGGCTGGTTGCTTGGCCACTGACAAGGCGAAATCTTTGGCGGCACCACTGAGGCACATGACCACATCCGGATCTACAAACCAACGAATAATGCCTGCGAGGTTGGCATCGTTGAGAACCTCCAAACCCTCATTGTTTTTCAGGTACAGAATTGTCCATGACGTGAATGCCGGTTCATCAATAAGCATTGCAGCGATCTGCGGCGCAAGCTCCTGTTTGTCTTTAGTACTGACGACAGCTGGATCAAGCGCAGCGACATGCTCTTGCCAATACCATGCTGCATACTGCCTTATGGCCGCTTTCCCTGGCCCAAGCTTAAAGTTTCCAAACCACGCCGCATCGGAAAATATCCGGAGACATGTTTTCACGATATGTAACCGTGCCTCGATATTATCAAAGGCAATTGTTGGTCGGAACGTGGCGTCTGCAACATTCGTCGAAAAATTTCTGAAGAATTCACGAACTGTACTATGGAAGAAGCTGACAGATGTCGTAGATTTCTTGGACCGGTACTCCAGCTCGTTATTCATAACGATACTTCGTGTGGGGCTGTGCGGAGAGCTGGATCCAGCCGATGACATGCTCAGCCGACGTCTCGCCTCTTCATGCGCTCTTGGATTCAAGGCGCGCCCAGGTACAATGGTATCACTTATGCTAACGCGCCGGTCTGGGCTGTATTTTGACATTGGACTGGCATCTCGCCTGAGGGACCGCTGCTTTCTCTCAAAATCTTTGATGAGGTCGTCGGTAGTCAGGCCGTCTTCTCTTTCGAGTTCGAAGAAGCAACCATATTGGCCGCGGAGAGTTTCTTCTAAACGGAATGGCGGATCACCGAATTCCAGGATAAGAACGGCTTCCAACTGTTCCAAAGACAGAGCCTCCTCTGCACACACTATCCAGCGCAGCATTTCATTGAGGTCATCGGCCTCTTCTTGAGAGATGGTATCGGCCAAACTCTCAAGAGTTCTCAACAGCATTCCATCAATTTCCTTGGGGAATGTCTCCAAGCTTTGAAGGATTGAGCGCGGGTGACGCTTGCGGTTGAGCTCTGCCAACATGAATTTGGCAAGAATAAAAAGACCATCGACCTGTCTTTCCATCGTTCTCATAACCTCCTCTCTAAATGCTGGCGCAGTACGAGCCAGAATACGAGACTGCGCAACGCCAGTGGCAATAAAAGCGGCCACATCGCCGGCGCTTCTATCAGTCGTAATTTGAACAGTGCTGAAGACGTCACCATCCGCTTGAGGGTCAAGGGCATTTGTGATGGTGTCCGTCATGTATGATCGGCCAATAAGAGCAATGTAAATATTTGACGACGATGGCACTTCAGTATTTGTATCACCGCCAGGAGCGAGCTGAAAGAGCAACTGATCGATCTCCTCGTGGTATGCTTCGTCAATCCCATCGAGGAAAATATATGTTGGGGTATTTCGTGCGAGGTTTTGGAGAGGTTGAACAAGTAGGCGCCGAAAGGCACTTGCCACGGTTTTGATCTCGTCGGCGCTCTGGAGGCTGTTCATCAGAGATTTGGCGTAGGACGCGTCAGTCTCGCTCATTTGATAAGCAATGTCGCGCAGAGCCTGAACAACCGATCTAGTTTCGGGGTTATTTTCTCTGAAGAAGAAGTATGCCATGTTTCCGAGGCTCTCTATACCCCACGAAATGAGGCGGGCTGTCAAGAAAGATTTCCCAGTACCTGCCGGAAAGTCAGAAAGGTGGCCATAAGCAATGTTCTGCGAAGTAACAGGCTCCTAAAGGGAATTGCTGCTTACCAGGACTTCCGCATATCCACAAGTACTTCTTTTCACCTCTGATCCACGACTGTAATGTTTCGTCTTTGCATATCCAGTCGCCCGTACCAGCGATTCGCGACTTGCTAAACGCTGAAAAGAAGTCCTCTGCAAATGGCGACGGCTCAAGAATGGCCTTTAACTTGTCTCTTTGGTACAGATCAATTTGACCGAGATGATCCAGACGAAGATTCCTCACGTTTTCGTTGACAAGAGTCACCAAGTTTTCAACCCGCTCGGTGGTATCCTGGAGCCGCGACACACTTCCGTATGTTTCCGCGAGAACTAGCTTCTCTTCACCAGTCGTCAGTATTCGGAGCCTCTCCAAAGCTGGCTGAACGGGGCTTCCCATTCCGAATAGGCGCTTGAAGTAGGCCTTGAACCTGCCACGGCGGACTTCCTGTGTGGATATGACGAGCACTTCGAAGAGAGTTGCCATGATGCTGGTTAGTTTTTCTTGCAGTGACGGTGATAAATTATGCTGAATATATATGTTTAGGCGAGACGTAAAGTCCTAAATGGATGATGTCAGCGACGGGAAGCTGCCTGGATAGAAAAGCAGGCAATGGATTTTCCAGGCTTCCCGGTTCTAGATGCGTACCTGCAACTGCTCAAGCAGGTCAATGATACAATCATACATGGCACTGGTATCTTGGGCGGCCTTTATGAGATACATGACGGCGCTAAACACATTCTGCGCGGGCGGGAACCCTTCCTCAGCGACGCCAGCCACAATGCCTCCAATAACCTCGATGGGCTTCATAGTGGCGGCCAGGGCGCCAAACAAGGCATGCCGCTTGCTTCGAAAGCTCGAAAATTGCTCATTCTGCCGCTCCACCTCCTGGATGAGTTGATCGACCGTGGTGATCTTTGGTGACATAAAATCATCCAACAGGACCTTGGCCGAGTCTGACAACTTTGACGACTCTGAATAGCGTTTGGCAGCATCCGCTGCAATGGCCGCAAATCTAGCATCCATCACCGCGGTCTTGTAGTGCAGTATTGGGGGACCCAGAGTGGCTTGACGCTAACATCGAGGTTTCTGTTCGGATCTAAGGGACAAGTTATAAGTTTGCCCTTTTTTTCAGGGACTTGTCATCATCTTAATAAACGGTGTGAAACGGCAAATGACTCCAAGTCCTTGTGGCTGCCTTGGGCTTTGGTACGGCGCCTGTATATTGAGCCCGACCAGTAGGATCCACCACTGACACGACGGTCGCAACGGGCCGCCCCTGGCTGTGCCACCAATACATGCGCAAATCCATGACAATGCCTTTGTATGTAGTGTACGAAGCGGAGATCAAGAGAAGATGATACAAAGCACAAGGGGGCAATGGTCGATGACAGGATGATGAACCTGCTGATTGTCTGAGCAAACAGCCAACCTTGTGATGTGCTACAGGAGGTGAAGAGGAAGGTGCGGTAACTGCGTTGCACACGTGACAAATCAAGGTTACTTGGAGTTGCTAACAAGCTTTATCCATGATCAGTACATTACAGGCAACTTTACTTTTGAGTTGCTTCATCCCTTAATTACAGGCACATTGAAATAATTTACAAAAACTTCGAGTCACTCCGCCTTGGCAGGGTTGCAGCCGGATGCAATACTGGACATCCGGTGCGCCTGTCAGCAGCTAGGCCCCAGCTCGCAGGGCTATGCCCGCATATCCAGTGAAAGCACAGAGTATTATTATTAGCTGCGAAACTTTGCACCTGACTAGGAAAAACATTGACGCCTCACGCGGGGGTGGTTTGTTAGCCCTTCGATGGCCACAGATGCAGCGATGCGTAATCAAGGTCAACGCAGCTGAATGACGAATGATAGCTAGTTGCTGAATATCCCGCTGCCTCAGCTGACTGCCTAGCGAGTCGCTGAGCACTGCAACGCCAAATCCAGGCTGAATCTGGTCTGGTTTGGGCCGTGCAGCAACAGCCGGAGGTGTGCATTCAACCTCTCACCAAGCCGCAGTTGTGATGGAAAAAACACATCTGGTAAAACATTATAATTAGTTGTTGCATTATTTTATACGTGCCGGGATGTATGTCAATGCTGTGTGGACAATAGTGGAATGTAGTTCACGGCCACTCCTTCATTTACAGCGTCCTTATTTTGTCGGGCGGAATTCTGGTTATCCGTATGCGCTACGGAGATGACCGTCAGTATTAAATCCCCAAACATGGGATCGCTTCTATAGCTTAGCTAAATCGTAATCATTGAAATTTTTAATGACCCAATGCTCTCCGATTCAGCTGAAGCGCTCTCCGTAGCCTCACCGGGCGAGACAGCCGAGTGACAAATAAAACGAACACCCGCGCCGAGACTCTCTTGGCTCCGTTACAAGACACCGTCGACACAGCCAGCTTCTTACTACGCAATTCACGACTACACATACAAAAAATCGAGATACAATGGCTATGGCAGCGAAACCTCAAGGACCACCGGTGAAATACGCCGTGGCCTTGTTCAACGGCTTTCAGCTCCTCGACGTCGCCGGCCCACTCGACGTCCTCTCTGTACTCGCTCAGCAGGTCCCCATCGAGGTGTACGTGCTCGCGGCCACGCTGGATCCTGTAACCTCGCGGACGGCCCGGCCCGGCACCGTTGGGCAGGAGATTGTGCCCACGCACACGTTTTCCACGGCGCCGGAGGATATTGAGGTGCTGCTGGTCCCCGGCGGCGGCGGCACACGGGACACCGAGGCGACACAGCCACTGGTGGACTATGTGCGGCAGACGTTTCCCGCGTTGCGGTATTTCCTCACCGTCTGCACCGGCACGGCGCTGGCGGCGCGGTCTGGAGTTTTGGATGGGAAGAGTGTGACGACGAATAAATTATCGTTTGATTGGGTACGTATACCTGTGATTAAGACACTTCTTAACTATATAAATATGCAAAGAAGCAAAAAGAGTCATTGTGCTGATGCTGGGGTGTTTGTTGCAGGCCGCCTCTCAGGGTCCCAAGGTCAACTGGATCCGCCACGCGCGCTGGGTGACGGATGGCAATATCTGGACATCATCGGGGATCTCGGCCGGTATTGACATGATGTATGCCTTTGTTGCTGATCAATATGGAGAGGAGGCCGCCGCCGAGGTTGCGCAACGACAAGAGTATATTCGACACACGGATCCCAACAACGATCCCTTTGACAAGTCAGCCGCGGCATAAGTAAGTATATGATTTGGATGATAAACTAAAGATGAATTAGTTGAAAGCTTGACTTACTCCACTCTACTGTAAAATCTTTATTTAGATATTTCATATTCAGTATATCTACAAATATATGGCCATCTATGTACATCCTCGGCTGCACCTTTAGATATTCAGTCTTTCTTTTCTTTTAGCCAAACAGGATTGGACCAACTGGCTTCCCGAGCAAATCCAACAGTGCATCCAGAATGAACTTGGGAACGACATCCAACGTGGATTTATCCAGCAGCGACGAAACCACCGTCTGCTTCGTACACCCGGGCTTGGGCTGCCCGCCATCCATCATCCTCTTCAACCACGCAATTGCCCGCGGCGCGCCCGTCGCCGCACAGCTCCCATGCTCGGAGCCCCAATCCCTCACATACTCCACCGTCGCGCCGCCCGCGCAGTACATGTCAAACACTTTATCCGAGTCGGCTACGGGGCTGACCTCGTCGTGCACTGACTTGTACCAGTACAGTGGGATCGTCGGCACGGCCTGGCCCAGCGCAATCTCCTTGAGGATGCGAATCGCAATGGGATTGCTGTACATAAAGTCCGACTCGGCAAACAAGTCGTGGGCGAGATCCTGAAACGCAAACGTCGCCGCGTCCGCGAGGAGGCACTGGTGCGCGGTCTTGTCGAAGCTGGCGCGGTACTTTGGCTTCAGCAGACGGTCGACCTCCGCCTTGAGCTCGGGGTACTGCGAGCACAGGCCCCGGATGCCCGTGGGTATCAAGCCCGTGAAGAGACCCTTGTTGATTGTGGTGATGACGTTGGTGATGTTGGGCGTGGTGCCGCCAATGGCCGCGCCGGCGATGCGCAGCTCCGGCGCGTACGTGAGCTGGATCTCGGCCGCCCAGACGGTCGCGCTGCTGCCGCCCGAGTACCCCCACATGGTCACGGTGGCATCGCCCCGGATACCCGTGATGGGCGTCGAGGCGAGCGCCGCGCGGATCCCGTCGAGCGTGGCCTGCCCTGCGAGACGGTGCGCGAGGTAGGCGGCCTGCGGACCCTCGTAGTCGGGCAGGACCACCACCCAGCCCTGCTCCAGGGCGGCCTCGATGAGGAGGATCTCGGCCTGGGTGAGGATGGTCCCCAGAAGCGGCCCTGTGGCGGACTCGAGCTGCAGGCCGTACGACGGGGCGCAGTCAATCGACGAGGCGTCCTCGGCGACTTGGTACGAGAGTACCTTGCCCATGTCGGCATTGTGCGGCACCATGACTGTGAGGATGGTGGCGGTGGCATTGCCTAAGTTGTCATTTGTGCGGTATTGGAGCTGGTAGGTCGCCGCGAGGCGGACGGGGGCGAGCCCGAACGCGGCGATCGGGGCGGGCGGCGTGCGGTGACGCAGGATGCTACCGGCTGGTGTGCCCTCAATGTTCTCTGGGACAGAGTAGAATGTGTCTTGGCTTGGTAGGATAGGTGCGGCGCGCGGGTCATGGGGCAGTGAGGGTGCACATTGCGCAACAAAGACGTTGGCCAGGGCGACGGCCGCCGTGAGAACAGACTTGCCTACCATTTTTCTTAAACCAGAAGACTTCCTTCTTTGTCTCCTAAGTAAACCAAAGAAAGGAAGGAACTGGCTAGTTTCTGATACTTCATGGGAATTTCATTGTATATTATTTATATACAGTAGTAATACCGCAGGATGCATGGTTGCGGAGTTGTAACTGGCTCGTGCTGTGGCAGTCGGTGGTGTAAGTGCATCTTCACATGCCCAATCACTCTTCATTTCTGGTATGCATGATCGTCAATAATTTTACGCCGCAGCCACACACTGAGCACTTTTACTATGTAGTTCTTAATTCTAATTGGCTACCATTGCCCAGCTCCACGATTTGAAAGCGATAGTTTGCCCCTTTGGAAATTACGCCGGCCGGGGAGTGCCGGTTAGTAGGGTGTAGTGGTGCGCATAACGGAGAAGTATCTGTTATTGTTACCTGCTACATGGGGAAGGGAGAAGGCTGAAGAATTTAAATTAAAGAGCGCTAAGCGACTTACACGTGAAGACGTAATTTCTTCACTGTGCTGGCTTAATCCAGACTGTCAGTCGAACGTGGCTGAGATTGGATTACACTCTTCCTTTGTTATTTCTTTCAGTTTTTATTGCAGATATGCTCGAGTTTTTGAATACCATCACCACACAAGCCAAATATTGTCCAGTATTTTATGGCAACTTAGACAGGTACAGACGGCATAAGCGGGCTTCTGCTAGACTCAGGGCGTGCGACACGAGGCTGCGCTAGTAGCCATCCATGCCTGTGCATCGGAGCCGAGTTCCAGTATCGTGCAAGCGGCCGGCTTGCCCCACGAGGTTTGATATATGAATTCTGCAGGTCGATATACCGTAGTATAGAGTGGCGTTTTCATGGTATTTTCGCTTGTGATGATACTCTACCCACTGGGAGAGGGTTTGAAACTTTTCCGGGGGAGCGGCGTTTCGCCTCTTATTAATTACGACGCCCAACTATATGCTGCCACACTAAAACAAGGAGTACAAGTACTGATAAATAACAAATAACAATTTGATATTGTAGTCTAAAATCTGAATCTCTAACGAGCCAAAAAAAAAAGGATAAAAATGATGGAAAAGTGCTCATGCGCCTGCTTTGTATATGTAATGCTGGAATAAAATGACGCTCAGTATCGGTAAATGACGTTACTGCATATATCATTGGCACTTTCTTTCGCCGTTTGCTCGCGATTCTTGTTTCGTTTTCTTATACTTCGTGAGCATCTCTTTCCGCCTCTTCTTGAACTTGCTGATCAGAGAGGCGTGGGTTGCGTAGCGCCAGGGCAAAGCCAATCATGGGCACGCAGACACAGAGGCCTGCAATGCATAAAAGACCCTGCACGTAGCTGTAGCTGCTGATGATGGCGTCGCGAATGTCTGTTCCGACCGGGTAGTCCGCAACCACCTTGAACGGGTTGTTGTACATGGCCTGCGCGAGCGTCCGGTTGGGCTGAAATGCAAGGTTGGACTCGAGGGCTGGGTAAAGCGTCTGCGTCCAGATCGCGCCAGAAAGGCACGTACCCAGCGCGCTTCCGACATTGTAAAATGAGAGGTAGAGCCCAGTGAGAATGGCGACATGGTCGCGACTGGCGGAGGCCTGGATGGAGGCCTGGGTCGGGTAGGCAAACAGACCACCTGCGAGGCCTAGGAGGATCTGCGCGCTGATGATTCCCGTTCGTGACTGGCTGGAGGCGCCGCCGGGCTGATTGATGAGCAGCACAAAGGCAAGCATGAAGAGCAGCGTGCCGGACACAATAATGTGCTTTAGGCGTCGGACACGGTAGACAACAAGACCAACGAGCACGCCGCTGACGACACCGAAAAAGGAGAAAAAGGACAGGATTCGGGTGGCGGTCTCGATGGAAAAGTCAAAGGCGACGACGAGGACTGTGTAGAGGTAGTTTCCCTGAACGTACCAAGCAAAGTTGAGAAGGCTGCGCACGGCGAGGGCTGCCCAGACGCCGCGGTCGGTGAGCAGATGAAACGGCACCATGGGCGTCTTTGCGCGGTATCTCTCCCACAGAATGAACATTGGCGCGCAAACGAGTCCCAGAAGAAGCGGCGCAATGATTTGCGGGTTCCGCCAGTGAGAGACGGTGCCGCCGGCGACAGTCATCGGCGCGAGCACCAAGCTAAAAGCCGCCACGAGCACGACAAGGCCGATGAGGTCAACCTGCGAGGAGATATCCGCGATCCATTCCCTCCAGCTCTGCCAGCTAGACTCGTCGGCCTTGGTGACTGTTGGTACAGCAGCGTATTTATGCGTCGACGTCGCAACATTGCGATCCACGACGTACAGTGTCACAAGCAGCGGCAGGGATGCAATGGGGTATATGATGCACCACATGCCAATGCCCCAGCGCCACGTAGCAACGCGCAGCACCGCCGAGGTGACTGTGCCGCTCAGCCAGGTATTGATGACAAAGGGCAGCGCGGGTATGTAGCTGAAGAAGACGCGGGCGCGCATGGAGGAGAAATCGGCGACGAGAACCTCGAGCAGCAGGACGATGCAGGTGTAGCCAATCTGGTAGATGATGCCGCCGGCGCAAAAGACGTAGACGGAGGTGGCGGTGGACTCAATGGCCATGCCGAGGACGTAAAACAGGGTAGAGGCGACGACAACCTCGAAGCGGCCAAAGACGTCGGCAATCTTGGCGGCGGTAGGCTGTGCCGCCACGGCGACGACGCTGCGTAGGACATTGATGGTGGCGAGGTAGGAGTGCAGGTTGAAGCTGGAGGTAGCGTAGGGTGTGTAGGTGGACCGGACCTGGCTCTCGAGGCCATAGGCGTAGCCGACGACAAAGATGCCAAAAAAGAGCCAGAAGCGCTGCGTCGAGGTGAGTTGCGAGGTGACGGCATCCATGCGCGCCACGCCAGCGGCCCGGGCGGTCGATGTGGTGGTGGTCGACTGTTGTGATCCGCTGAGACGGCGGTGACTAGTGCCGGAGCTGCGGGAGTTGTCTGGTTGCAGTTGAAGTTGATGCTGTAGCAGCGGCTGTCTCTCAGTAAGGCCCATGTTTGGCGGTGATGTCTGTGAGAGATGGGACTCTCATCCAGGACTGTTTGGGGGACTCCTCTTCCGTATCGTTGGATCGTGAATAATACTGTATTGTTTAAAAGGACAAAATCATTATGAAAGAAAAAAGTCTCCAGGCAGAAGCGCAAAGGGGCCAGGTGTGCAGCTGACAACGGGTGTGCTGGCCCGATGTGCGTCAGCCGCAATGCCAGCCCGAGACAAGACAGGGCTCCAGCTATTGAGAGTCACGAGTGGGACGGGGGACGATGGCTTTGGAGCAGGGGCATATTTCGGATTCTAAATAGACTAAAAATGAGGGAATTTTGACTGCGTCTAGGATGGAAAATGTATTTGTCAGGGGTGTTGCTGGGTGCAAGGATTCGAGGACGCCTTGCATGGTGCTTTGCATAAGATAAGATGGGTGAAGCGGATCAGATAACTGACGACGGGAGACTGGGATCGTGAGATTACAGGCTAACTTACAGGGGGACCTGGCAGCCGTTACCTACCTATAGCGGTGTGCTGTCAAATTTCAGTGGGCTCGTTAGAAGCTTACAGGACTGCCCGCCTACCAGTTGGCAGTACAGTGGCAATGACAGGTAGCTTATAGTGGGCTCTCCCGCCATGCACCCCGAAATAGTACCCCCACCTTGCAACAGCGCTACAGGGTGCGGTAGCCAGCAAACCAGAGAGCAGTGTCGTCACCGAAAATGCGCTGTAGACAGGCACCTGCCCTTCTTGTCCACATCTACAGGCTACAAATAGCCAGGCAACCCACTAAACCCTGTCTCCACAGCGGCAGTGGCCCCTTCACCTGATCACTAAAAATGACACTGGCCAGACTTGGTACCCGCTCGCTACCCGCTGCAGCGCCGCCCGTTGTGGTCCGCCGTAAACCGAATTCGTCCGAGACATGCCTGCCCGAGGCTGGGATGTCTTGGAGTGTTCTCTGTTCTCTGTCTAATCCATGGATAGACTTTACACTAAGAGAGAATTTGCGAGAAAGACTGTGGGCTACTTGTACAGGAAAATTTCGGGCTGATATTGCACCGGTATTGGTATTACGCATATGCATGATTATCCTTTGCTCAGCCTTCGGGTGCAAAACCGGTAATGACTGATCAACTGTCATGGGGCTGCCGCAGCGCCACTTTTGTTCCCCTGCATCCACCTTTGCCGACAACGGGCTTGATCACACTGCTACCAAGACTTTTTATCGCCGTGGAGAACGGAGTTGGTTTATATGACGAGTCCGTGTTGGAGATGCTGGTGTGGGCATGTTTCGGCAAGGCAGGCGTCAAGTTTCAACATCAACTCCAACAGTCTGTCCCACGATGTCTACTACCAGCATACATCAAGAGCGAGATATTCTCGCTATGCGAATAACACATACCAACTATCAAGTAGCACCAAAGTCATCAAGCTCAGGTTTATCTATTGACGGTGCCGTTGGAGCCACGGCCACTCGTACTTGACCTCCTTCTCCACGCGCCTGACCTACGAATCAACACCTCCTACCTCTCGAAAGCGCTTCTCCGTCCAGTCAAAAATGGTATCGTACTTGAAACCACGAGCCAGGAATGCTTGACGAAAAAGTCGACGGAGGTGAGCGTAATCAGGCCCGTCCTTGAATCCCAGAGATCTAGTGTACCTCATATATGTCGCAAATTCGCCTGGGAGTCCCCTGCAAAGCTGCGCCACTGAAACGCTCGTCATTTTCTCTTTAATCAGCTCATTTCTTTCTTCCTCGGTTTCTGTTTCAATGTCCTGCCATGGCAGGGAGCCACGCGCGAGACATATCAGCGCATTTCCCAGCGACTCCAAGTCATCACCCCAAGACTGCTCTGTCCTATAGTTAGCCAGCAGCGATATACAGGTCCAGGATATACAGGTTAAAGAAAACTCGCCTTGTCCGTTGTGGCTTTTGATGCTTGCGTATCCTCTGGTGCCGCCAAATGGCAGTCCCTGCCCGGCCTCGGAACGCTCATCACTGCGACATTCTTTAGCTAACCCGAAGTCAATACTATATAATATGTTGCCTTTGGCACCGATCCCCATGAGAAAATTATCTGGCTTAATATCGCCATGTAAGAGCCCTTTGCTGTGAATATAACGGATTCGGGAAATAGCCTGGTCGGCTATAAGGAGGACCGTCTTGATCGAGAACTGTCGGTCGCAGTAGTTGAAAAAGTCCTCAAGGGATGGCCGAAGAAGCTCATGAACCAATATATAAAAGCCGCCTTCGTCGCCAAACCAAACGAGCTGTGGTATTCCGACGCCCCCAGAAAGCACTTGGTATGCGCGTGCCTCTGCCTTCAGCATCCAGAGTTCATTTTCGGAGTTCATAAGCTTGATGGCAACCTCATTGTTCAGAGTTGTGTCAGTTCCTGGCCATGTTAGAAGCTATGCGGAGAGACGCGAATGAGTGTACACGCATACCTGCATAAACGAGACCAAAACCCCCAGCACCAATTGGATAGTCGATGCGGTAGCGTTCATCAACGAGGAGATCCTGTAAGGTCGTAAGTTGAGCGGCTAATCTAGAGATGAGAAGCTTCTTACCTTCATTTTCTTTTTTATTTAACTTTCATATTTTTCGTACAGAATGCACTTTGGAAAACAAAAGGAGGAAGATGGCAATGGCCATTGACAGCTCAACCTGCTGGTTTTGCTGGTGGGGAACAGTTGACATGGTGGCACCAAATGCAACTATCACGACCCCAGAGGCCAGCTTCTCCTCTTTGTACTCCATAAAGATTTAATAAGCTCTGTGCAACTTCACATGCTTCAACAAGCTACACACATTTGCCATCAATATCGCATTGCACCAAACAATGTCCACGCTGAGGTGGGACGACTGGGAAAACCCTCACGCCCTCCCAGAAGGCGGCTGGCAATTCATTTGGTTTCGAGCGATTATTCACTACAATTTCACAGGGAGAACCATACGGTTCATGTTCCACGCATCATGCCGTCTTCCCACGCGCCGGTACTGCCTGAAAAATTGGCATATTTAAGAACGACACCAGAGCTCCCAATGTGTCCCTCCCCTTCCAGTTTGCAACCATCCATGGCTACCACGCGGAATCGCAAAAGACGGAGCAAGGGAGATACCACACAAGCCCATTCCCCTGAGAAGAGCATCAGGTCAACCTCAACTTTGAAGCAAGCCTCCAACTTCCCCCCAGAATTCTGGGACACTATATCGAAGGTCGTGCTTACGTCTCGCGCGCTGCGGGAGATAGACCGGCGACACGGTAATCGTTCCTCAGCGACCTCGGCGCCTCCAGATAGTACAGTGCCGACAACTCTCGCTCGTTTCGCCAGACACGGCGGACCGGATCTTCGTCATCTACGAGCGGTATGGCAATTGCATCCTGTGCCAACTGAATGTGAGCTAATCCCTGGCTAGTATCCTGAGCCGACACGAATCAACAAGATGAGGCCCAATCGCCTCTCGACATTGTCGAGGCGGCGGAGAATTTCGGCTACGGGAATAATCTGTTCCTCTATAGTGAAAAGGTCATCAGCCTACGATGATAATTTTGAACAGAAACTTGCGGATCATGGTGTATACCCTGAGGACTATGAGCACGGTACTGGCCGTACGACACATCAGCCTAATAACCTGGAAGAGGTCAATACAGTGTTGGACAATGCTAGGGCTTCACTTTCACCCTCATCTTTCTCGTCTGCTGCCTTTGCAGACTTCAAGCAAGCCCACTTTCGAGTTATTTCCGAAGGAAATGTCATGACCGACCTTCTCCCCACAATCTGCGGCAAGGCCGATATTCCGAGTGAGGGAAATTTGGCCTTTCGTAACCTGAATTCGATAACCAATGAGACTAGCGTTGATTCTGTGCCTGACTTGTACGATGGATCTTACCCGAAGGATGTCAACAAAGCAGTTCGAGAAGACCTCGGGAAAATGATTATACCTACACGTCACGGACGAGCCCCGCTGGCTCCCAATTTCTTTCTCGAGGGCAAAGCGCCAAAGGGCGGTGCTGAGGTTTCAAAACGGCAGGCATGCTTGGACGGAGCCGTCAGGGCTCGTGCAATGCTCAGTCTGCAGAATTATGGCGAAGACGAGATTCT
Organism: Zarea fungicola; assembly: GCA_900169235.1. NCBI lineage: Eukaryota > Fungi > Ascomycota > Sordariomycetes > Hypocreales > Cordycipitaceae > Zarea > Zarea fungicola. The sequence continues at coordinate 219,866 of FWCC01000178.1, forward strand.
CTATGACGGCAATGCCTACACATTCAGCGCTATCTACCATGCCGGAACCGGTACACTTCAGCTATATGCTCACCATGTCACTGCTCCAACAGCCAAGGGAGAGAGCGCAGAGTATCATATGACCGAGATTACCGGAGAGCACATGAAAAAATACTTGAAAGTTTCCGGCGTGGAGCAGCCGCACTCAGAAACCTTCGGGATCCGGCTAGGCGAGAGCGAGAGTCTCTCATCCAGGCAGCCAATGCTAAAGTGCCGCAATCAATACGAAAGGCTACTCAGAAGCGTATTCGCGTAGGTAATGGCCTGCAGCGATCTGCTGTTTATTCGAAAAAACATGGCATGGCATGGCTCCCATAACACTATTCAGCAGCAAACTGCCGAGACTAATTCTGGAGAGAGTGATAAGCGAAATTATATACCCGCCACTCCCCTGTATGGCAACGCTTTTTTGATCCGTCGCAAGACCACAGTCAAGGTTGGCCAGTCTCAGCGACTGCCCTACCGACGAACGTTGTGTCAAACTTGACTTTCAGTATTAACACAAATACCACACGCGCAAAACGTTCTCGGGAGTCAGTAAGCTCTCCTACACAAGGAAGCTGTTCGCCAGAGAGTTGGTCACAATGCACAACAGCTCGTCAGCCTTCTGTACACGCCAGGACCGCAGAGTCCACCACGTCTGAATCAAATTACCTTGCAGAGCCGGGAAATATGGACACCACGAGAAAATCTACATCTGGAAGTAAGAAGGCCAAGCAAGCAAGATTGAGTTGAAGGAATAGGAAGCAGTGGCGATTTGCGGTGACCAATGGTTTATTGGCTGAGTCTGCAAGTCAGATATGTGTTTGAACGAGAGAGGGGCTATCAAAGGTGGCAATACATATATATATATAATTAAGCAAATACATAGTGTCGGCCAATGGAGAGTCCTTGTCACTGTATGTCAAGTCTTTGATCAAATTTGTTACTGCTTTATTCAATGTGTTGCAGCACCCCACCAAGTTGGTGCAGTGATCCATTCACCACCTAGTAGAACAGGACAACGGATTTTATCCGCGGTAGTTTACAATCAAACTATTACGCCCGTCAAATATTTTACAGTTTGATTGAGGGAATAGGCGTTTCAACGCTGCCAAACTACCTGCTCGGGCCAAGAACTATATATATGCATCAGACCTTTGTCCGCATATAACCCAACGAGGTAAACGCGCGCTCCAAAATCTCGCGCACAACCTGTTCCTTGCGTCGGTTATATCCCGCCGACTCCTCCCCGGCCGCATTCGCCCCGGCTACGCTCTCCCGCTTCACTCGCGCATAGAGGGCCCGATCGTCCTCGTGCGCGCGCAGCCAGTCGCGAAAGATGACATGCCGGGCCGCTTCAGGACTGCCAGGGCCCCAGACGTGCAACGTCGCCGCGTAGGGCTCGTACGTGCAAAACAGTCTGTGGTTATGCCAGCGCCGCTCCCGCGTGAGAAAGTGGAAGCCGGCCGCTTCGAGGGCTGCCACGTAGCGCGTCTCGTCCTCAATGTGCCGCACGGTGACGTCCATGTCGATGAAATTCTTGGCAGGCAGGCTGCGGACGCTGGTTGAGCCGACGTGCTCCACGCTCAGCAGCTCATCATCGCCCAGGGCTGTCTTGATTTGGGCAGCGACGTGGGCAAAGTGCTGCGGCCAGGCAGGATCTGGATCGACGATTTCGAGAGGGTAGTGCACTCTGCTGTGGGCGACGCGCTCGACGTGGCGAGGATCGTACTCATAGTGTGCCAGGATGGCTTCTACAGACGGTGGAGTGGACGCGACATTATGAGGAGTGGCCATGGTTTACACGACTGCTTCCAAAAAGAAACGCATCATGCAGTTGCTCTCATCTACGCTCCATGTCTCGCTCGTTTAAGAATTCTCGTTTATCGAGTAGGCTGCAGGTGGCTTGGTTTCACCGCGTGACTCACTTGATCCGACGGCTGGTAATCTAAATCTATCTGAAAATGGTAAGTAATAAAAATCATTTAAATCGCGTATTTATAAACGTCTTGATTTTATGGAATCAGACTGACGCGGGCCTTGTTGTGTACAGCTCAAGTAGTTTGTAAGCAGGAGGACAAGATCATCACTTGCATTGGGCGGCCGAGACCCAGTTAGTTCTGCTGCTACTTCCAGATACTGTCCAATTGGAATTTGATCCCGCGTTTGACCGTGAATATATTGACATGCGCCCTATCAACCATTACTAAACGCATATTCCTGACACGGTTGCATACGTCTTTATGTAAGCTAGTCCGTGAATCTACTTTGATGGCACCATTGCTCTGGTTTGCGAATGTAGCCTCGGTCTGGTCCATAAAAGCTAACGTCAACATCGTTTACGCCCTTGCTGCCCCTCAGCGATTACCAATACAACTTTAGACCAACCTGCAGATAAAATGAGGGTCGTGCATTGATACAAGTTACTTGACTAAAGAATATAAAGGCAGATTAATTCCAACCATTGAATCGCATCAGTTTGATCAAGACAAATCCAGCATGGCCAACGACATCAAACCCTACACCGTCGCCGTGCGCGACGAGGCTCTGGCAAAGCTTAAATCAAAGCTCCAGGCGGCCGAGTTACCAAAGCCTGTTAATTTTCAAAATGATTGGGAATACGGCGCCCCTGCGGCTGACGTGGCGCGTCTTTTGAACTATTGGCGGGACGGTTTCAATTGGCGTGCGCAAGAGGCACATATGAATGAGATGCCGCAGTATACCACGCCAATCGACGTCGACGGCTTTGGCACACTGCAAATTCATTTTGTGCATCAAAGGAGTTCAAAGCCGGGGAGCATCCCGCTGCTGTTTTGCCATGGATGTAAGAAAAGACAACGGTCCAAATGCGTCCGCGAATGTTTTGTAAACTGTGGCTGACATTTAGATTACAGGGCCTGGCAGCTTCCTAGAGGTCACAAAGATTCTCCCATTGTTGACCGAACCGAGCAGTGGCGTTTCATTTCACGTTGTTGCTCCCTCATTACCGAATTATGCCTTTTCTGATGGCGTCGCAAAAAAGGGATTTGGCCCAGACCAATACGCAGAGACTATTCACAAGCTCATGTTGAAACTCGGCTATAACAAATACGGTACGTCTTCTTATCACGAATCAAGCCATGGCAAAGTAGACTTATAGTCCCCCACATCTAGTCACGCAAGGGGGAGATTGGGGATATCTCATCACCCGTACTCTGGGAGTCAACTATGCCGAGTCGTGCGTGGCATCGCACCTCAACATGGCGAGCCGAGGCCCGCCTGAATTCAGGGAGACCCCTTTGCTCTGGCTCCAGCACGCGCTATCTTCGTGGACTGCCGAGGAGAAGCGAGGCCTGGCGCGCTCCAAGTGGTTCGCCGAGGAAGGCAGGGGCTACAACCTGCAGCAGAGCACCAAGCCGTCCACGATTGGCTTTGCATTCGCCGACTCGCCCGTGGCCTTGCTGGCGTGGGTGTACGAGAAGCTGCACGACTGGACCGATAGCTACCCGTGGACCGACGATGAGATTCTGACCTGGGTGTCCGTATACGTGTTTGCCAACGCCGGGCCCGAGGCCAGCGCGCGCATCTACTACGAGGTGCGGCATGGGCCGACTGGCTTTCGCAAGGGCACGGCCTACAACGCCAAGACGCCGCTGGGAATATCGCAGTTCCCGCGGGACATCCAGGTGATTCCCCGGCTATGGACGCGGGCGCTGGGGCCGGTGGTGTTTGAGAAGCGGCACGAGAGTGGTGGGCATTTTGCGGCGTATGAGAGGCCGAAGGAGCTTGTTGAGGATCTGCAGACCATGTTTGGGCGAGGAGGCGGTGCGTATTCTATTGCCAAATCTGCGAAGCTATAGCTATTTTCAATAAATACAACGCACAGGACATGCTGTATAGCTTCGATTGTATTTTTTTTTTAATTTAATAAACCAGAAACTCGACGTTGCAGCGCTTCCTGGTAATAACATGCGTGATAATCCGCTGTTGGGTGAGCGGAGTGTAACTCTCCGGGGCGGTATCGGCGCTAGAACTTCCTACAAGCATCTGGCTCGACCAAGCCACCAGGAAACAAGAAGCCGACTCACAGCATCATAAAAGCCATCAGTACTGCCTGCGGCGCGCGACTTTACGACAATCACCACCGCACGCACCGACCGCAGCAATGGCCTCACAAACACAAGGGGCTTCGAGCTCCGAGAAGAGGAAGCCCAGTCCGCTGCGATCCATCATTGCTGGTTCCACGGCTGGTGCAATTGAAATCGGTAGGCTTTTTTTTGGGGTTTGCCCAAGGTGCTAATGGACGTGAATGCTGACGCAATTGTAGCAATCACATATCCCGCCGAGTGTACGTTGTACAATTTTAATACTATTTTCGCTTTCGATTGAGCTTGCAAACAAAGCTTGAAAATTACCCGATGCGAACGAGCGGCAATGCTAACATTTCGGCGTCGCAGTTGCCAAGACTCGATCACAATTGAACCGTCGTCTTGCAGAAGGCCAGAAGCTGCCGTGGCCACCGTTTGGCAAGCAGTGGTATGCGGGATGCACGACGTTGATTATTGGAAACTCAGCCAAGGCCGGAATCCGTATGTTGTACCAACAAAGGCGTCTTCTGTTCCATGGCCATCTACTAACCAGAGTGTCCCATTAGGATTCGTCGCGTTCGACCAGTACAAGAGCCTGCTCGCCGATGAGAATGGCAAGCTCTCGGGCCCCCGTACCGTCCTCGCTGGTTTTGGTGCCGGCATCACAGAATCTCTCCTCGCCGTTACACCGACCGAGAGCATCAAGACGACACTGTAAGCCAATTGGCTGGCTAACCTCGCAGCTCCCTTTTCCCGGCAGAGCAGTTTACTAATGCACGCACAAACAGGATCGACGACCGCAAGTCGACGACGCCCCGCATGCGAGGCTTCCTCCACGCCGTCCCCATCATCGCCCGCGAGCGCGGCATCCGTGGCTTCTTCCAGGGCTTCGTCCCCACGACGCTGCGCCAGTCGGCCAACAGCGCCACCCGCTTCGGCTCCTACACGTTCTTCAAGCAAATCGCCGAGTCCTACACAGCGCCCGGCGAGAAGCTGGGCACGGCCGGCACCTTTGCCATTGGCGGCCTGGCGGGCCTGGTGACTGTCTTTGTCACGCAGCCGCTCGACACGGTCAAGACGCGCATGCAGAGCATCGAGGCCAAGCAGCTCTACGGCAATACCTTTCGCTGCGCGAGCATGATTTTGAAGAATGAGGGCGTGCGCACTTTTTGGAGCGGCGCCGTGCCGCGGCTGGTGCGGCTGGTCATGAGCGGCGGTATTGTGTTTACAATGTATGAGAAGAGCATGGAGCTCATGGACAGGATAGATCCTGAGAGCAAGTACCTGTAAGAGAATGCAAGGAAAGAGTCGCAAATAGAGAAAATTGGAAGCTTGTTGGATGGATGTTTTAGCCATTTTATTTGTAGAAGGCTAGTGTTACAAGATATAAATACAGTTATTATCCAGTATTGTTGTGTGTATGCGCATGTGTTGCTTTTCCCCAGATCCTATACGCCAGAAATGCAAAATGAATTCTTCTTCCCCTCTTCTTCCCTTTGCTTCAACAGGTTCGTTCAACATGTTCGTATCGCCAAGACTCATTGCAGTCGAATCATGCCCGAGAGTCGTTTGCTTAGGCGCCCAAACCAGGATCGGTTCGGCGCCTCTTCGATTTCGCGCACCAAGTCGTCAAAGTACGTCGGCTGGCTTTTGGGTTGCATCAGACGTCCCTGCAGCTTGTACTGTTTTGTTAAGAAAAATTTATTGTCAGCACCCTGTCGCGTATGCATGCCCAGGTCATTGTCTGCCAGCACATACCCTATCCTTGAACTTGTCCTGCACCAGAAATTGCAGCGCTCTGGCCTTGAGGATCTCTTCCCTCTCCATGGACGGTGTGTAGGTTTGGAACCGGGCGTCAACAGTTTTTCCAATGACATCCTGGAATTGGTAGTCGGGCCGCAGGTCCTGCTTTGGCCATTTGGCAAAGACGTCAGAGTAGATGCGGCGCTGCGGGGAGGAAGAGTGGTTAGTAAGAAAATTTAATTGATAGTCGCGTCTGCATTGTAATAGCAATTGGTAGCATTGGGTTTGGGAACGCACTGCAAGGGATCGGGTAGCCATTGTCGCTGATTGCTGTAATTCACTGTCTGTCGTTGCGACGCGATCCATCTAGAAATTACTTTTCGGCTACAACTCATTAGACAAGCTGCCGTACTGTGCATGAATTAAATAATCACACTGTCCTCTGATACCAAGAGTACTAGAAGTTGCACAGTGCCGAGCTGTGGGCCTGAGGCAAAAGGGGACTTCTTACGTAGGCTACTCACCTGGCCCGGCTTGGTTTGGGCCGGCGCTTCCTCCAGCGAGCCACAGCACCCAACAAGCCCACTGCCCAGCTCTACAGTAAAGCCAGTGTCTCAATTCCGCTCCGCCCGCACGCAATCAGGTGGGCGAGTGGCTGCCTCCATCTTGGCGCCGCTCACGAGTACGAGTCGAACCAAACTCTTTGCACAGCCGACTGACCTTGGCAAATGCTCATCTCTCTCCCTATACTTTGAAATCTCGCACCGATCGTCATCTTTTTCGATCTTGCCTTTGCGTGTTGTCGATCGAACCTTGTCTTTTTTTGCTCTTTCGTCTCCTATCGACCCTGAGACCTGGAGTGTTTCCCTCCTTTGTTGTCTTTGTCCCTCAATCCTCCAGCGCCCTCGTTCCAGCGCCCGCCCCATCCGAACCTGTCACTGAAACCCCCAGCCCGCCAACACTTGCTTACGACATCGTCACCGCTCGCCATAACAATCAAATCAGCCCGCAATCATGGCTGGCAGATATGAAAGGGTATGCTAGTTTTTTTTTTTGAGGGGGGTTTTTTTTTATCGCGAGGCAGAAACACAATCTAATATTTCTATCCTTCAGGTAAACGCCCAAGACGAGGAAGACGTCCACCGGGGCCTTGGGCAGCCGATCCCCAATTCGCCACCACCTTCATTTCGCTCGCGTGCGTCATCCCGCACGAGACAGAACCAAGTCGACCCTGACCTGGCCGATGCATTCGATAGCGACGACGATAGCGATGAAGAAGCCGACGATAGACAGCGACTAGTTCGCCAAACGGCGACGCCAGCAACAACCACCAACAGTGGCAGCAATACACCGCCGCCCGTGCCCGTGCAGTATACTCCGCCCCCTTCCGGCTCGTCAACAGTATCGCCCGCCACGCGAGGAAGAGTCGTCGGGGGCGGTGTTGGGTCTGATGGTGTGTTTGCCAACATGTCCGCCAGGCCAGAACGAGAGACGGCTGTTGAAAAGGAGGAAATGCCACCAGTACGTACCACAGCCCTCAAGCCTTGACTGTCATTCTGAACGAGCCAAACTAACATCATGTGTAGACGTATGAACAAGCCGCCGCAGACTCTGCACCACCATACTGGGAAACCACGATCCTGGCCCCCGGACTGGGCGGCCTCGATGAAGTATACGTCGACGGCATGCCCGTGGGCTCCGTCTTTTCCTTTATCTGGAACGGCATGATTTCAACCTCGTTCCAGCTCGTCGGTTTCCTCCTCACATATCTACTGCACTCGACACACGCTGCCAAGAACGGCTCCCGCGCTGGTCTGGGCATCACTCTCATTCAGTACGGCTTCTATATGAAGGGCTCTGCCGACGGAGAGCCTCCCGCAATGAACGGCCCCGATGGCTACGCCGAGCCGAAGGACCCCAACTCGCATGATTTCAAGCCCGGCGACGTCACGGGCGGCAACTCGGGCGACTTTACCGGTAGTGAATGGATGTCGTATGCCCTCATGATTGTCGGCTGGTTCATTCTCATCAAGAGTGTGGCCGACTTTTTGCAGGCCCGTCGCCACGAGCAGCTCGTCATGCAGAGCCCAGATCGCGGATTGAACGTGCCCATTATCGCAGAGGGTGAAGCATCAGAGCGGGTAGTCTAACAAAATAGACCAGTCCAACTTGTTCTTTAAACTGTTTGGTTTTATTTGTGTATATGGCGGATTTGTCCCGTCTCTGATCATTACGTTGATTCTGGCAACAGCATGGGACCTGGCGTTTCTTCTCTTAGTATTTTGATTTTTTTGGACCCTGGCGGAGGAGTTTTTGGTACAATACACACAACACCTGCACCCACACTGGACAGGGGACTATTCAACACTACGTACGCTTCGGCGTGTCACGCGCGACTCGCGATATATTTTCATAGCATACAAAGCAATTTTAACCTGTCAGCCGCTACTTGAATGTGTCTGTAGACCAAAGAATTGTACATGAATGAAGATGGCCGCTTTCAAAGGATTGTATTGGTATCATATAATTAGATGGCTAAATGCTATGCTGTGTAGGTGGGTAATGCTTTGTAGCAAATTCACAATGACAATCTGGTTCTCAAACAGTATTACTTTAAATTCGGGAAAGGGGGATATATCCAGCACAAAAAGTATCTTTCCATCTCACTCCTCTTCATACATGTGTTGCGTAGAGCAAATGACACTCATTAGTCTAGGCCGTACAAGACCAGTCCAGGCATAGTGACTTTGCAAGTCTCGTCAGTCTTTAATTGACATCAACAAGAGTCTTGTTGGATGCCTCTCGCTTGGGAGGAGTCGCGGAACTGGCTGGGCTCTCGTCAGGGTCCTGAAACCCCGCGACGGCCTGCACCGGAGCAGGGGCAGGAGGAGCAGGGGTGGGAGCTGGAGTAGCAACAGGCTCAGCAGCCGGCTTATCAGCTGCGTCATCCTTGGGGGCTTCAGCGGCTGGAGTAGCAGCAGGACTTTCGGCAGGTTTGGCATCAGCAGCCGGGGCGGTGGCCTCGGTGGCAGGTTTGGCATCGGTAGCCGGAGACGCATCCTCAGCTGCGGGCGTGGCAGCAGCAGCAGGGGCATCAGCCTTGCCAGAGCCCTTGTCACTGCTGGCATCGGCCGCCTTTGGCTTGGCCGGCTCGGGCGCCTTGCTCGCCGGGCTGTCATCCTGCGCCTCCTCAAAAGGGAACGGTACCGCCGCCACCGTGTTAATCGCCGGACCGCTCGGCGCCGCTGCCGGACCGGGCACCGCACCACCGCCCTTTCGCAGACCTGCACTGAAAGAATCCGCACCACCACCAGCGCTGTACATATCTGGGTCATTCATGGTGTTGTTCTTGACGGCCTTGTCGTACAGGCGCGTCAGCCGGGCCACCTCGCCGCGCACCGTGACCTGGTCGTCGGTGTCGATGGCGCCGTACCCGTGGTGGCCCTGGCTGATGCCGTACCACATGACGGCCGAGTTCTCAATCTCGTCCACCACGCGGGAGAGGTCGTCGCGGAACATGCGCGCGCGCATAGGCTGCCCGCGGGACTTCATAAAGGCCACCACGCCCGCGATGACGGTGTTGAGGGCGCCAAAGACGGTGATGAGCACGCGGCTCGAGTTGCTGGCGCCCAGCCCTGTCAGTGCCGCGCCGAGGACGACCTGCGTGAGGAGCATGACATTGATGAGCGTCGCCGTGAACATGTACGTGCAGCTCTGGCCCTGGCGCCGGCTGACGGCGCGGAGGTACAGGGACTGCGGGTGGGCACGGTGCGGCTGGTCGTGCGCGAGGTTGATGGGCCGCACGCCCACGAGGTTGCAGAACTGGTCGTGGTGGTCGTGGACATCGCCGCTTTCGCCACCAACGCCCATGCCGGGGGGCAGGGAGGCCGGTCGGTTTGGTCCCAGAGGCGGCAGCGGTGGCAGCGGTCCAGATCCGGATCCAAATCCTCCAAATCCTCCAGGTCTGAATCCCCCGGGAGATTCGGGCCCGCGTAAAGATGAAGGCCCGGGACGGTTGCGAGGAATGAGCGGCGCGCGCTCCTCCTCGTCCATGGCTGGGATCCACGAACTCATCTCGGTTGACTAGTTCGTCCGGCTGTGTCGTGGATTGGCAGAGAGACGGTGAGAGAGAAGGGGGAGAGCTAACTAGTATTGCGAGCGACAAAGAGGAAAAAGCTTGTTGGCTGCCGCAGAATCAAGTTTGAAGCTCCCGTTTTCCAGTTTCCCTGCTCTCTCTTTTCCCTCTGCGTTATTCCTGCCGGTGGCTGGCTTACCTGTGGTCGGAGGTTGGAAAGGAGGAGGGCGTCACTATCGGGGTTCTTTTTAATTACAAGCTGCCCCGAGCACAACTCGATGCTAGCCCTTTTTTTTTGGTTAGGAGAGGGGCATAAGTGGCCAATCCGCTTAGCCCGAGCTCTATGATTAATCCTAAATTGTATTAGTATGGTCAAGCGAGAAGAGAGATTTGGGCTATGAACAGGGGTGGCGGCCCCATCTCATTGACAGCTCTCACAGCACGTGTGAAACAATTGGTCCTATGACGTGATGAGGATAGCTGAGGACGTGGGATATAACATATCTTTATTTAACTGTTGATACAGTCTTCAGGATACTTATGGTCTCATTGAATCTATTGGTAAGTTTTCGGATTTCCGATTATTATTTTTTTATTTTTTATTTTACTTTTTGGGGTATTTTCATCAACTCTTGCACAACTCGTTAAGTCCTACTGGCTTTCGCTTCTGCCCGCTCGCCATGCAGTGAGGAACACTACACTACTGTGGGTTAGACATAAAGCAGACATATGGTTATAGAACTACCTACAGATCTACGGTGTTATGTTTGCAGTAGAATGGTAGACAGTGATGGAATAATGTTTTCAATTTTCTCTCTTGCATCGACACATGAATTATGGCTAGGCAGATGGCAAGTCTTCTGCCAGCGTGTCAAAACATATACACAACAAGACCATGTCCCGCGTTCCATGCTTCCCTTGCCGCTACGACACACTCCCAACAGGCAGAATCAGAAATCAAGAAGATCTTTCCAGTCCAAGTAACGACTCCGCCGCAACATTTGGCCGATGTCGATAAACTAGGGGTTTGTTTTGCGCGTACTTGAGAATGTTGAGATCTGCAATCCATGTACTATGTGAACGCAGTGATACCACGCTCTTTAGAATGTAGATTTGTGCGCCGCTGAAGCTATATCGACCTCCTGCGTAGAGCCGGTGAACCAAAGGTGAAGAGAGCTGTTTTTTAAAGAGTCTCTCGGGGACCTATCCCACGGTAAAAAGTTGAGCTCCGGCCAACGCTCAATCCCTACAGTCATCATTCGGGGTTCGATCGGGGGAACAAGCAAGGCGGTCTCAGGTCGCCCAATGTTACCCAGAACGTGGCGAATTTTGTGTTTCCTCACTGCTGACGCTGCCGGATCGCACCACAACGAGGAAGCAATAAAGAGCGAGTTGCCACTGGATATCGCCATCACAGATTCCAATTGAGTGAGAAGTATGTCAAATCTATTCTCAAAAAGAAGAATACATGAAAATGACTGCTCCGTACTCATGTCACCTGGTTTCAATAGACTCGCCAAATCTCCAAGTTGTTGATGGAAGGGTCTGCTGTCCGATGTGGCATATGTATAGTCTTGGGATAACTCCGCGAAGGGGATTTAGATCTCATGTTGCTATCTTCATCCGATCGGATTGTCGGCGCTCAATCAAATCTGGTGTCGAACGGCCAACACTGAGGCTACCTAGGCACTCTGGAGCGAAAAGGGATTCCCACCATTTGGAAACTGTTGAATGAAATCAGCTAGATAAGCCTTATTTATGCAGCCGATATAAGGGAGAAGCGTGTCGTATTGGTTTCAATTCAGGTTGGGAAGCTCAGTTGTTCCGTGGTCGGGCTTCCAGTGGCTGGTGTTGCGGCTGAGCCCAATATGCATGCCGATGCACGTGAGCCATGGCGATATTGACAACTGAGTTATTCTACTTGCTGTGTTTATTCTACTGACAGAAACTATTCGGTCGACGCATCTCTACAGGTTGTGAATGTGTCAAAGTTGGCCAGCCTGAACACCTCCGATCTGCCTGGCCGGTCAGATTTACTGCTGTGTGGCACAAGCCGCCTTGGAATTACAATTTACTGCTAGCGAACGAGAATTGATGTTAGCTAGTAACACAATTTTCCAGTGAAATTACATTGTACAGTAACAGAACTTAATTGTGGTGTACGTTCGCGATGGGCTGCGATGTAGAACAAGAAGATGCGTAGAAAGCAGCATACTACAAGGATTACATCCATTTATTTCCAGCCTCCAAGATGCAATACAGTCTCAATTCAATTACCATATACTCAATACACAAAAGTGCTAGGATAAAGAGAGGAATCAGTCAAGGCCAAGTTCAGCATTGTTTCAAAGTCTAAAGTCCTAAGCTAAATAACCAGACTCATGATGGCTTAAAAATAGAAATGCATAGAGCAGAAACCGCTAAATATATAATTAACCTAAATAACTCACCTAATAGAGATGACGGGATAAACTCACCTACAAGTCAGCATGACGGGGCTGAAACGGAGACGCGATAAACCACCTTCCTAAAGTGGCAGGTCGGGCCATCTGAAACTCAATTCACTGCAGTAGAAACGAACGTCTTCTGATATTTCATGGCTGAGTGCAATTGACGAATCTAATCAATGGAAAGCGAATGCCTATCATGTTCCTTTTTTGGAGCTAGGACATCGGATCGAACGGCACATGTTGCGATGAATAGAGCAGGGAGGTTAGCAGAATTACGATGTCTGCAACGGCTACTGAATAATGCATAGTCCGATCAGGGAAGGTACATTGCCATTGTGTTTATGTTTAATCTATGACCAGGCCGGGTGAGCCGAGTAGCTTCGTTTTCGACGTCACCTTGTAGGGAAGGCAACCTTTGCCGCCAGTAGAGCTGATAGCCATCACCTAAATTACCGTTGATTTCGAAAGAGAGAATAAGTTTAATCAAATTACTCTCGAAAGCGTTGGAAGACTCTCTGATGAATAAAATATTAAATTCGATTGCTTCTTTTGGCGCCACAGCATATGGATTGTTTCGACAAATCCGTTCGGTATAAGTTAATAGAAATGTATTAACTAAGCACACGTCTTCCTGCGAGAAATTCGATTCTCGATAAGATGTCTGTAGCTACGATAAAATCTCTGCACAGCCACCGCCCAGCCGTCTCCATCACCGCAATGCAGCATGGCAGTCTAGGGCGGCAACAACGGCTGCTCGTGCCAGAGTGCTACACTCTGGACAGGTTCGCAGTCTGAGGAAATGAATCCATGAGATGCGGCGCGAGTGATTCCCGGATCTGAGCTGCAATTACGAGCCGTATCTCGGTGTGCAGTCGTGTCATGAGCTGCGCAGGCTTGGTGATGTGTATATGTAGACGGCTCAAATGGTGGCAATGCTCCTATCCAGAACCTAAACCCCAATCCTACAGCAAAATATAACTCTAAAGGGCGGAGCGAGGGCCTCTTTCTCTCAAACGCGGAGTAAATCTTGGAGGACTTCTTGTCTGGTGGCTTCAGTGTCCCATTTGCCAACTTTGGTGAAATGCAGCTTACGCATACTGAGAAGTGGGCTGTGGCTCCGACAGTAACTACCATTACAAGGTGGTTGCGATCCATAACCAGCCGCAACTGATCGCTCCTCTGACGCTAGTGTCATGCAGCACCAGTACGTTTAAATTTGCCCAAGTTTGAGCAATAGTAAATAGTAGCAGCTTTGGTCTCATTGTTTACTTGCCAAGAATCTACTCAGTTAACTAGTTGGTGCTTCTATAAGAAAAGTAGCGTGTAGTTTACCTTGACAACTCCAAGACTATCAAAAGCGGAAGTTTGGTCGAGACTCCTTTGCATCTTTACCAGCAGGATTGTCGTGCCGCTTTTCTCCGGCATGCAGAACTCGTTTCATTTCTACTTTTACATCCCGGCGCTTTATCCCTTTTAATCGTATGTCGCCATCCACTAGCGTATGCAGTTGCCGATCATAAGTTATAAAAGCCACAGCGTCAGCACTTAAGCCCTTTAATCAGCTAACCGAAGGCATAGGTGCCCGATTAGGCAGGCGGAAATCTTGCTAAGGAGTTGATTACTCCGATGCCAAGCCGGCCACCGCAACCGTAGAGCAAGAGGCGACCAGCCATTCCGTTCCCTCCGCACTTGGCTTGCCCGGAAAACGGCCAAAAAACGCCAACAGCCCTGTAAGGATGACACTTATCGGCGGTTATCCCACAGCCCTGAATCATCTGGATAAATGAACAACCATCCCATTCCGTGGCGCCGCTGAAGTGCCGCAATTCCGAATGGCGGATCCTGGCAGGACACAGAGCTGGCCTGAATGCCGTTTTGCCGTCGATTTGCCAATTGCATCTTAGTCTTGGCACAGGGCACGCATGATGCATGGTGCATAATGCACAGGGCACAGTGCCAGTACCATCACCCGGCAAATACGAATAATGTGTGCTCACTTAGGAACATGAACGTCATCACGACTTTCCAACTTGGGCCTCATCACCGAAACCTGCCAAATTCGGAAGATAACTTGAGATAATATGTTGACATTTGACGACTCTGTTGCTGGACCTTCATAATGACTGCAGTGGAAGTCGGCCGACATGTTGAGAAATGAGTATAAATACACTGACGGCAGTCGTGCGTATGATGAGTGAAAAGTCCTCAGGCAGTTCCACGACTCTCACAGAATTTCTTGGCCATAATCCTTTCTACCATTACCTGGTGTATATAAAATCCCAGTCTCTTTTGACAAGATGCAGTTCCCCACGGTCGGTAGCCTGCTTGTCGCGGTCCTGTCCGCCTCCTTGGCCGCTGGCGCCGCTCTTCCATCCACCAAGGTTGGCGTCGTCGAGTTTCACCAAACTGCCAACCCCAAGTTCGTCGCCCACAACGGACCCCTCGCTCTCGCCCGTGCCTACAGAAAGTACGGCGTCCCCGTCTCGCCCGCACTGAAGGCGGCGGCCACGGCTGCTGCCGCTGGAAAGAAGCGCGACTCCGGTTCCGCCACGGCCAACTCGGACCAGGGTGATCTCGAATACATTGTTCAGGTGTCGATTGGCACACCCGCCCAGACTCTCAACCTTGACTTTGACTCTGGCAGCTCGGATCTATGGGTCTTCTCCCCGGAGCTGTCCAACCCGGGCAACCACAACCTCTACGACCCGAGCCAGAGCAGCACCTCGCAGCAGCTTTCCGGCGAGAGCTGGAGCATCCAGTACCAGGACGGCTCCGGCTCCTCTGGTGACGTGTACAGCGACAATGTGACTGTCGGTGGCGTGACCGTCCAGGGGCAGGCGGTTGAGACGGCTTCGCAGGTCTCGGACCAGTTCGCCAACGGCGACAGTGACGGCCTCCTGGGCTTGGCCTTTAGCAGCATTAACACTGTGACCCCAGACCAGCAGAAGACGTGGTTCGACAATGCCCAATCGCAGCTCGACAAGCCTCTCTTCGTTGCCGACCTGCGCCACGACGCTCCCGGCAGCTACACCTTTGGCGGCATCCCCAGCGCGGCCAGCAACATCCACTACACCTCCGTCGACAACAGCCAGGGCTTCTGGGGTTTCACCCCGACCATCAGCGGACGGCAGGTGAGCGGTATTGCCGACACTGGCACGACTCTGCTGCTCCTAGATGACGACCTTGTCAACAGCTACTACTCAAAGGTGTCGGGAGCCAACAACGACGCCAGCCAGGGTGGCTGGGTGTTTGACTGCAACACCAATCTCCCCAGCTTCTCCTTCACCGTGGGCGGTGGCAAGATTACCATCCCCGGTTCCCTCATCAACTACGGCCAACAGGGCAATGTCTGCTTTGGTGGTATTCAGTCCAGCCAAGGCGCCGGTAACGTCTTTGGTGATGTTGCTCTCAAGGCTGCCTACGTCGTCTTTGACGCCGGCAACAACCGCCTTGGTTGGTCCCAGAAATAAGACATGGGCACTAAAAATAAACACGCATACAAAATGTAAATATTTGTTTAGTTTATACTGCATATAGTTTTACGATATATAGTTATACATACTGTACCTTGATGCCCGTTGTTCCTACTGTGTAGGTCTTGTTAACGTGAAATGGACTTGCTTTCGAAACAAGCAAATTATAAAAAAAAGGAGAGGAGAAAAAGGAGGGAAGAAAATTATTAACAAATTATGTAAATGATGTACATACTTTAAAGACACCAAGAGGAATTGTGGCTTGCGGAGGGCCAAGTTGGGGAAGCTTGGGGAGCTGGAAACTTCCCCGCACAAGCTCCAACACCTCTTGCCACTGAAGAAGGGCTGACATGCATCGTGCATCAGAAACATCGACACTGACAAATAACTCATTTGAATAAAATACGGTTTCTTCCATTCAAAGATACTTTGCTCTCATTTTACGCAGTCACGCTACCAGTCCAACGATTCCAAATCGCTTGTAACCCGGTCGATCCACGATCCTACTGCCCGTACAACCCCACCTCCACAACGGCGCTGATTATCACGGCCACTCCATCGTTTTGTCATTCATTCCCTTTATTGCCGTCCAAGGCCAGTCAAGCTGGCATCCTTTTCAAGTCCCGTCAAAGGGATTCTGGGACTGGGCGGCAGCGGCGGCTGCAGCAGTGCACTACGAGCAGCATTCTCTACTCGTTTGCCTCGACGAAACATTAAGATGGCGTGGCGATGTTCAGGGGCCACGAACAAGGAGCTAATTGAGAATATGTGGAAGAACAAGCTCATTAGTGATGTCCGGGTCAAGGAAGCATTTCTTCTGGTGATTCTCCTTTTTATTGCCATCAACTATCGTGCCATGGAGAAGTAACGCTTACAACAGCTGACAGGTTGATCGGGGCAATTACGCTCCTGGCAAGCCGTACCAGGACTCACCGCAGTATATTGGGTACCAAGCCACCATTTCGGCACCGCATATGCACGCCATCGCCCTCGAGCACCTCATCTCCTTCATGCTCCCCACCGAGACATCGCCCGCGCCACGGGCCGTGGATATTGGCTCGGGCTCGGGCTATCTCACCCACGTCATGGCGGAGCTTGTTGGCCCGCGGGGTCTGGTGGTGGGCGTCGAGCACATCAGGGCGTTGCGGGACATGGGCGAAGCCAACATGCGCAAGAGTGTCGAGGGAAGAGAGCTTCTTGAGGAGGGCAAGGTCAAGTTTGTGGCTGCGGATGGTCGAAAGGGCCTTGTGGAGCCTGCGCGACAGGGCGAGGAGGCGCTGGGAACGCAGTGGGATGTCATTCACGTCGGGGCGTCGGCCAAAGATGTGCACGACGAGCTGATTAACCAGCTCAAGTCACCTGGGTGGTAGGTCTCCCGATGAGAGGTGCTTTTTTTGTCGCCTTGGCTAAGACTTGGACATAGCATGTTTATTCCGGTAGAGGACGAAAACGACAGGGGTTCACAATACGTTTGGCGCATTGAAAAGGACAAGGACGGCAACATTTCCAGGAAGAGACTATTTGGCGTCCGTTATGTTCCACTTACAGACGCGCCAGCTGAGGAAATCTTCTAAAGCAGTTGTCTGCAGCACTTGCCTTTGAGGTAAACTCTTTTGCATCGTCATCACAAATTGAGCAATTTCTTTAAATAATTTTTATAAACCCTTTTTCATGGTTTTGTATCAGAGGGGCCTCTGTATACTAAGAAATACTGATCCGAAAATAAGTAACCGTTGCGCCGTTGTAAAAGCCGATGCTTTTGGACCGAGACAAAAGGAAACCCAATTAATGCAATCGTTGGTGCCAGCCCAGTTCGATAGCAAAAACGCAATCCAGCCGATAATAGAAAATGTTCCAATACAAAAAGCCACCCAATGCGCCGCCAAGATTTTTGCAGAATTTCAAATACCAAGACCGTGTAACGCCAAACCCAAACAAGATGAGGAAAATACAGTACCGCTTAGGCTTGCACCGTGGATTCCCTTTATAGGAGAACAAAGAGGGCAGCAAGGACAGCAACGGCAATGGGCATAGAACCGACAGTGTTGGCAGTCGCGCGGCTGGTGCAGCCGCCAGGAGGGCAAGCCGAGGTCGTAGCGCTGGGCGCCTTGGTGGACGAAGGCATGGAAAAGGTCGAGCTGGGCGAGGAGGTATCGGTGATAATGGGGAGATTGGTGCCGCAGCCGTAGGCGGGGCAGCCGATGCCATGGCCAGTAGGCTCCGGGATGGTGATGTTCTTGTTGCGAATGGGCACGTTGGTGGGAGGGGGGGGAGGAGGGGGGGGAGGAGGAGCACCGGTAGACGAAGATGGGGCGGGAGGAGGAGGAGGAGGAGGAGGGGCAGAGGTCTCAATGGGAGAGACGCGGCCCTCGGTGCATGGGACGGTAATGTACTTTGTAATCACAGCGTGGCCGTCCGTTGGGCACTCGGTGACGGTGACGGTGTTGGTCACGGTGACTGGAGCGGCGCAGTCGGCGCAGTCGTCCCGGCGGACGAGGGCGTTGGCATTGCCGGTGGAGTTGTTAAGGATGGAGGCAGAGGCAGAGGCTGCAGAGGCCAGGATGGATGCGATGGCAACGACGTTGAACATTGTGGCGGTGGTTGAGTTGGTGTGCGTTTGTGTACGTCAGGAGATGCTTCTTGTAGCTGAGTCTGAATTCTTGAGATGGACAAGGCAAACGGTCTTTTATTAGGCAAGTAGCTTGCGGGAATGGGAAGGAGATTTGGGAAATTGGAGACTTTCAAGCTTTAAACAGATTTGTATCTTGAGAGGTGTGAGTGGTTGCGTGGTTGGGTACTTGAGTGGTTGAGTGGTTGAGTGTTGTTGTGTGAATATCAAGGCTGGAAGCTTGTTTACTGCTGAGTTGGAGAGTGTGTGAGTGATGATTTCAAAACCTGTCGAGTATGGGAAGAATCGACTCTTATTATACTCCGGGATGTGAGTAGCTTTTGACAGTAAATTACATAGCATTGACGGGTTTTCACATTTGCCATCACGCAAAAAGAAAGCGCCATTGTCCGGTATGAAGAATGGTGCGGAACGTTGTAAGCGATGGCAGGCAATGTCCCAGTTTACAATCGCCGACATTGTCGGCAGCAGTCTGGTGGGGACGTGGCGGTCGGTGGCAAGAGTGCGGGTAGACTTTCCAGAAGGTCAACCTGAGGCTTGGCAGGGGAACTAGCACATTCCTTTGCTTTGCAGTTGAGCGAGAGAGCTGAAGTGACTGCGGGCTACGAGAAAGAGAGGCTGGTGGACTGGAGGCTGTCTAAGCTGCCTGTAGCGTGACAATCCGTTCCAACAGGCGGCAATGCGGGCAGATCTATGGCTGCCCCGAAGAATGCTAGTTGCTAATTGACCGCTAGGGCGAGCTGTCTGCGTTGTAGCTTGCGTCTAGCACTAAGCCAAGTTCGTACGATCATGTCTTGAATTGTCAGTCGTTAAAGAGCTATTGCATTCCATTGCCAGGTTTGGGTGGGGATGGGCAAGACAGGCAGAAGGCAGTGAGCGTTGGCAATGCGGCAGGGCCGCTAGTTTCAATAAATAGCCGATCTTGAAGCGGCTTGTGTTTTAAAATAAAAATAAATTCCTCCCGATTACCCAAATGCTCCGTAGCGGTTCTGCCATGAAGCAGGCTCCGACTCGCCGTGTTTTGTCAAGAGACTGATGTGCAAGATCGTCAACTGATCGGTGGCTACTAGAAGCCAATACATTCCAGGGCATCGGCGGTCTTCAGCGCCAGTACCAGCCAGGCGTTGTGAATTGAGTAGTAAATCATTATCATGAATCACGTTTGGGCATATCGTATGCAATTTGCTTCATTGAATTTTACTGCTTTTAATTATGTCATTTGGGTTTCACGGTTGATGGCTGATGCTGCGTATCCAGTTCGATTCGCACGCCGACTCTTACAGCGTACGAGTTGATGTCTCGTATTCTCAACGTGAAGTTGCCCAACTTGTCTCCCTGGAAGAAAGGACCTCCACATCAGTTGAAGAGCGAAGATACGGATGCCGTTTACTTTGCTGTGATGCCATGAAAATAAATACGTAAAATGCTATTAAAATTACCCATGGATGTGGTAGATAAGTAGACATGACATATATTTCAGAGGAATACAATAATGAATTCATCTGCCATTTACGCAGTCCATGTTGTTTGGCATCGCACCATAGGGTAACCTGGCACTTGGCTGTCATAACGAAGAGCAGTTTCGCTCTCCCTTGCAAGGGATCAGATTTCCCATCGTGCTCATCTAATACATAGAGCTCGTCACTAGCCAACATCAGGCTTAACCAAGAGAATCCACCTAAACGCCCAAAAGCCACATCAGAGGTAAACTCTCAAAATAATATACAAAACGCGTAGTGTACTAATTTTGACACGATTTTTTCTTATTCCACTACTTCTTTATCATCTTCTATCCTATATTACCTGCTGTGCCTCGAGGTACCACGCTGGTAGCATCCACCTTTCCCGTCCAGGTACAGCTTCTAAGCCGAATGCGGCCAACACACATCGACGCAAAAAGTAAAATCGCAACGAAAGCGTTGGGAAGATAGACACAAAGATTGGACAAGAGAAACTGCTCTCGGATAAAATGTACTTGATTTGAGAAAATATGTCCGCTGCGTGAATTTTTTTTTTTTAAGTCCTACAACTTGTTGTCCATTAACAATAGCTTCTGTTGATTGTCGTACACTTGTAGGTGTAAATATCACCTCTCTTCGTCTTGACGAGAATTCAACGGCAGCCTTCATAATGTCATTCATACACAGCCCCAGCATCTTCATCGCTAGCCTATTGGGCCTCGCCTTCCTCGTCGCCATGGCACTTGTTGTCTTTTACGTAACGCGGCACCGGCCCTACATGATCAAGCCCCACGATCCAGAGTCTGGCGCCGACTACATGGGTATGGCCGCTGGAGAGCAGGATCCGCCACAGTTCTCAGAAATACAGCAGCATCATCCGCCCGTATATTGCGTCGATGATCTCCAATATCCGCCTCCAACCTACGAGGCCGTGTTTACACGCACTACCGTTCCAACGCAGCATGAGATGTACCTGCTCCGAAAACGTCTGGAGAAATTGAAACGGCGCCAACAACGCGAGGCAGCAAACAACACCGACACTGGCAGCAGGCAAAGCACCACGACAAGTCGCTGTGAAACTGCGATTCGAGACTCGGAGATTCGATGCCTTCAGCAATGGATTGAGCGTCTAGATACGCTCCGTGATGACGAGGAAGCCGACGAGGGTAGCGGCGGCCGACGGGCATTGTCGTTTCATCATCCACACAGATCGACAGTAAGACTTGTCCATTCGCAGAGCGAGCCTGCCGTTCTGCCAACGCGAATCATCACGATACAGCGCGAGACGGGGTGGATCAATTGCGGTCTCCCTAGAGAAGTTGCGCCGCCATACAGTGTTCCGCCACCAAGTCCAACGCTGGCTGAGACAATGGATACGCGGTTTGCGGAGCTGAGGGAGCAAATGATGCGAGGGGTGGGCGGGAGACATTCAACCAACAGGTAGACCGTCTAAACAAAGATGATTGCGGTTCAGTTTCAACAGACATAAAAAAAATCATCAGCCATCATAGATAATTGTATATATACAGAAAACATACGGAGAAGTGGACCAACGAGCAACGAGTTGGATAGCGCGCAGTTGAGAGCAACCAATTGGTACAGGTTACGCTCAGGATCTAGTCAATAATCGTAATACAAAGATTTAATTCAAGCCTCTCATGTTCAACAAGATAAGAAAGCAAGTACTGTACTTGGCTGCTGCCAAGCTGAATCGAGCCAGCTCGCACGCCAGCTGCCCCCACCATTGTCCAACCCATTACCCCATGGAAACTCTGACGTAGCTGAGAGATCGACGCTGAGGTTTAATTCACACACAAAGCCAACCACGTCACTATTTTTTTTCTCTTCACATACACTCGCCAATTAATTGTTCCCTTCCTATAATGTCCTCTCCGATTAAAAAGGTCACTCTCATCGGGGCCAACGGCTCTCTCGGCTCCGTCATCCTCGACGCCCTCGTCGCCGCCACCACCTTTGACGTCTCCGTGCTCATCCGCGCCGACTCCTCCTCCATACCCGCCCACGCCGCCACAATCACCCGCATCTCCATATCGCCCGCCTTTGACGTCGCCGAGCTCGCCCGCATCCTCGTCGGCCAAGATGCCGTCGTCGCCGCCTTCCCGCTCAAAGACGTCAACCAACACCTCCGCCTCGCCGAGGCTGCCTACAAGGCGGGCGTCCGGCGCTACATCCCTGCCGACTACGGCTCGTGCGACGCGCGCAGCCCGCAGGCCCAGAAGCACCTGCAGCTCTACCGCGACAAGGCCGCCGTGCAGGCCCTCTGCGTCACGCTGGCCGCCTCGGCGCCCGCGGACAATGTGCCGTTTACATGGACGTCGATTGTGTCGGGCCACTTTTTCGACTGGGGCCTGCGAAACGACTATCTGCACCTGGACGTGGTGAACAAGAAGGCGCTGATCCTGGACGCAGGGGACACAAAGGCGTCGGTGTCGACGCTGCCGCGCGTGGCGGAGACTGTGGTGCGGGTGCTGTCGCGGCGGGAGGAGGAGACGAGGAACCGGTTCGTGTTTGTGCAGAGCTTCTGCCCGACGCCCCTGGAGGTCGTGGCGGCGCTGGAGAGGGCCACGGGGACGAAATGGCACACGGCGCATGTCGACTCGAATGCCTACCTGGATCGGGAGACGGCGAAGCACGAGACGGGCGATGAGCATGCAGTGCACAACATTGTGTTTGTGCTCGGCGCTGTCAATGCGGATTGGACGCGGAGTCCGGAGTTTGCCATGGAGTTGCTGGGCTTGGAGGATGAGAACCTGGATGCTGTCGTTGGCAATGTTGTGAATGAGTTTCGCGCAAACGGCTTGGCATAAAGGCTTGCCGTGGTAAGAAATGAAGTACAAAATTTGAAACGAAAGAGAGCTTTACAAGATTGTGATTGTGATGTCAAATGGCCATCACTTCTTACATCTGTTTGCCTTTGCGGATTGTATAATTTAGGCATGTTAGCTATGGCAAAAGAATGACCCATGGGCAATTACTTGAGCTTCCTTTTGGCCACGTACGTCCAACTGACATAGCCCCGGTGAACATTAGGCAAGTTTGACTTGACCAAATGATAGCTTTGCACAGCCTCGGTGTTTCAAGAGCGCAATGGTGATGAGTGAAACTGGTCGTCACAGCGGCCGGCGCGTATTGGGCGGCTACTCGCCACAGGCCGAATGATCCTTTACTTGCAAATTCAAGCCTTTATTTCACTGCAGTTTTAATCACATTCGTGCATTGGCTTGCTTGCGCAGCATCCTGCCGCTCGTGTCAGTATGTTGGGCAGTGCTTGCTAGTAGGGTTGCTATTTATGGATGTATGCGCGCGTGACTGATTGCTTGAATCGGGCCCCAGACAAGGGCATTGTTGCTCCGGGAATAGTCCGATTAATAGAGATTGAATTTAAAAAGAAATTATAAGCGGTGGGCAAGTGTGGCTACATCCATCCTCTTACCCATAACGTAGATCTACGGAGTAGTTAAAACAAATCATGCAAGCCACGACCGTTTAATTTTTCATGTGCCGAATCCTTCAAAGATTGACCAAACCAAAGACAAAGGCCCATTTTCCATACAGCCAACTAACGAATCAGGTGTGCCAGGCCAAGGAACACTAAATCTGTCTGCTAATTTATCGGATTGCCGCGTAGGCCAGCGACGTCATTGCTGCTACGACATTCGAGACAAGTGAACCGCCAACCAACCTAACCTTGTGATCATGGTCCCAGGGTCAAAAATGACCAGGGCATGGTAGAAAGTTGTGCTGAATTATAGGCATTTTTTATTCTCTCCTAATACCCAATCTCTGTGCTGTGCATGGCCGTGCGTGATACCTGGGTGGCAGGCCGTGCCCTGACACAGCCCCGGCTGCTGACGTCGCTTCGCCAACTGCTTTCCACTTTCTCTTCAAGTCCAATGTCTCCTGCTTCTACACACAAGCCCGTTTTGATTCATATGAAGAGACGCTGCATTTATTGACTGCCGAACTCCTTTTGCATTTCCTACACTCGCTCTTCTCTACCAGTCGTTTCTGTCAAGCTCATCGCTCGTTAACCCAGCGCTGCCCCGCCTCTGCTGCGTTCTTGATCGCTCTCTTCGACGATACCGACAAAGCCTCCCAGAAGCAATCGTGCAAAGGTTATAGCTACGTGCTCTAGTATCAAGTGCTCTTTTATGCTTTGTAGCTTTTTATGCCGTGATTTTATACCCTCCTATCTTGAGCTTTCGCTCCGATACCGTATCGAATCGACCGCGCCTCTGAACTCACCAGGCCGTCATGGCCACCCAACCCACCAAGGAGGCGCATTCGCTCTCCGATCTCAATTTTCTAGCGTCAAACCCACCGCAGTACCCTGAGAAACCTCATGAGGAGAAGCAGGCACCTCTGGTGCTCTACATTGCCCGTGTTCCGGGAACACGAGGTAAGTTTTGGCGATTCGAGAGCGGCGATTGCTAGCAAGCTATGGCGACTTGAGCACTAATTCTATTTAAACAGACGTCATCCTTTCGACTTCCAAACCGTCCACAAAGAATGTCACGAACCAAGACGTCGCCAACTCGCTCTACTATATCCACCTCGAACTCCCTGGTGCCGACGTAGACACCTCCTCACCATTTCGAACCCTCGAGAGCCGCAGACCGAGCAATGGAGCCACCCCTTCCATGCCCATCCCCCGGAAACCCGTACCCAATTCCGCGAGTCCGATTACGCCAGAGGCTGCATCTAGTGACCAGATGAACCTGGTGCCACCACCCATCTTGGAGAACAGGCAGCGCTCTTCATCCGTGGCATCGCAGGATGGCCAACAGCCGGTACCGCCATCGCCGCTTGCGCACGAGTCTTATGCACCGGCATTGGATTCCACACAAGTCAACCATAAACTTCACAGGCCATCTCTAAGCGTTCAGCTACCGCCGGCGCGTAAACCTGTTGGGCCACGTGCCATGACACCGTCGTCCCTCGCAGTTCCTGGCAGCTCGCCGACGAGTCCAATCACCGGTGGCAGGTTACGCTCGCAGAGTGCAGCCAGTGCCACGAGGGGTTGGCGCGACACACAACACCATATGCCCTCCAGTAGCCGGTCGCCGTCTCCTAGGAAGAAGGGCGGTGCTTCGGTACACGGAGAGCCTTTTACGCTGCGGCTGATTCGGCGCGATCCCACGACGGGCCTTCAGTGGAATGTGGGCAGGATCACGTCTCGACAGCTTGAGCATGTGGCGCACGAAGATGAGCAGGAGGCGGGCATGGTCAACGGCAGCAGTCCGCCGCCGCCCGACGGCGTGTCGACGAGTAGCCCGCCCATCAACATTCACATTGAAAACTCTGGCTACGCCAAGTATCGCAACATGCCCCGAAGACGAAGCCTGCAGCCTGCGGGTCCGGCTGCACATAGTACTGCTGATGACATTGCTCTATTGCAGGGTGGCGGCGTTTTTGCGCGGCAGCTTCAGATGGGCTATACCAAGAGCCTCATGTCCAACCTCAAAGACAAGTTTCAGCGTCTAGAGGAGCAGATGAGTAAGAAGAATGGCGGTCACGGTCGCAGTGGAAGTGATATCTCGCCGGAAGAAGCGGCCAAGGAGCAGGCAGCCATCTCTGCCGCCGCCGCTGCTGTAGGCCAACCAGGCCCGGGTATGAAACCCCGCGGGTACATATTCACCAGTCCCTGGGACGACAGGTGTGATTTCCGCACGGGCAACGGTGGTCGGAGCGTGCATTGCTACCAGGCGGCGGCACCGAACGATGGCGGCGTCGGCGGCCAGTTTGCGCCGTATAACCAGCTTCTAGAGGAGCAGGGCATCAACCTGCCGCCGCGGCTGTCGGCCACGGGGCTGAGCGACTTGCGGTTTAATTTGCCCAGCACGGAGCTCCGCGTCAATAAGAGCCAGGACGATACGATTGGGGAGTCGAAGCTAAAGGGCCATTTTGCCAAGCTTCTGCGGACGACGGGTGCACATCACCAAGACAGCCACGCCGGCGAGGACGAGTATGATGATGCCCCAACTTCACCATTTGAGATGAATCTTGGGGGTGAGCGGGCCGGAGGAGGCAATCGTGGCAATCGGGCCAAGTTGGGCAAGCTGATCATTTACCATGAGGGTTTTAAGATGCTTGATTTGCTCGTGTCGGCCAATGTTGGTGTTTGGTGGGGAGCTTGGGAGCGAAGCTTTTGAGATGTCGTCGTTTGAGAAGGATTGATTCACAATCCATCAACGATACATTCTCTCTAATGACTGCATGGCGACTTATGAAAACTATCTTCTTTTGATTAATTTAGAGCGAGGCAATTTTTCTTTTATTGACAATTTTGGTGAAACGGGCATTTACACATATTAGCGTATGACACTCAAATAAAACATTAGTATTCATGTTTTCTTTCCTCGATCTTTGATTGATGTGCTTGAATGATACACTACCAGCTGAACAACTTATTTCGGAAGCCTTGGGGCTCTAAAGAGTTTGATCGCCAACCCACCAGTTTGGGACGCCCTGTTATTAGCTCTCTAATCATGGAAGCCAACTTCTAGTGTTTAGCGTAATGTAATATTAATAAATTCCAACGTATATAATCTTTATTGCACGAGCCCATTTTGCGGCAGGACGACGTTCACCTGTGCCATGGTTGGTATATTTATAAAAACTACTCACTACACAGCGCAAACTAGCCAGAGATGCAGCAATTATAAGCAATACGAGAAACAGATTATATCACAACACGGTACAAAATTAAAGAAATCCAGCAAATTTAATGGTCTAATACATAGTCTTGTGTAATGCACTAGACCTCCAAAGGTTTGCGAGATTTGTGTGACCAAGAGGTTGCAGATAGTGTTGTCCGTCTCAGGCTAACAACAGCGGCTTATTGACTTCAAGCCATCCCGTCAAGCTACGGACTACACTTTGTCGAAAAGGCTAAGCTGCCAGCTCTTTTAACTTTTTCTCCACTTTTGGGAGGTTGTATGTCAAGGTACTCCGGGTATAAATCATGCCGTGCTTATTTAACGGAAGAATAACGGCGTAGCGCATATAACCACCATCCTTGACTTGACACCCAACCTTCTTCAAGCCACCAATAGTAGGCATTCTTGTCACAGTGCAAAAAGTTTGTACCACACTTCATGCCGTAGTAATGGGCCGTACAGGCTAGTAATGCTCTGTTAAGCAGCCTTATTACGCGCCATGCACCTTGTAAGCCCTACTGCGCGACTATTGTCTTGGCAACTTGCCAGGGAAGCGTCAGCCGTTCAACATTATTTTCGGTGCTAATTCTGCTATTTGAAAGGGGACAGCCCTACTGCGCGTTGCCCCGCTGTTCGCTGGACCGTACCTAAAGCTCACTTCTCAAGCTTGGCATCACCGCTAGTAGCACATCGCCAAATGCATGGTCTTGTTCGCCGGCAGACAAGGCTCGGGGCTAAGACGGCCGCTTCATTCTCGCGATGCATGCCTTCTCCCTACGCGATTGAACTTAATACAGCCAATACGGCCAATGCAACGCTGTAAACAGCTTGATTGAACTCAAACCCAAAGTCTACAACCTATTATCCAGTATGGATAAATAGAGTACACTTCCTTATGGATATTCGCCATCGTTCCATCTATACATCCATTTACTATCCACCACCGTTTTGAATACATTATACACCTCCTCTGATACCTACCTTGTTAAGCGTTGTTACAACTGCATGGTTGGTAAGAAAAAGTCGTCATCATGAAGTTCCAGCTCCTCTCAGCATCGTCCATTATACTTTGTCAAGCGATCGGCGTGGCCATGGCCAACGTACGGGGCTATGCGTCGACGGACTGCTCCGGACCTATTGTATGGCAAGAGGGGCAGACATGCAACGGCTGTGTGTCCATTCCGTACAATCCACGGATGAGGAGTTATTCTATTGTCGATGCCGTGGGCATGATGGTGACATCTCGTCCACATTGCAACGGCGGTAATATGGGTTACTGGACACCCTACCATTGCTTGAACGATCCTTCTGCCATCGCAGCCTCTATAAGGGTGGATTGCTGAACAAATACTTTGGCGTGGTTGTCCTACAAATACACTTTGGTGCTATGTACCGGCGGCACTGTGCATGTTTGGGCTCGGGGGCGGGCAACCCGGTGACATTTACGTTTTATATTGGCATCGTTGGCGGTGTTTCGGGTCAGGAACAAATTATTGACAGGAAATTCGGTCAGGAGTGGATGTGTAGCCAGGTGAGGATTTCGTTTGAGGTAGATGGCACGTAAAAGGCGATCTTAATTGTGGAGTAAAGAGCAGTGCCGGTGTGTTGATTGCCCTGGTTAGATGCCCAGTGCAGTTCATCCGTCCCTATTTATCCATTTCATTAATAGTCTCTTCATTGCTTCGAAGATCGCTAAAGTTGGCTCAATATTATTAGGATACTAAAACCGGCGATTATTAGAGGCCATTTATAGTAAACAGGCATATAATTATAAGCCATCGCCAACACTAATACAACAATAGAACATCTTGGATCTAATAAAAGGTTTTATATAGCTCTACAAAATTATAGGGAGAATGTAGCTCACCCGTAGCGGGCCAGTCGTTTTAACACCTTTGGGCGGTTTTTTTCCTCCAAAATTTATAACTTTTTTAAAATAGACTTGGAATCTGGATTACGGGTGCAAAGTTCAACCCAGGTCAAGTGCGTCGGTGGACAACGGCCAACACAGTATTGGACGAGCACACCCTAGCTTTGAGTAGATTTAATAACGCAAATAGGTCCCAAGTCACGGGTTAAAGCTGAGCAGCTCTTGGATTTATTACATAAAGTGTTGCGATCACATGGTTGCTAAACGTGTCTGCAAAAATCCCAAGGCAATCTGTACGGGCAAGTTACTGTTGGCATTGACGGTGTTCAACAGCTAGCTTCGGCAGAGGCGGAAAAGGTTACCAGCGGTCTGGAGCGGCCGGCGTAAATTAAGATACGCAAGGAGGCGCACAGTATGGGGGCTGAGAGGTCCGAGTGAGCGGGACATGTGGAACTTGTCCCCCATTTCAGATTTGGGCCTACGAGATCGTCATTCGGTGATAAACCTCATCTCGAGTCTTAGTGTCATCAAGTGGCAAAAGCAAGTGCCGAGCGGGGGGAAAATAGCAAATGATATTTATGATCGACAGGGGAGATGAATGGAAGTGTGTTTAATTTATCGGGCTGTCAAGGATACCCCAAGATGGTCTCTGCAGCTTCCTCTACATTAGTTACTTGTAACTTAGTCTCAGGCTGTTGCTTCATACACTAAGAAGTGTATTAATTTACTCAAATGTAAAAGCAGTATATGATAGTTGAGTTTTCTTTTCATTTGGCCCCCTGGTCTAATTTCAGGGAGGTTATTTCTGATTACTTGTAATGACTGCTGGTGGAGGAACATTTGCTTTTGGTTGCGGTTAGCAGGGTGAGAGAACGCCACCAACAGTGAGTGCATCATTACCTATTAAGGCAAAAGCAACGAATCGAAGGCTCTTGTCGCTTACCAAGTACCTGGGGCGGCGTCATCCTAACAAGGGAGCATAGGGCGAATATGGCTCCACTTGATGGGTATGGGTAGATACACATAATACTTCTCCAGGAAATAATAGCAGAGCGCCAAACTTCTTGTTCCAATGCTGGGTTGCAGTCTGGTGGCGCTGTCGCGTAATAGCTCAAGGTCCATCTGATCGAGACGTTTTAATTGCAAAAGTTCCCCTAAAGCATCTATGTTGACCACTCCAGTCTGCCAGTATCGGATGCTTGAGTTTTCGACTAACCTTCCGCGGCTCTCTTTCCCAACTTGGCGCTATGCCTCAACATCCACTCCAAACCGAGCTGCTGGTTCCCACCCTGGCGACCCATTCACTTTGCGCTTTGGCTTATTTTGGTTCCCGGACAGTTCCCTCCAGGCTTTCTAGGATGAGTAAAGCTTTGAAAGGTAATGGCGTCATCATGTCAGTACTCAGTAATCTGCCTTGTTGATGCCAAGACGGCCCCCCACGGCTCTAGCTTTACACGTTTTGCTAGTTAACGGTGCTGACAGCGCATCGCATCAGCGGACTGGTCAAAGAACTAGAGGTTGTAGAGCCTTATTATTGCAAGTTTGCAAGCGTTCAAGACGTTAGACCACGAGAAAAGCTGCCGCTGTATAAAGGATGTGTTGAGGAGCCGCAACTTGGAACTCCATCTAATTAAACAACATTGTTTTTCTTTCAGCTGCCCACTAGCCATCATGATGGGACCAGCACTGGGTCCATGATGTCCAGAGCCGGTGCGGGATAGGGCCAGCCAGGCAGCTGGCAGAAAACGCAGGCTTACAAAACCGTCAATCAATGTCCAATTCTGAATAGGAATTGATTGACCACCTGGACTGAATCGATTTGTTCTATATCTCTGTGCTCATGATGAGACGTTTCTTCAGCATGTGTTTCAGTCATGTACAGCCACACATACATACTGCACAATTGGATATTCATGGACAAAGCCTCGACTGCAGTGCAAAATGGACTTTTTGAATGGAAATTATCAGGTTTTACTTTGTGCTTCTGCATTTGAGTTCAAGCTCTTGAGTGGATGCTCCACGACGCAGATCGGACAGGGTACCCTGGTCGACAGCCGTCCGGCTTGCAGCTCTCCCGATTCGTGACTTGACGGAGCTGACCACTTTTCTCTCGCATTTGTTTCCGGAATTATCTTTCCCAGGGAATATAATAACAAATAGATATTATAAGAAGATCCACTTGTAGTCGCCGAAAAGCATTCTCCACTTGAGCTGCCTGACGCCCGCCAAGTCTCCATGGCGAGAGCCACCCCCGTTGTAAGTATATTCCACAATTCGAGCCTTGACATCGACTCGTGCGTTCACGCTGTCATATTAGTAACAGACTAACAGTGATCTTCGTCACCTTTCACGGCCCCTGTCGACATTTAGCTCCAAGACACGTCGGGACTAATCCCACTTACTGGTACAAAAACTTGGTTCTTTGTGTGGACTTTGCGGACAAAGCTCATTTGAGCCAGGCATTAATCTCTATGCCGGGCATCTAAAACTTACGAGATGGTTCCTACACAAGGTGTAAGCTATTCGCTTTTGGGTATCATCCATCAAAAACTTGATGCGATTCGCTACATTGTACCACACCCCCACTGCAGAATGGACTCTACCAAATCTCCCATGATGGGTACTGCTGCGCTGTGTTGGGCCTCATCCTTGGAAGCAGACGGGGCTCAAATTAGTATCTGCGACTCTTGAATTTCATACTAGATAGATGGGGTGTGTCATGGAAAGACTGGGCGACTGTTCGCAGAGATAAATAGGCAATAATCCTCCCTTTTCGTTCGTTTTTTACCTCTCCTCATCACCCACCACATTCACTCATTTATTCACCCACACTCTTTTCAAAATGAAGGCTGCTTTCATCTCCCTCGCCACTCTGGCTCTTACTGCCTTTGCTGCTCCTACAATCCTGAACGACGACAACGTCATCGTTCCCGTCACTGCTGTCGGCGATGTCGTCAACAATGAGAAGCG
Source organism: Zarea fungicola (assembly GCA_900169235.1). Taxonomy (NCBI): domain Eukaryota; kingdom Fungi; phylum Ascomycota; class Sordariomycetes; order Hypocreales; family Cordycipitaceae; genus Zarea; species Zarea fungicola. Next base: position 251,304 of record FWCC01000178.1, read on the forward strand.
CGGCGCCGAGAACGCCGGTGATATCATCAAGTCTCTGACCCAGGGCAATGACAAGATCAAGGAGATCACCGGCTCCCTAAGTATGTTATTATTTTGGTCCCAAATTCGCAGGACACAACACCTGAAGCTCCATTCTAACCTCATCTTGCAGACAAGACCATGTCCGGCGTTCAGTCCGGCGACGTTACCAAGGAGCAGGGCGGCCAGCAGGCTCAGGATGACCTCCAGAAGCTTCTTGACCAGCTCTCTGGAATCCTGGGCGAGGTTACCAACCAGGCCGGCATCGCCACCACCAAGGGCGAGTTCCAGACCATCCTCAACGAGGTCAAGCTTCTCCTCAACGAGGTCCTGACTACCGTCAAGGTTGTCCTGACCATGCTCGGTGGCATCGCCGCTGTCAACTCGATTGTCCAGTCCGTCCTCAACCTGCTCTCCAAGATCCTCGTCGGCCTCATCGCCGCCGTCGGCACCACCCTCGTTCCCCCTCTGCTGGCTGCTCTCTCCCCTCTCCTCGTCGGTCTCGGTGCTGCCCTAGTCGGCCCTCTCCTGACCGCCGTCGCTGGTCTCGTTGGCGGCATTGCCCCTCCAATTGGCCCTCAGTAAATATGGTCTACCTTCACAGAAGATGATTTTGTACATGTTGATGCATTCCTTCCTTATTTCTGGATGAGGCACGGCTGCAGATAAATATTGGATCGCGGTAGCTTTCATCTTTTTCTAGCTTCTGCAAGTTTTATAGACGAAGAGCATACTTTTTATACCAAAATTAATATCACTTTTATATATTTGGGGCCACAGCTGTTCGGCTAAAAGAAATCCTGCGGACAATATGATCGTTTTGCTATGAACAATAAATCTCGCTTCAGTCTTCGAAAGTTGTCTTGCCAAGGAGACAATACGGAAAGTAACAACAGCCATGCTCCCGCATGTACTTGAGTGGTTCTGCATGTTTCTACGTGCGTCCGGGCAACAACCCGCCAGCTAGATTTGATTGGAAGTATTTAATGCCAAAATTGAGTGTACTAGTTAGATTAAACAAATAAATGTGAATACGTGGTAAAGTGTGAGCATCTTGCTGCCTGCCGGGCACAAACGGGGATGAAGGACCACTTTGCTGCCTTGCAGGACGGGCGCTTCACAACTGCGGTTATTGCTGCCAAAAAAAATCATAAATAAATATGAGTGTCGAAATGAGCTGGATTTAAGACGGTTTCTATAATTTTTTTGTTTTGCGTTACTCTGCGACAGGTTATAAATATGACTTGATACAGTGACAGGCTGCCCGCACAGAGTCTGGATATTGCATTTCCCGTCACCGAAACTGAAATTACTGCTTTCCATCGAGGGCAATCGGAGATGGAAATCATTGACGTTGTCAATAAGGACCACAAAGGAATCAATAAAATCATCACCTCTATCAGTGCGTTTTATATTTCCCGCTTTCCTTTTGTATCGACTCTCGTAGATGGCGCCGTTGCAAAGATCAACTCTGCTGCCTTTTGCAGAGATGTCCAAGCCGAGGCAGCCACTCAGGAGCTCGACAAAGTACTTGGTCAGCTCTCTGAAGTGACTATTTTGGTCTTTTACTTGCGGCTTTGTCGTCTGCGGAATAGTTGAGCATCCTTGGCAACTGCTGTCCATGCTGCTGACCATCGGCTGATGGAGTTGAGATTTGGTTTCTTCTCATGTCTTTTCGAGACAGTCGCTTTTTACTGAGTGGCGCTGTTATAAGCTTTGAATATTGTACTGGTACCGTTTAGATCTGCAATTTTAAACTGTGATGTGCATTGTACGCGACCGAGAGCAGGACCATTTGCATCAGTGCATATACCAGAAAATACAGCCCATTTCATATTTACACGGACTGCTTTCCACTAGTTGACAAGATTTATTCCACTGTCAGTATATTTTTGGTTCTTTAATTTTATTTTCTTCAAGTTTATAGAAATACAATACTCAACTGCAAGTGGCCTTCTGTCTTTTGTAAGTGCAATCAGGCATGTCTTTGGTACCCTACCCAACATCCACCCCGCAATACACGACGATATTTTTCAGAAGAGACAGATTATAATTAATATAAAGCTCGGAAATATAATCCATCCCTTTTTCAGATTTAGTCTCAATTATATAGGCCATATATTGGCAGCTTGCAAACACAGGAGCTCCCACGTGCTCGGGCACGTGACCGCCAACTACCCAATCATGGCCCGAGCATTGTAATCCCGCAGCGCCAACAGCAGAGGAAATAAAGCTAATTGACCACCCAAACGATTCTCACATACCAAAGCCTCACTCCGTCCGCCCATCCGCACGTCTCCTCCACGCTCCCCAACGGGCCCGGCACGACATCAATTGCAAACGTCCCGTTGCAATTCGACGACTCCACGAACCCAATTTCTTGCTGAGCCAAGATGGCGCCAGCCCTGACTGCCACCACGGCCATGCTGGCCCGCCGCCAGCTGACCCGAGCTGCGACGACAACATCAAACTCAGCCGCCGCGCTGGTCGCCATTCGCAGCGCCGCCGCCATGGCCCAGCGCCGAGGCTACGCCACGCCCAACGGACCTCCCCCTCAGAACTTTCGCCAGAGCACGCGCATTGAGTGGTCCTGGGACCGCGAGACCACCCTCGACCGCGTGGGCAAGTTTTTCCTCATGACCGAGATGGCCAGAGGAATGTACGTGCTGCTTGAGCAGTTCTTCCGACCTCCGTACGTTGTTTCCCGGGAGATATCCTTCGAATTGCTTCGCCTATGATTGGACTCTCTGCGGTTTCAGCATGTTTCGGCTGCTAACATGTTGCAGCTATACCATCTACTACCCCTTCGAAAAGGTACGACCTGCGAACAGCTACCGCCCATGGCGAATCAGAAACAAGATGATTCAAGAATTCCGACCTGAATTGCAATTTTAACGCGATTGGATTTTAGGGCCCCATCTCCCCCCGATTCCGTGGCGAGCATGCCCTCCGCAGATACCCCTCGGGTGAAGAGCGCTGCATTGCCTGCAAGCTTTGCGAAGCCGTGCGTTGAACCTCATTCCCGCATCAATTGCGTTTCTGTATCGAAACGTATTTGCTAATTCTATTCAGATCTGCCCTGCCCAAGCCATCACTATCGAGGCCGAAGAGCGTGCGGACGGTTCCCGCCGTACAACCCGCTACGACATTGACATGACCAAGTGCATCTACTGCGGCTTCTGCCAGGAGTCGTGCCCCGTTGACGCCATTGTCGAGAGCCCCAACGCCGAATATGCCACCGAGACGAGAGAAGAGCTCCTCTACAACAAGGGTGAGTGCAACCATGTTCCTATTACCAGGCACTGGCGACGCTAACAAGGAATCTCTAGAGAAACTACTGTCAAACGGTGACAAGTGGGAGCCCGAGCTGGCCGCTGCTATCCGCGCCGATGCCCCTTACCGATAATCTACTCGACAAAGGGAGCCAAAATAGACAAAATTTCCGTACCATTTTTTTTCCTCTGTATGATTTAGCAAACCACCGGGCAGTGTGTATCCCAAGAAGAATAAGCGTTGCGTGGAGATTCGGTATAGATGAGAGCGGCGGCGGAAGTCAGTAAGGTAGCTGTATATAAACTTGGAGCTGGAAGAAATTTGTTTGTCTTTACGCAATGCTTCGTTTTCAACATTTGAGGCAGTCTTTCCGTCCTGGGTAGCACTCTATTAGAGTTTGCTGTAGTTTGTCTCCTCCACCATATACGCCATATCTATGCCCTTTTGCAAAGCGCATCTAGACTCCCTACTACCGTTCAAGTCGTTTTTTGTGCTTGAAGCACTCCCAAAACGCAATGGCTTTCGGACTACATGAGAGTTACAGCCGGTAAATGTTCTGAGCAAAGTTTAAATTATAGTACGCACAGTTTTTATGATGAGAGGCTCGCGGTTGCTTTCTGTCATGACTTTTAACAGTATAACAGTTTGGCAGTTCAGCAGTTTACATTGTTGATCTGACATGATTGTGCTTTACCGTCGCCAGTTACCTGCTTGCATGACGCCTATCCCCATACAAGACCTCTGGATGTACATCACAACTTCTCTGAAATCACCTCACATAATTTTATTACTGAAGCAGGAATGACAAAACAGTGTACTTTGCAAAACTATCTGGTCTGTAAATACTACAGCAAAGACAAAAGAAAGAAGCGGCTATTGATTATGTTTTTCTCAGCTTACGACCAACACCGTTGATCAAGCAGCCTCCGGTGCTTCACGATCTTTCTCGGCAATGACCCCTTTCAGGATCGTATACTCTAGATTCCACTTCTGAGATCCTTGTAAGTCGCCCAACTGGAATAGGACTTCTGACTTTTGTCTGAACACTGGCAAAATCAGAGTTGCACACCCGAAGCAAGTTGTATACTGCGATCCCATTGTCGTCAGGGCACTTTCAACACGCCTCAGAGCCTCACCCCAGTGCTTGTTCTCAATGGCCCCGTCGGCCAGCCTCTTATCAATTTCCACAGACACCTCGATGGAGGGATGGTGGCCGGAGATTTTGGACATGTTGATGGTGAAGTCGGTTGAGTCAAGGTCGTTGAACGCTGTTGTAAGTTTGGTATTCTCTTCGGAATTCTGAGTCTTGTCTTGCCGATGACTGATGGTTTGTTTAATTCTGAAAATTAGAAGAGGTCGAAGAGGGTCTATTTATACTCGGGAAAATAGCCTGTTATGGTCTCTAAGCGCCTGTTAAGTGCCATGTTGTACGCGCATGTCGTACTGTGTCTCTCAATCACACTCTTTGTGCTCTACTTCCTAACAAGATACGAATGAAACGCACTTCAAATGGCCCGGAACCAAAGGTTTAAAGGGGAAAAAATACTTTTCATTGCCTCAGAATGCTTGTTAAGTGTCATGATGTACGCGCATGCGATACTGTTCATACTCAATCCTGCTTCCTGTGCTCCACCACTATGAATGAAATGCACTTCGTATGACCCGAAATCTAGAGTTTAAAAGGGTACAAAACTGCACTTCTTTGTATTGTGCGATGAAATGAGAGCACATTTTGGATCTTCTTCAAAAACGGATATTACGAACCAGATGGAAGTCCTCAAAGAATGGCAGCATTGTTGATGCTCTTTGAAGTAGCCTCAACTAGCACCCAATGGACCTGCACAGGACAGATAAAATTCGAGATGATGATCCTCCAATTCCGCTACACCAACCCCAACAAAGATTAGGCATTAATGCTATAGAGTATCAGTGCAGAGGATAATTACTTCTTCGAACTGCAGGGTGAGTACCGAACTGTCTACTCTTCAATTGGAAATTCATAGGGTAGCTCAGTACCCTTGGCCAGCCAGCTCTAGCTTGCCAGCCAATTACAAGGCTGGTTTCTCCTGCTGAGTAACCAAAATGGAAGTATCACGTGACTCCACTCAAGCAAGCTCCAGCACCAGCGAAGAAGGAGCTTTGCGGCCTGGTTGCTGGCCTGAGCAGAGAGGTGACGAGAAATTTATCATCCCGTTGACCAAATCATCTCCGTCTTCAACCCGTCTCCCTCTCCCCGCCCACGAAACGCGCACCCGCCAGCATCTCAATTTGTCCGGCCATCTGTACAAATAAGTCTTCGACATTCTTCCTTGTTTCCATTTACTTTAATCAAATCCCACCCCTTTCACCATGTTCCGCACAACCGTCATGCGCTCGGTCGCCCGCGCCGCCTTTGCTCCCGCCGTCCGCAGAACGACCCTCGTCGCCGTCCCCCGTATCTCTGCCGCTGCCCCCGTCGCCCTGCGCGCCCAGAGCTTCGTTCCCGTCCGCATGTACAGTGCTGGCGGTGGTCTGAAGAAGGAGGAAGTCGAGGGCCGCATTATGAGCCTGCTCCAGGGCTTTGACAAGGTACGAATCGAACGTTGGCTATTTGGCGTACCACGTCAATTCGCAGATATCTCTCGGAGGGACCAGGGTGTTGCATAGGGATTGGTGATACTAGAAAGGAATTGTGCGGTTTTATTGGGCTTGCTTGATAGCAATTGATGGCAGTCAAGTCATGCCCTCAGGCCGAGTAGTCCGCCTGAGCAACCGCTGTCGACCCACCCCTGATATGCAGCATTTCGAATATCGACTTTATTGAAACGCAATTGCTAACGAATCATGTCTACTAGGTCAACGATGCTTCCAACGTACGTCCTCTCTGCAATTGGCGCGTCTGAAAGCAATAAGCCGCCACGCTGTCACCCGTTCTCCGACCTAACCCGAATGTGTTTAATACAGATCAAGCCCGCCGCTCACTTTGCCAACGACCTCGGTCTTGACTCTCTCGATACCGTCGAGGTCGTCATGGCCATTGAGGAGGAGTTCAGCATTGAGATCCCCGACAAGGATGCCGACACTATCCACTCCGGTAAGCTCCGACAATCAGCGCAGTGCGACGAGGTTGCGAAATACTTACAATTCTCTCTCATCTAGTTGACAAGGCTGTCGAGTACATCCTCAGCCAGCCCGATGCCAACTAAGCAAACTGCTTAGAAACAAACCACAAAAACTCGCAATGATCAACTTTTGACGACGCGAATAAAAATGGCCCCAAATACCACCACACAACAGTTGTACAATATTTACAGGCGGGAGCGGTTTATGCGAAGCAGCAGCAATGGGTAGACGAGAAATCATCTATATATGTAGGATGAGAGCTTAGAGATTTGTGCCAGGTCCTATTCATGAGGGATCAGGATCTCTGGCAGGATTTTAAAAAAAATATAAAGGAATTTCTATAAACTTGTTGGATCGTGGCGAGCCGACAGTGTCTTTTTTGTCTGCAATGAATGTTACTGGTAGTCTGTTGTACCAATTTGTAAATTACCACGGCAGCATTGTGCCACTAGCAGATGGCCTAAATTACAAGAAACAGACAGTGCATTCGGTTTTTGCTCGACAAAGCGAAGCAAAGTAATAAAATGTTGATATCAAAAATTAAAATAATAATACAAAATCATCCTTTTATTTTCTCTTTTTCAAAAAACTCCAGATAGAAGGAAGACATGTATATAGGAAAAAAGCGCCAGCCTATACCAAGTAAGGCAAGAGTACAAAGACAAAATGGATTGAAAACAAGAAAACAAAACCGAAGAACAAAATGTAGTAGAAGCAGCATACACGCCGCTCCCTTTCCATTTTCCCAGAATCTTTTTTGAGCACCACACTCCTCTCCCCCGCCTTGTATCAGGAAACAAAGATAAAATGTAACCAAAAAAAATCATTCCCCTTTCCTCGTACATTTTCCCGGCCCCGATTGGCTCAACCAGACCGAATTCCCCTTTTGCTCCGCATAATGAGTGACGTTGGGACCCTTTTTTGCCTGGTTCGTTGTATAAAGCGTTGATGAACCAAAGGACAGCCAAGAAAAATGAAAAAAAAAGCAGACAACTCCAGTATTGTTTTGAAAAAAAAAAAGTAGCAAAAAGAAACAAATTTGCAGTACGGTGACTTTGTTCTTGAGAACTTGGCCACGTAGTATTTGTGCAAAAATATTGAAAACAACAAAACCAAAATAGAGAAAATGGGTAAAGCCAAAACGCCAGTGTGCTTCGTTCTCTTTTCCGTCTTTTCCCCTTTTTTTCCAACCCTCGGTGTCATGACAAGCAAATGGGTTACACAGATTATATTGTAAAATGCAATGTGTACCCAGAGCAATCTATTATGGACATTTGTCTTTTGAAATACGTTCAAACGCAGAGAGAGAGAGGACTGCAGCGTCACTACCGACCGTTCGTCGAGGCGCCTTTGCTGTCCTTGGTCTTGCCATCCTGGCCTTTTCCAGTGACGGCACCGGCATAGCTGCTGAAGCTTCCCATGCCGAGACCGGCTGATTGTCGCTTTCTCATGCGCGCGGCCGCCACCGGGTCGTCCTCTTCCATACTAAAGACAAAGTCCGGGTCCTCCTCGTCAATGGGAGTGGTGAAGCGGCCCGTGACGGAGGAGCTTATGCTGCCGGTGGAGACATGGCGTTCCATAGGGCGGTCCTTTCCAATGGGCGCGACATTCGAGCTACCGGCGCCTGTGCGGGCGGAGGAAGGGTGCAGGCGTGGGCTGGAGCTTATCGTGGCATCGTCGATTCGACTGCGCTGCAGCTGCTGGGACAGAACCGACATTGCATCGCTGCTGCCGACTCTCATGGACGACTGGCGACCAGACGCGCTGGTACTAAAAGCCTCGCCGCCGCCTATGGCCTGGACCAGGGTCGAGTTTCGAAGAGGGCTACCGACGTGGCCGAACGGGGAGGCCGCGTTCCTCGCTGAGCGGGAAAGCTCCTCCTCCTCCTTTTGGCGCTGGAAGAGGGAGCCCCAGCGGCTGGGGCTGGAGGCCAAGGGGCTGCCGTATTTGGAGAGAATATCGGCATTTACATCGTTTTCACCGCGCATGGAACCTCGGCGTGCCTTTTCAGCCGGAGTCAACAGGTCTTGGAGGTTCTCTGGAACGTAGTTTTCGGGGAGATTGTCGCCATCGTCACCAAATGCAAAGCCAGCTTCCCAGTCGTGGTCTACGTTGGTCTTGGGGACGCTGGAGCTGAGCATCTTGGGCTTGGCATAGCGAGATGAGTGCATGGCTCGCTTGCCGAAATATTCCTCACTTCCAAAGGGATTAGAGTTCGGGGGGCTGCCGGCCGTGATGAATTGATCGGAGGAGCCAAAAGCAGAGCTGTGGAGGAGTTTGAGGGTGTCGGATGTTCTAGAGTCTTTGGCGTTGCTGATGAGGGATGCTGAAGGTGAATCGATGCCGAATTTTGAAGGTACGGATGAGGGCCACGGGGCTGCGGGGAAGCGGGCGGCGTTGGAGATGCCATTTGAGTCAAAGGAAGCGGGCATTGGTGCGTCCAGGACGGACAATCCGTTGCCGTTGGCAGGAGAAAAGGCAAAGCCGCCATCGCGCGGGGAGCCATAGCTCTCGGGGAAAGCAAAGGCAGACTCGGCGGCGAGGCCGTTTTCGAGGGTGAGCTGGTGATCTTGGAGCTGTTGGCGGCTCTCGTTGAGAAAGCTAGGAAAGCCGGATTGATCTGCTTCGTATAATGAGGTGGTGAGAGCGCTGGCGGAGGATTGGTTATAGGCCGACGTTGGGGAGGTGGAGGTGGCAGCGGGGTTGCCAGCGAGGCCGGATTGGGTGGTGATTATGGTGAAGCCATTTTTGCCGTAGTTGACTCGGCGGCCGTCGGGGAGGACGTGAATATTTGCGCATTTGGGACCGAACTTGCAGTTTCCCTAAAACAATACAATGTTGGGATTCCATTATTCCAATCGGGGAAAAAGAGGGACAAGGAAGGGCTGGCTCACCTTGGCAAAGTATTTGCAGACGGTTTCAGAGGCAACGCCTAGCTCGTGGCTGAAGGGACAGGCATTGCCAGCCTGGCATGCGCCTTGACGATAGAATTTGCAGGGAACATGTGCAGTATCTAGAGAAGAATCGAATTAATAATTCTGAAGAAACGAATAAAATAAAAAGGAATGGTCTCGTGACAAATTCGACATGCGAGGGTAGCCGTGGCTGGAGCAGAGAGTCGATCGGAGGAGGGGGGGGAAGGTTACGGCTCCGGGCGGTTTTGCGACCAAAACCTGTGGCAGGCAGCGAGAGAAGGCGGCACAAAAAAAAAAAGAGCGCCGAGCCGTTGGGCTAACAAGGTACGGGCGGGACATGAGAAGAAGAGAAAAAGAACGTACTGGGAGGACTCCTGGGCATAACAGAGGAGTTGGCACGAGAGGAGGAGTTGTTGGCGATGCTCATGCTGGAGCTGCGGGCATGGCGATATTCGGGAGGCATGTTGGCAATGGGCCGTGACGAACGTCGTCGGTGGGTGGAGGAGGAAGAGGAAGAGACGGACGAGGCAAGACGTCTTGTGTGACGGTGGAGAGAGAGAGGGGAGGAAGAGGATGAGGAGGGGCGGCCGCCGGCTGGAGGGGAGCGAGAGTGGTGGTGGTGGTGGGCGAGTGGGGGGCAAGATGAAGATGTTGTCGATGGCGATGCAGGGCGAATGATGGTGGGAGGTGCAGAGTCGGTAGGGGCAGTTGTGGTGATTGCAGGCGGCAGAGCGCTGTAATGGAGCGCTAAATCAGCAGAGGCGCCTGTGGCTGCTGAAGCGGGAGCTTCTACAGGGGATGCAGGGTGTTGGTGCTGTAGGTGCTGTAGGTGCTGGTGCTGGCGCTGTAGCCGGTGATGGTGCTGCTGGTGCTGTGGCTGGAGTTGCTCTTCGACCTCACCGTAATACTCCCTGTAACCCTCGCTGTATTTCTCACTCACAGTGGAGCGTCGACCCTTGCCTAGTGCCAGCGAGCCTCTCAAGCCACTACCGCCACTGCTGTTCCCACTATCCCGCTCGCGCCCAAATAGGAACCGCTGAGCGTTGCGACCACCCTCACCACTACTTGGCCACTGCAAGACTTCAGCCAATCCCATGATGAAGAATGTTATCAGAAAAGAAAAAGAAGAAGGAAGTTTAAAAAAGAGTTGGGCGAAAGAACAAAAAACCGGGAGTGTTTGTCTCTGTTATACCGTGTCGCTCGCGCTCATCAGTCTCGGACCATGACTCGCCTCGCTTGCCACGTTGTTCTCACCCAAGTCAGCCAGGTCTCGTCCAAACTTGGAAATATCGTCTCTGACTCTGTTCCAAATGCGTAAATCGCCTCGTTCCACCAAGTTTGCTACCTTTCTCTTTTCACTGCTTTTTTTTTCTTTTTCGGTAGAGTGTTGCACAACGTCGCGAATTCTCCACGTCCTCGTGTATTGTCTGTGTCTGTGTGTCTGTACTGTTGTAGAACTTGGATACTAGTACAACACCTGGTTGGTCAGAATTTAACACCGTTGAAAAAGAGATGCGAGGAGAGGGAAGAACGAGAAACAACACTATATATAAAAAAAAAAAAAGCAAAAAGGCATGCGCAACACAACACCAGAATAAATCATCCCCTTCAAGCTGAAAGCCGCGCACAGAAACAACTCAGACAAGGCTTGGATCATTGCCAATATTGAGCCTCCAAGCTGTCCAGGTTCGTGTTTGCAAACTGGTGGCGCACTTGCAGCTGAACTGAATCGTTCCTTGTAGACTCACCAACTAAATTAGTACAGCAGGTGTATGTGATATAAACACTGCTGATTTTTTTGATTTTCTTTTTGAGAAATGAAGTGACAGAAAAAGGCGTTCAGTCTCGTATTGTACAGCAAGTCAAGTAGATCAGATTGCGTTTAAAACTCCTCACCTAGGCAGGCGATGGAGAGTGACCAAAGGACAAGAAGGAAGAATAGATTCAGAGCCACATTCAACCAAAAGTGCGGCGCAGGGCTTGGTCTTATACAATAATAATGCGCTACGTACACCGTACATCAGAAGCACAAGTAGTACATGTATCTATGCCCACACGCCCAAGCGCGGCCGGTGGTGGTAATACTAACGGTGGTGATCGAGGGCAGCACTGGCCATTGCTATATTAGTCCTTCTTGCTCACAATCTACTTACCCGTTGTGTACAAATTGAACCCCTTGGCTATCTACGTAATCAAATACCGGATACCTTCTTTTGCTTATGTTCACCCCCAAAGACCAAACATTTCAAATGTACATGTCTATCAAACTCGACCAAAAACCTGTTGCACAGCCCACTTACTTGGCTTGTCTAGCCACCACCTGATTTGCTAGACTTGCTTTTCTGTGAGTGATGTGCAAGGAGAATACATTCATGATACACACAGGCAACTCCTCTCTGATGCAGGAAGAAAATAAAATAAAAAATATTCCGAATAAGAATAGGGGGCGAGGGGGTTACTAGAAAACAGGAAGTAACCGCAAAATGCACCACCAAGTGCAAGTGGTGTGTGAGTGACTTGGAATTCCCGTGAGGCCCGCCCCATTGTGCTGCGCATGTGGTTGCCCTCGTCCTCTTGCATGGCTCGCAAACCCGCCGGACTAAGGACCCCCCCCTTCTCCGATACGATGCTGTGGGTTTCGTCTGATTTTCCCATCCAAGGAATCCATTTCAAAAGTCATGGGTACGTGAAAGCTTGCGTTGCTGCAAAAAGAATGGTGGCCTGGCGTGGGATCGATGACCAATGCATTATCCAATCATACTGTTGACATGCTCCCAATGTATACATGTCCAACCCGCACTACTTGCCAAATACTTGATGATTCATCAAAAGAAAGGCACACTGCTGACTGAATATCTGCACGCGAGGATACTGTACTCTCCAACTACTTTTGCCCACTTTCGCTAGGGCTGTTCCGTAGCCGTGAGCTGAAGCCATGTCTCACCACCGACAGCTAACAGTGTCATGGCTTGAGACATGATTGTCAACATGAACAACAGCCCGTCCTTGTCCAGACGGAATAGACAACCCAGTGACCGCATTTGGCCAAGCCCCTGTTTCTTTCATATTCAGCCCGCAATGCCCATCTTGTCGCAAAGCTATTTAGCCCCAATACCAGCTGGGGGGCTTTGGCCTGTCATCTGCAGTCCATGGCCGGGAATGACATGGCCCGCGCCAAACCCTTTGTCTCCATGCGGTGAATGCTCCTTTTTTAAACCCAGATTAAAAATCAAAGAGACAAAACCCTGTAACCTTGCCAAAGAAAAACTCTTTAGTCCTTTTTAGGGCTTAATGATGGAGTCTATTATGGGAGACTTGTGGTGATTTTTAGTTTACTGCCTTTCACGGGGCACACGGCACATTGCGACATCGTGGTCGCTGAGAAACCTTGCATGATCATCCCGGCCCGTCTTTCCATGGGCCTCGCTACCCATGCAAATGATGTGCAGTGAGATTCCACTAGCTAGTCGACAAAGCTATCAATCCTTGTCACCGGCATGTATACCAGTATCAGCCAAGGGATAACAAAAAAAGCAAGATATCGCTGTTTCCCCATGACGGCAAGTATCTCAATGCTCCGCCTCTTTGCAGCTACCGCATAAAACAAGGACGATGCAAGCTTGATTCGTCTTCTGACAGCCTGCATAAACAGTGGACTCTTCAATACGGATCCCCATGCATATTCCGAAGCAGCCGTAGTAGCAACGGGCTTGCTGTAATATCTGCCCTCATCATAATATAATGTGGGATCGGAAACGACAGTTCCCATGTTGCCACCCACAGCCTCATGTCTGCTGATGCGCAACCATTTCGTATACCCCCCTCGATAAGATGGCCAGTACTTGACCTTGATTTGTTCAAGAGATACCCACAAAATCGTATGGTGCAAGAGCTGCATAATGCAAGATTACAAAGTTACACGAATAAACAATTTAGCTCGACCCCAGATTTTTACGGATATAAGCCCATGATTTGAAAGCTCGCCTTGTCCACCTCGGCCATTTGTCTCTTATGAGTGGGGGTTCTATATGGTGCACGACGGGCCGCTTGAGATGAGTTTTAAATCAAGACGGACGCAAAGGGTCTCCCTACCAATAACACCAGTAATATAATAAATTCACACATGTCCTCACGGTAGTAACCGGGCGTCGGCAACAGTGGCTCAAGAGGCGCAAGCCCCGTCATTCCACTTCAACGGTACTTGGCCGCGGCGCTGAAGCATATGACACCAAGGAGAAAACCCTCCGGCTACGCCGGGTAATACCTAACCCTCTGTTTTAACTTGTTCTATATTTAAATAATTTTATTCTATTTTATGGAAACATTTATGGGGTCCAAAGGTTTGGGGGCATGCCATGGAACAGAACAAAAGAGCTGAACAGGAGGCACAGCAGGTCTCGTTTCCCCGCGCCCATAGCGGCTGTTCTGCAGAAGAGTCCCGCCAAGACGGGTTAAAAATACGGGGGAACCCTTACAAAGAAGAAGAAGGAAAAAAAGCCATGGTCCCATAAATAGCGGGAGACGCGGTCGACGGAGCGGCGCGAACCACGTATTGGTACCAAAGCTGGCCCCAGTCAAAGCTGATAACCATAGTTATGCTAACGCTTTGGTAGTAGTGAGAAAGGGTGTGTGTGAGGTGTGAGATGTGACGATATTATACCGAGACGGGCCAGCCTGTATAAAAGACTCTTGCAACCAAAATGGGAATTTCAGCAGCATTTCTCCCGGCCAAGTCGAAGACTAGTTCAAATCGTGTACGGTTGGAACCATTTCACCGCGATGACGGTGACGGTGGGTGAAGAAATGAATCGCCGTCTCGACAACCCCCTTCCTACCAACTTGCTAGAGCACGTGCCCGTTGAAAAGACTTGGCAGCCTGAGACGCAAACAACAGTACATAGATGCGCTATTCTCATCAGTAGCCGTGATGTGCCGTTGGTGAACCGTTGGTGTGCATCGCAGTGGAGTCACAGTCATAAAATCCTACGCCATGGTGCATAGGACGAATCACTTCACTACGGGAAGGTGTCCGGCCATCCAATAGCAGCCTAGCTCAGCTTTGGCCAGTCACTTCTCACTTGGACGTCTTCTGCAAAGCTAATGCAGAATCGGCGGACGCTACCTTGTGCTAACCAAGGCTTTGTCTTGGTTTTTGGCTGCAGCCTGTCATGCATGCAGGCCTCGTTCAAGGTCAACGCTAAAGCAGACGCCTGCATGTTTCCTCGCCCGCTTTTCCAAACTGTTGGGGCTAGCTATCAGATAAAGGCTCACTGGTCTTTATACAGACCTGGGCGATGCAGCATCGCGAAGCAAGGAAGCTGCATTACAGGGAAAGCCCTTTCTGCCGTTCAATCTCTGCACGTACCGCCATGGGTTACACTGCATGGCGTGGGCCATGGACCACATGTTCATGGCCTGTTCGTGCCAGTGACAGTGCGCGAGTCCCCCACGGACTAACCTGAGCAACCCCCGTCACCATGAACGAATCTGTCTCTTCCTCAACTTCACCCGCCTGCCTGCTGAAACGGCTCTGGCCTGACCGCAAGCCAAGCCAGTCCTGATCGAGCTGAAGGTCATGTTGGCATGGCTACAGGCGGTTTTTGGCTCCTCTCAGCTCACTTACACCAGAAAAGTCGGGGCGTGTGCGCGGCGTGCCAGCCAAAGGTGACCGAATCAAGAGACTCGGTGGCTTTAATCACCGTTTCCATTTGTTCCCTTTACGAACACGCCAACCATGGCGTGTTGCCCAAGGAATGGCGGCGCGTTACCGCCACCCACACTTGACTCTTCATCTCTTTTGGTTAAAGGGAACGTCATTCCAAAAAACAGTCGTCAGCCCTTCCACCCAACTTCCGTCTGACAGGCCTCGTCCAGCCTATCCGAGCCTGTCATTGTAATTTACCTGCTGTTAGTCGCATCACATATTCCCTTCACACCCACATCGTTTTTTTTCTCCAGAGGCTAGGTAGCTCGGAACCTTCAACTACCGTGCATGCATGTTGATCAAAAGGCAGACAAAAGCCATCAATCACACATCCACCCATCCCATCACTATAAACCTGGCAGATCACCCGTTTTGACGCCCATCTCCGTCGGGATTGAAAATCATGACCGTTTGTTTCGCCACTTGATTTATTTCTTTACCAGCCACCCGACTTCCTGCAGTCGGGACACTAATAGGTAATCAACAGGGTCCAAACTTGAGATCTGACCGAATCCACACGTCCATGGGCTGTTGAGAAGACAACCGACTGGCTCACGTAGGCTAGTAGATGTGGACAGTACAGTACACAAAGATCAAAGAGAATAAAACACGGCCAGCGCATATCTGGAACATTCCGCCCATGGCGGCGCCCTCGCGCTCCCCGTTTGTTTTCTTGGGTTCATGGTGTGCAGGCACTCACAAAACGCCTTGCCACACTGAACATGAACACTCAAGTACGCGCAACGCCATTACGCCCGTTTCTTGTTCTCCTCAAGAGCCTCAATTATGCGCCTGACCAGAATGCCTCCCACACTCTTCCCCACACCCTTTGCGGTCTCAGCTGCCCGCCCTCGGCATACCATCTTGGTCAGTATCAATACACGCTGCACTTGTGGCAAATTCCGTGACCTTTCTTGTTTAACGAGAGTAAACGACGGGAATGAATATCTCTCTTACACACACAGCGCGCGCCAAAAGGTTAAAAGTGACTGCGGTCGGTCGCTTCCTGTTTTCGTATTTGAATCACGGCTGTTTGCGCCGCCCAGCCACTTTTTTTTTTTTTTTTTTTGGAAGAAATAATGATTTATACAAACAACTTATAAATGCTGAGTCGCAATCGTTCACCGTAATTTTTCTTGCTTGCAGTACTGGTCATGTGCCCACTGCGCTGCCTTTCGCCGCTGGTCGTTGTCCTGCATTCTCAAGCAAAGTAGCGGTCTGTTGCAAGAGCAAAGGTATATGTTTTGCTTCCATTAATGAACTTCCCACAACCTCTAGTCCCTAGCTCATATATGAGAGGAAGTGGTTGCAAGTATGCAGCTTGTTCTTGTACTCGGATCATGACAGATTTAAGCCGAAAGGCGCAGCATTTCCCTGATATATTGCTTTTGCATGGCCGCCTTCCAGCGCCCATTAGCCACAGTTCCAAGTCCCTTTCCATGTCGTTTGCAAAAGACTCGCAACTGAGCCACAGCGCCAGGGGCGTTTTTGGCTGTCCTGCCCATGGCAATCAGCCTCTTGAACAACCTCGCGGGGACCAAATGGAGCATGGAAGACAAGGGAGGGAGGAGAGGGCCGCGCCTCGTCTGGGGCATTGCCAACCCTGCTTCCTTTCCGTCACAAGGTGTCCGTGTGTGTGGGCGAGCATTCATTTGGAAAAGCGGCTTACAGCCACTCATCGGCATTAGTGCAGGTTGAGATCTACCTAGACAAAACCAAAACATGTCAACTCTACAGCACCTCTACCTTTGTTAACTAGCTAGGTACGGGCTACAATGTAATGTGCAACTAGTTTGTTACCCACTCCCCCCTCCCGTCGAGACAACCCGTGAAGCGGCGGATATTTTTGCATCCCATGATCCTTCCATTGACCCACACAAACTCTAGGCGGTTTTTGTTTCGAAATGCCTTTTTGTCTTTTGTGCTCTATTGTTCCGACAAAGTTCCAAGGCTCGGCAAGTTTGCCACTCCGTATTATTGCCAGGACTGTTTGTCGTGGTTGTCAACTTCCGTTGCAGATGACTTTTGGCCATGGACAAAGGAAGACTCAGCTGCGGCTGTATTGTAGGAGATGAAGATGATGTAGGGTGTACTTGTATCTTGTTATTAGCTTGTTCCATGTGCAACTACAATGCAAGTATGTCTTGGGTAGATCCTCTCCGCGGATTGCATGTGATGAGGTTGTACCCTTTGACGCAAGTACTTGGATATGACCTTGGTTGGGGAAGATAATTCCAGGCGTACCTGGGAACCATTCTTCGAATTTCAATCACATTAAAATGCATGTGATTCTGATGTACATTGAGCCTCGATGTCTCTACCATCCCCATTGGTTGTTGGAGTTACTTCCCGCCAACCACTTTGTCGTCAGTCGACCATTGCGAGTATTCAAAGTCCCAAGTTGGCCAAGTAAAGAATGAAATCGGCAATACTAGAGGCCATGTTGATGCAGCCCAAAAGCCGCATGGCTGTTGGTGTTGGCTCCAGTGGCGCACTCAAGTCGTCACAAATTGAGGCTCGGCTTGGTTACTCAACAGCGTGAAGTGCAGAGCCGTTTTCACCTTAACTGGGCAATGCCGACCAGATCGAATGACTCTAGGTACGACACGTGCAAAATTTGAACCGGTACAACGACAATGCATCACATGGGGCCATCAGTGCCATTGGTCGTGCGCAGTACATGTCGTTGAAGCGCCAGCTAAGGTTCGACTAGACCGAGACGAGGAATCTTTCAAATTAATACTGCTGTTCAAATTTATTCAAGTCTATTAGGTGACTAAATACCGTCGTATGGTCCATTTCGGATACCTTGCGTCATGGTAAAGCTACTCGTACATACGACTTTGCATGCAGCCAGGGAGGACTGCGTGGCAGCCGTAGTCCATGTCTGAGAATAAGTCTTCATTTAACACACCTGAAACCTTTCTGTCAGAGATGTGGTTGCCTTGAGCCTTGACCAGCCAATATCTCGCCAATAGTAGGATGCACCTTGCTAAACATGGCATAAACGGCAGCCCGCAGAGGGACGGGCAGGTCGACCAGCGTCTCTGCCACATTGGCTGCCCACTTGAATTTTTCCTGGTTATCAAAAACCCGCGTCCAGAGCGCGCGTGGCTGTTCAAAGTCTTCGTCGTCAACCGTAATCTCATCTAGCCCAAGTAATGCGGCCGATTCGATACGCTCCGTGTGAACGACTTGGGTCGTGAGGCGTGTCGACGTGACGCCGGGACTCAGACTGCTGCGGACGTAATTCGGATGGCCACCGTAGTTTGCAGATGATGTTACTCCGTCTCGCTCGTACGGCGCATACACGGGCGCGATGGATCTGTTTGACGGGAGCTGAGTGTAATTGACACCGAGACGGTACCGCTGCGCGTCCGGGTAGGCAAACATGCGGGCTTGCAGCACTGTGATTTTTAATCTTCGGTTATTTTACGCATCAATACAGTTCACTAGACTCGTTACATACTGGGATCCAAACTCATGGTAATGCCGGGGACAAAGTTGCCAGGCGAGAAAGCGGCTTGATCAATTTCAGCAAACCAGTTCTTAGGCTAAAGCATAACGTGTAAGCGAAAAGCATTATAGGATATTGCAGTGTGGTATTTTGACCTTACATTTTGGTTCAAGGTCATTTGCCCGACTTCAACGAGTGGAAAGTCACTGTGCGGCCAGACTTTGGTGATGTCCAGCAGCGCACGACCGTACGTTTTAGCTGCTTTGGTTTCCATGACTTGGATGTACAATTTCCAAGCTGGAAAATGTCCTCGCTCAATAGATTTCCACAAGTCTTCGTGGTGAAAGTCGGGATTAGCTCCGGCAAGGTGCTCAGCCTGCGAATTTGACGAGAAGCAGTCTACGCCCTCCGCTGGTCGCCAATGAAATTTGCAATAGGAGACTCTCCCATCTTCGGTAATCATCTTGAAAGTATGAACGCCGAATCCATTGACTTTTCTGATGGAACTAGGCAGGCCACGGGAGCCAAACAGATGCATCAAGGCATGAACACTCTCTGGCTGGTTGACATGAAAGTCCCAGAACTGCGACAGTCAGACACAAATTTGCAAGTTTTCTTGGGCGGCGCACCATACCATGGTCCAATCTGGCCTGTTTGTGGCCGGATGCCTCTTGTGGCTTCGATTTAGTGAAGGGAAGCGAATTGGATCCCGAACAAAGAAGATTGGCTGGTGTAGTCAGTCGTAATTGGCCTTGATTGACGACGCTCCCCTTCATTTGTTACTCACGATGCTGTTTCCGACAATGTCATAGTTTCCCTCTTCTGTAAAGAACTTGACAGAGAACCCGCGAACGTCTCGAACAGTATCTGCGCTCCCCTTTTCGCCCGCGGTAGTGCTGAGACGGAAGAGGACCTTGGTCTTTTTACCGAGTGTATCGAGAAATTTGGCGGCAGTAAGCGAGGGCATGTCCTTGTTGGTGACTTCAAACTCTCCCCAGGCACCAACAGCTTTCGCATGAACGACTCTTAATTTTATTATTAGCTTTGAGTCTCTGCTTGTATTAAAGTGTCATGGTTCGGGTACTTACCGTTCCGGGATGCGCTCTCTGTTGAAGTGCGCAAGGGTCTCAATCAACGTAGTATCGCCCAGAGTCGTAATCCCACCACCTCCAAATACTGGCAACGTGGTGCTAACGGCTGGGTCCGACACCGGTTGGCCTGTTACTTCTGTTAATGAGTTGAGCCTATGGTAAGCTGAGCAATTCAATAGTAGATCGCACCTTCGGCCAGAGTATACAATGGCCTGGACATGATGCTATTCTTTGGATAAGTGTGTGTTGATGAGTGATTTTCAGTGTGCAAATAATCTGCAATCTTAATTCTTACACCGGTTGGACCTCATTTATAATATATCCAAATTTTTAAAGTACACAATTGCGCAATGCCATGCGAATCAAAACTCCCCGAATGTCCGCGAACATTTCAGTTTTCTGTCCCACAGTAGCATAGTTCATTGACGGAACTCCTACTCTGAACTTTTGAATCGAATAGTACAGAAAAATTGTCAGTACCCGAAGAATCACCGGCATCTATTTTGAGGACAGGACAGCATTGTCGGCTGGAGCGGATCAGTTAGTTAACACAAAGTATGGAGCCTTCTGTTTGTTGGTCTGTTGCTCGGAGAATTTGGTGCTTCTCCGAATCTCAAATCAACGTCAGTGACGTCATTTAAAACTGATACACGATGTGTACAGCACTCAACTGAAACACAGATGCTTGCGCGAAATATTTGAACTTGAGTATGCTTTCATGCTCCAATTTCTATGGAGTTCCCAACATGCCGACGCAAACCCGACATGCACAGGCTGAGTTTTAAGGTTTTGCACCGTGCTAAAAGCAGAGATACCGAGCTACGGCCGGCGTAACGACTGGCGCCAATAGCAAATAATCCTGAGCTGCACTCCCATGTCGCCGAGAATTCTCCCCTATACGTAACCGAATAGCAACACCTCAACTATGAGCGAAAAATATTTTTTCATCATTCACTAATACCCTTGCGTTACGGACCAGCGGCAGGCTCGGCAACTCGCACATGATGGCACGATGCAGGAGAATGAATCGGACACGACTGGCGACAATGACGATGGTGGTACTTACTTCTCGTCCCTTTCGAATTGAAGAATTTATAAATAGTTGAAGATGCCATGAAAATTTGTGGTCTTGGGAACCATCAACATTGACATCGACATCACCAATCACAACCAAAGTCTATAAAACCAGCTCCCAACCTCTTTACTCTTCATCCCTCAGTTCCTAGTTTGTTCACCGACAAGTTTAGCCATGGCGATGGTATCTACAGGAAACGAATACGACTTCATTATCATTGGTGGTGGCACTGCGGGCAATGCTGTAGCGGGCCGCCTAGCCGAAAACCCCAAAGTCCGCATTCTTGTCGTCGAGGCTGGTGTCCCCAACCCAGACCAAGTCGAGGAAATCACAACTCCGTCCAAGGCATTCGGCCTTCGTGGCAGCAAACATGACTGGGCCTATAAGTCGACCATGATCAAGCGCGACGACTACGAGCGCGTGGAGAAGCCCAATACCCGAGGAAAGGTCCTCGGCGGTAGTTCGTGCGCCAACTACTTCACCTGGATTCCCGGCTCGAAGCCCACCTTTGATGACTGGGAAGAGTTTGGCGGTTCAAACTGGACATGGGACAAGTGCGTTGGCTACCTTCGCAAGTGTGCCACCTATCACGACGACGAGAAGCTGTACCCGTCGGAGCTCAGCAAGATTGGCACCGGCGGTCCTATCCAGATCTCACACGCCGACCTTGTCCCCGAGATGAAGCCCTTTCGCGATGCGCTTACAGAGGCCTGGGTATCTAAGGGTGAGGTTCTTACTGAGGACATCTACGAAGGCGAGATGAGAGGCCTAACTCACTGCTGTGATACGATTTATGGTGGTCAGCGGCAGGGAAGCTTCCTCTATCTTAAGGACAAGCCCAATGTCACGATTGTCTATGGCGTCCAATCCAAGCAACTCATCATCGATCCCATCACGAAGGCGTGCAGTGGTGTCACAATAATCTCTTCAGCCACTGGCACGGAGATTAGCGTGTATGCCAGTAGAGAAGTTATTCTTTCTCAAGGTGTATATGAGACACCTAAGCTGTTGATGCTTAGCGGTGTTGGACCTGCCGCTGAACTCGCCAAGCACAACATCCCTTCCAAGGTCGAGTCGCAGCATGTTGGGCAGCATCTCCTTGATCACCCCATCGTGCCATTTGTGCTTCAGATCAAGGATGGATACAGTCTCGACGACACCATCCTACGCTCCGGCGACAAGAACCAGCGGGCCGTCTCTGCCTACAAAAACGACAAGAGTGGTCCCATCGGCTCCGGATTGCTCGAGCTCGTTGGTTTCCCCCGAATCGACGAGCGCCTGGAACAATACCAGTCATATCGTGAAGCAAAGGCCGCCAACGGTGGTCTCGACCCATTTGGTCCCGCTGGCCAGCCTCACTTTGAGCTGGACTTCGTCGGCTTGTTTAGCAGTGCCTTCCAGTGGCACTACCCCTTCCCGGAGAGCGGAAGCTACATGACCGTCATTGTAGACTTGCTGCGACCCTTGTCAGAGGGTGAGGTCACCCTGAACAACTCCGACCCGCTCGTGCAGCCCAACATCAACCTCAACTTCTTTGGCAACGATCTTGATATTCTCGCCATGACGGAGGGTGTTCGCTGGACTTATGACGTCTTGACTACCGGTGCCGGCTTCAAGGATCTGGTCGTGGCCGAGTACCCGTGGAAAATGCCTCTTCATTCAGACGACGAGATGAAGCGTGCCGTGTTGGACAGAAGCCAAACTGGATTCCGTAAGTTTTACTGCAGTTCGCACAGCTTTTTATCACAACTGCGACTAACCCATTATCAAAGATCCGTGTGGCACTGCCAGACTCTCCAAGAGCATCCACCAAGGTGTCGTCGACCCTCAACTCCGAGTACATGGCGTTAAGAATCTGCGTATTGCAGACGCATCAGTCATCCCCGTCATTCCAGACTGTCGCATTCAAAACTCTGTCTATATGATTGGTGAAAAGGTGAGCACACATACGAAACCAGACCCCGCGCATAGAAAGAATGTTGACTAATCTGATTTGTTTGTAAATAGGCCGCAGACATGATCAAGGCAACATACAAGGATCTTTACGAATCCAAGGAGACTTCTCCATTCCTGAGCAGCCGACTCTAGAAATAATAACTTTAAAAACTTGAAGATATGATGATAGAGTTAGAAGATAGAATTATTTAGATTTCAATTGACCCTTGATAAATAGTACGATTTTGCGCTCCAGCCCAACCCAAATCCAAACTGCGGCTGTCCATGTACAAACTGAACTCTCTAGGTCACATCAATAAATGCCGACTGCACCACGCTTCTTATTTAGTAGGGTAATGTTTTTTATCTATTTGCCATTCTTTCTGTATACAGTGACAATATTATATATGTGTCAAGTATCTTCTGGATTGAATATTTTAATAGGATTAATAGAGTGCAATGTTCAAGTACAGAAGCATGCAATCTGCAGCGGTGGTAGCGCCGTTATTTCAATATTTCCTACACGTTGTAGTTAGTTCTTCAGTCCCGGCTATGTTGTCTTATGCAAAGAGGAGGATTATTAGTCTCAAGCTAGGGAAATACTTTGCCGCTTGGAAGTCAAGCAAATGTGCCCACTGCAATACATGGTTTTAGGCAGCGTCACGGCGAATTTACAAGAACATTAGGGTAGTGAATTTTTTTGGATTTGAAGCAACAAGCTATCCCCAATTCGCACAGAGCGGCATTTTATGCCCACCCTATATGGCGCCCACATCAACATCTTGCGCATTCTGCGCATCCCGCGAGGCTCGAGCCGTCTACTCCTCGTCACGATAATCGATCAAGTCCTCATCGATATTGGGTTCCGGTAGCGGGACCCTCCGTGCGATGATGCTCGTCATCACACCCGCGGTGTCGACGGGACCACCCAGAACGGGCTCCGGCGGCAGGGAGCCTCCTCAACCCCTTGGCCAGCGTCACCAGAAGGATCAGGACCGGCAGAATCACCGGCAGCCGAGTTGCCAGTATCAGCGCCCGTCGACACAAGCGAAATTGTTGGCTTCACATGGCCAGGAGAGCATCACGACCAAGGGGCTAGTTCTTCTGGCATCAATTGCATGATTGTTGTACTCAAAATAATGTACAGTTACGCACCACAGGCTTTTGCAGCAATGGGAGATCCAGAAGGACTAAACCCATCTCTTCTACATGCATGGAGGGACCTTCGGAGGCCACAAGAAGGCGCGCTGGATGAACTTGTGCAGTCAGTTTGGAACAAGCCGCTGGAGCAACTGGAGACGACCGCTTTGTCATTCTCGGCGATTGTCAATTCCGAGATCATGAACTCGACATTGTGGCCTATGGCACTGTGCAACCCATTCAGAGTACCGTGCTGGCGACATACTGGAACACTGCAGTGGTATGGCGTGTCGGAGCAGCCAGTCCCGCAGGAAGTGGCCGTCTTTACGCAGTCCATGTACCCGGCCCCAAAATCAAATGCCCTCTGCATTGTTGCAGCACCAGATATGGATTTGCAAGCTCAAGTCAGCCGGATCTTCAATGTCTTCCTTCTTCGAGGCGCCAACATTGAGGCTGAAGCGGCAATATGGTCCGCGCCATGCCAGTTCATCCATGTTCACTTTGACGTGCAGGGGGTGACTGAAAATGAGGTTCTTAATTTTCAAAGCTCTCGCACATTTGAGCTTGAGATTTGGGATTTCGTGGAATGCAAGGACGGTGACCGCCTCACTCCAGTCGACGCCATGCGATACAACTTGGTTGCCCTGATTCGGCACCGAACCGATGCTACCTGTGCCGACAGTATTCGCGTGTACACGCCAAATGGTGAATGCAAAACTCATTAGGGATTTATATTGCCATATGGAAACCTTAGAATGGAGTGTCGCTGATTGCATTGATAGAGAATTATTGACGAGATTGTATCTGCAGACTCTTCTGCCGCCACGGGCGTTTCCTGAACGCCTATCCGTTTCAATATTTGGCATAATAGTTGCGATACATAGCATAAGATTTAGACTATTACAATTGTCATAATGTTTAATTCATCAGTGAAAGTTTCTAAGCTAGGATATTTCATCTTGTGAGCTAAATCATACTCTCGCAATGTTCTAGTACGGCGCAATGCTCCTGACGACATATTCCCTGCGCCCTACAATACATCTCGGCAAATTTTATTTCAATCGATCCTAGAATAGACTTGCCTACTATAGCAATTAGAAAGGAGGATTTAGCACGATACAATGTATGTTCGTGCTGTAATAAGCCCGTAAGTAAAAACATCCAAGGAAGTCGACAACTTCCACGACAAAGAGCTCTGTACCTTGGTTGTGAATGCGTTTGGCAAGGCAGACTTGAGCCCTGCTGAATTTGAGCACACTGTCCACCACACGCGTGGACTTGTGTATAAAGAGACTATGAAAAAGTGGCACAATGTCATGGGAGTCACATATGCACAATGGCATGCTATGGAGAGCGTGTGTTGCCTTCTCACGGTGGAGGGATTTCATACCTTCACCGCGGGCGCGCCGACATGCATCCACTTAATTTTATTAATTTACTTAATTCTATTAATCTACTTAATTCTATTAATCTACTTAGTTCTACTAAATTCTATTAATTCTATTAATTCTA
>FWCC01000202.1:0-14896 GCA_900169235.1 Zarea fungicola
TGGGGGCGTGGCACAAGTACAAATTCGACAACCAAACAACAATTTTGCCACACGCCGCCGAGATTTCCCCATGAAATTAAGAACAAGTAAAAAAGGCACGAGGCAGAAGAAACAGGCATCTCTGCTCAGCTAGTCTTCTACAGAGAGTGGCAAGCGCGCCTCGCATTGGCTGAGTAAAGAAAGCTGTAACAACTGGTTCAGCTCTGTTGCGGAAGAGCGCCAGTTTCTACTCCGTACTCCATAATGAATGACGGGAGCGCCACTTTCACATACCTCGTGCAAGGGTCGCCAAGGTCTCACTTTTTTCCTTTTCAAGTATGAAATTGTAGTCAATGATGGCCGCGACCGACATACGTCGGACTAACAACCATAAATGGCAGAATAGAGGCTGAACCCTGCAAGGTCTTGTTCATTTAGAAGTCAGCCGGATTTTAAGCAGAGCCGGGGGAGAAAAAAAAAAGAAAGAAAAAGTCGAATTTAAATTAATACACTCTGCTTCCGCTCCAGCCAGCCAGTTTACCCGGAGGCTTATATAGAAATGTTTGTGGTTGGCTCTTTAGCGCACACACCGCTTTTGCATTCTTCTCGCTATCATCGATTCTATAATATTGTTGGATATGGGCTTTCAAGAATTCCCCCTTTGGTTCTGGCACTGGGCTTGGCTACTAGCGGCCCTCTTCTAACCCCTGTAGCCCAATGACAAGGCCAAGACCAGTTTGGCTGCTGCATATGCAGTATTTGCTTTTTCCTCCCCTCAGCCTGCATATGAGTGCATATCTCCTCTTTTTTTCCCATTTTCTTTTATTTCGTTTCCTCGGTAGATTTTAAAAGGGGATAAAGGTATAGATTGCCTGTCATACATCTTGGCTGAAACCTAACTAGGCCAAGTTTCCGAATTCCTGGGCTCGAGGTTGTCACCATGTTCCGCGTCCAATATCACTCATGTGCCCCAGACGCCGCTTTTAATACTAAAAAAGTGTAGAACAAACTTCATTCATTCAGCCATCAGCATCTCACAAAAGAGATATCCTTCATGGATACCCTAGTCATGTATTGGATCCGTAGTGTGACCGGTGAGAGATCCAAGAGCGAATCACAGTTACACGTCCGATTCTCCCACTCTGTTCGTTTCCTCCGACGGGAAGCGGCCGAGTCTGTCCACGTGTACCTGCAGTCAAAATCCTCCAAGCGGCCTACTCTACTCTGGTTTTTGTCACTTATTCGACCTTGTGGGCTCTTGTTGCTTGCCTACGATGCGGCTAACGACAGATAAATGGATAGGTCACTGTAGGTTACATATTCATGTACCTTGCCCCCCAAGCAAGTCCACCGTGCTCGAGGGGTGATGATGACGCTGGGACCTTTCCAGATATCCGGATTCAGGCCTAACCCAAGACCCCCGCCTGACCCCAGGACACGGCAGCAGGGGTCTATGTTTTAGTTGGCCACTGAGCCATCACCCTTAGCTCGCCATTTTAACGTGCTGCTCACTCTCCGCGGGTCTCTCTCCTGGAGTGGAAAGTCCACCGCATCTGATTGGACGTGTGCCAACATGCCCCTGCAAAAATAGGTGTGGTGCCGAACCCGGTAAGTCGGTGCCCGCGTAGGAGGGACGGAGACGAAGCTGCAGCTTGCGGCTGCATGACTGCAGGACAGTCAAAAAGGTGGGTTAGAAAATTTAAAGGAAGAAAAAAAGTAGGGATGCCACACTCCAGTCTCCAAGCAGCATCCCATGTTTGCGCAAACTACACTACTATCCTGAAGAAAAGAGACAAGGCTGCCCCGTATTTGAGACAACTCTTTCGCCAAGGGGCGCAACATCATTAAAGGAGGCTATACGAGTGCATTTGCTATGTAACTAGTTGGTCTGCGCGCCCCTGGCACGGAAACTAAATCTATTTCCAAGATTGTGCCAGCCCCTGGTCGAGTGCAGTGGCGACGCTCGCCTGCCTGCCCTTGTCTCTATTTCAACTTTTTGTCCAGTGACGTCTCTTCAGTGGCCCTTTGTCTTTGACAGCCAAGTCCACATTCATGTAACCTGCAACCCGTACTGTCGGTACCGCATGTCACAGCAGAAAGGGTCCTGGTCTCATACTCACGTCTCCACGTATCCTCTTTGAGCCATCAACCAAAGATCCATCCCCAGTCTGTCACTTCTTGGCCCCGTCTAAACCAAAGCCAAGAATAGAAGATAGGAAGGGCAGGACATCGAGGTGGGTGCCCCGATTATACGACACTTTGCCACTTCACTTGAAAAAAAAGGAGAGAGACGGGAAGAGCAAGCAAACACAAAAATACTAAACCTGATCAAGTGAAGGAATATAGCCCCCGTCCTTAACCTTCCCGGCTCACACCCAACGGCACAGAATCGGCGTGTCCCGCATGGAGTGTACCCGCTCTCCCGTCCACTTGACCAACACCAATCTGGGACCGTGGACCGGCTACTGGACGTGCCAGACTGCCACTAGCATCCCAAGAGGTTAGACAGACAAGTCTTTTGGGTGTTTTCATTTAGGGAAACCTCTCCAATCCCCTCATTTCCCGGGAGTATCGAAAACCAACCATAAGGTTAGTTGTTTCCGTCCGTTCCACACCCTCCCTCTTCCCTGACAAACCTGCTTCGTACCACGTACTACGCCCACCCGCCACCAGCACCTTTTCACTCTTGTCTACTGTTCAACTGGAAGAGCCCAAGGTTGCACAAGGAATCACACACAGCCAGACCGTTTGTTAGTTGGCATATACCGGCAGTTGACCAGAGACGGGTGGTGTATTTGGCGCATTCATGGTGGGGATTGCACGACGACATATAAGGCTAACCACCCCAGGGTCGTTTTTTGGCATCTCGGTTTTTAGTATTATAATTCCCACAACAACACAGCCCTGCTTTCTTCTTGATCAAGGGTTCTCCTTCTTTACAAGTTGATTTCCATACCAGTTTGTGCATCATACTTGCATCACCAGGGATACTCACTGTCGTTTCCTCATTCTACATATAGCGAGGTTGTTGATTTGGCTCACGACCCCCCACATACCTTGCATTTGGTTCTTCCATCTACACGGGAGAAGAGCCATCCCTGAAGTCAACCATGGGCGCAGCACAGGCACCATCCATCGCCCAGGAGGCCCATCTGCTCACGGCAGCAGAGGCACTGAGCTATGTCCGCACCGGTGAACTAAGCGTCGAGAAATACGCGCAAACGTTGCTGGACCGCATTGGTCAACGTGACTCGCAGGTCCATGCATGGGCTTATCTAGATCGTGAGTATGTGCTTAAGCAGGCTCGCGCTCTTGATTCCGTGCCTCTAGAAAAGCGTGGTCCCCTGCACGGGATGCCTATCGCCGTCAAGGATGTGATTTATACAAAAGGTAAGTGGCAGCCTTGTTTACTGGAGTCAGCTCGCCTAGAGCAAGACTAAGAGAACTTTGTGAAACAAGGACAAAAATGCCCCAAAGCTAACACCAAACCCGTTTATAGATATGCCGACACAATTCAATTCGGGGGCTTATCAGGGCGACTTCCCGCACCTGGATGCTGCCCCTATCAAGATTTTACGTGCTGCCGGCGCCCTGCTGCTTGGCAAAACCACCACTACCGAGTTCGCCGCGACCGGAGACGGCCCTGCGACGCGCAACCCGCACGACCTGGCCCGCACACCGGGCGGCTCGTCGTCGGGATCTGGCGCCTGCGTCGGTGACTTTCAAGCTCCCGTCGCCCTGGGCACGCAGACAGGCGGCTCCGTCATCCGCCCGGCCTGCTTCAACGGCGTCTACGGCTTCAAGCCGACATGGGGCCGCATCTCCCGCGAAGGGCTCAAGTTCTTCTCCGTCACGTACGACACGCTCGGCTTCTTCACGCGCGGCGTCGACGACCTCATACTCCTCGCCGACGCCTTTGGCCTGCACGATGACTACTCCCTCCCGACGGCGCCGTCCCCGCGGGTACAGCTCCCCGCGGCGCTGGGCTCCGTCGCCGGCCTGCGCATCGCCATCTTCCGCACCATGATGTGGCCGCACGCGGGGCCCGGCACCCGCGAGGCCGTAGACCGCGCCGCTGCCCTCGTCCGGGCCCACGGGGCCACCGTCGAGGACGTCGAGCTCCCGGCGTCGTTTGACCAGCTGCCGGCGTGGTACGACGTGGTGCTCGCCTGCGAGGGCGGCTCCTCCTTTCTGCCCGAGTACCGCGCCAACCGGCCGCACCTGGCCAACCTGCTGGTCGACTTTGCCGAGACGTCGGGCGGGTACACGCACAGGCAGTACCTCGAGGCGCTCGACGGCATCGCGGCGCTGCGGCCCCAGATGGACGCGCTGCTGGCCGCCCACGACGCGGTCCTGACGCCCAGCGCGCCCGACGAGGCGCCCCTGGGGTCGACGACGGGCAGCTACCTCTTCTGCAAGATCTGGTCGGCGCTGCACGTCCCCGTGCTCAACATGCCCGGCTTTCAGGGCGCGCACGGCATGCCCATTGGCCTGTCGCTGGTGGCGCCGCGGTACAAGGACGCGCAGCTGCTGGCGGTGGCGGCGCCGCTGGGTGCGATTTTCGAGGCCGAGGGCGGCTGGACGCGGTGTGTGCAGCACAAGATGTGAAAGAAAAAAAAGAGGAAAAAATGCGCTGATCGTACTACACGGAGGTACACGGATGGTCGGACATGACCAGCGCCAGTTGAGGTAGAGTTGGGGAGTGGACTAGGCATAAACGACGCAAGTCGTTCAATGGTACGGGAATCATGATGATTAGATGATGGGTTTTTCAGTTTTTTTGTCTTCCTCTTTTTCCTTTTTTGCATGTTTGGTTTTGGGAGAACTGACTGAAAAGGTGATTTCTGTCATTTTGCCCACGCCACCATGACAACAGACACAACGGAGGCAGACAGGACTGGAGGAAACGCATGAGGGATAGCATCATATAAAGAGAAGACAAGGAAGAAAAAAAAACATCAATAATCGACAGAAACAACAGCCATGCAAAATGCATTCAGCAACAAACAATCGCATACAGGGCGGATTTGCTTTTAGTCTTTAGGATCATTCATTCTGCCAGCATACTACATTAAAACCGCTACAAAAACATGATGCAATTAATGTGCTTCAACGGCATCACGCACAGGAGGAACTTTTGATTCGTTAAGAAAGAGTATTTATTTTCGGAGTCATTTCAATGTTGTTGCGTTCTAGTTAGCACCACGTTTATGACAAAAAAAACTCTTTTTTTACAACACAATTGAACAAATATTAAGGAGATATGAAAGAAAAAGAGAGTGAGAGAGTGAGCTCTTCATATATTGACCCCCTGTATCTCGGTACTGAGTGTTGAGCTCGTTGTACTTGGAATGCGTCAATCCAGTGTATGGTGGGTTTCGTTTTATCCGTCAAAGTGTAGAATACGTAGATGCGTTTTGTGCATATGATATGGGGAAAAAAGAATACAGGGAGGGGGAAAGGAGGCGGCGGTTAATGATGAAAAGGTGAGAAGGAAAAGAAATAACAACTAAAATTGGTCATTCATCACGTTTGCTCATTGGCCCGCAGCCATGGCGTGGTCAATACATCCAGTAAGCTAAAGGGCGAAAAAGAAGTTAGATCTCAATCCTTTCAAGACAGGCTTGCTAGTTCAACGTACCCCTTCCGGTAAAACGCCCTGGTTGCCAAGATATCGGCACATGCTCTTGACAAGCTCGACCTGGTCATCTGGGCTCAGTCTAGTAATGGCCGTCTCCAGCACAGTTCCGAGATCAGCCTTGTACACGGCAATGAAGCTGTGAAAGTACATGTACGCAAAGAAGCCCATAATAAACTGACAGTCCATGCGATCCGTCATACCACCATGCCCGGGGATCGAATCGCCAAAGTCCTTGATTTTGAAGCTACGCTTCAGCCCGGATGCGAAGAAGCCGCCAAAGGGGGCAATCAGAGAGGCAAATGTGGCGAGAATCAAGGTGTGAACCTGAATTGGGGCAAACTCTAGCGTAATAGTGCGGTGCTGGGGCAAGAAGAAAAACTGCGGAATCTCATAGGTGGCGGGTAGGAAGACGGGGTTGGGTTCGCATTGCAGGCCAGTAAAGATGTTGGCGCCGAGGTCGTTGACGGGGCAGATGAAGAACTTGGACTTGCTCATTATGCTGGCGAGGAAGGCGCCGAAAATGACAGTCATGATCCAGGCGCCGACGAAGCCCTCAACTGTCTTCTTGGGGGAGAGCTTGATGAGCTGGGTGCGGCCAAAGGCGATGCCGCAGATGTATGCAAAGATGTCGTTTGTGATGACGAGGGAGGCGGGCAGGAAGAACCAGAACATGCCCTCGAAGATGTTGTTCATGACAAAGTGTGCCTGAACGACGATGAGGTAGAGGGCCATGTGCGTCCAGGCGAAGTTTGTGAATTGGAACTTGTAATGACCGGCCTTGAGGGAGGCAACGAAGAAGACGAATCCTAAATAATGTTAGTGGTGTGGCAGACGGGTGGTGGAAAGCCACGACCATGTAGCGGAATTGCTTACCAAAGACGTAGAGAACAAAGCTGATGAAGCGGTGGTGGGTAGCAAGAGGCAGCAGAACCTTGTCAACCAGGACAATGTGTTTAAAGTAGTAAATGACGCTCTCGCCGTACAAGAAGTACATGGTGGTCGCGAGCCAGTACCAGTTGAGACTCTTGGTCGATCGCAAGGAACGGGCGCGGCTGGGAACGTTGGCAATGGCAATGACCTCCTTGAAAGAAATGATTTGGACAGCGGTGATGATGCAAATCATGTAGATGTGGCCCATGAAGAGGGCCGTGAAGAAGACGCCAATCATGACAAAGGTCCATAAGGTTCGTGTCCAAAAGTTGGCCTTTTTCTTTTCGTACTCGGCTCTCTTTTCCTCGTCGGTGGGGGGTTTCTGCAGGATCGGGGGGTTAGGTAGTTAGCCGCAAGCTGTCCTGTCTGGTTTTGGGTCTGCTCCAGCTTCTACGAGCGCGCAGTAGAGTCGGACATACCTCGCTGACAGTCTCGAGGGTCAGTTGCGCCTTGCTGCGCGAAGGTGAGCCATCCTCGCTTATGTCGCTGAAACTTGAGCGGCGACCTTCGGAGCCGCTGCCGTTGCCGTTCTTGTGGGTGAAGCGGACACCGCGCTTTGGTCTGGCCATGGCTGTGAAATGATGTGAATGCCGTCGGCGTTCGGTTACGTATGTGTTTAGTGCTGCGTAGTGGAGAAAGGAGCAAGCTGTTGACAGGATGCGCGAGAGCAACAAATTGGACGAGTTGTTGTCGCTGTTTCAAGCTGTTGTTGTTTGTAAACGAGGCGCAGCCATGCAGGCTAGTAAATCAAGGCGGCAGCGGCAATGACGATATTCCGCAAGCTAACAGAAGCTCTTCGGCGGCGACGGAAACGAGTGGCAATGGCTATCTTGGGGGCCTGAAGGAAACGCAAGGGCCGGCGACAGTGAGCTGTCGAGACGGGGTGGCCGAACGGGAGAGGGGGGGGAAGACGGCTGTAAGGAGAGATGCGTCGTCGATGATGGTGTTGTGCTCTGGCCAGGTTTTTTTTTCCCTTGGGCTAGTTACTCCATTTGAATCAAGACAGCTCAGTCTGGACAAGGTGGAAAAAGGTTAAAAGCAGTGTCGTTGAGCTTTTTAGTTGGGGGGCGGCCGGTACGTACCTCTTGCAGGCGGAGTAGTCGGGTTGACTTTGTGCAGTGGAAGCACCGGCCTGCTCGTGTCTGGAGAATGTGGCTTTTGCAGATTTAGGCGGGCGGGCGGGCTTAAATCAGGGCTTTAGGGGGATGGCATGGGGGTTTGGCGCACGGAATGCGCTGGAATCTGGGTTCGCCTGGTCGTGGTTGGTGGACTCTAGCAGTAGCGGCCCCTAGCTCCGCTGCTGGACGGTGGAGAAGAGCGGCCGAGGAACTGGCTGGTTGGCACTGGATGTGGCTGATGCAGGAGCCTTTTTTTTTTTTTTTCGAGGCTTGTGAAGATGCAGCAACAAGTACATTAGTAGAGCTTGGTCTGCGGAGATGGAGCTGCATGCAGCCAGTAGTTACCAGTACCAAGCAAGTTACTTTATAGTTAACCACCCGCGAATACAATGCAGAATAGCCCAAGGGCTCAATAGCCTTGCCATGTGTTCCCGAATTTTCCTCTTGAATTTCTGGAATACTTCCTGTAACTAATACCATTTAATTTGTTACACACAATACGCACACATGCAGCCTGGGCTTGTCTTCCGCTTCAAGATGGCGCTGGGTCAGGGTTTGGCAGGGATAGAGTTGTTAGTTGGTGCGGAGTAGCTGTCTGCCTGTGGAGCTTGTCCACTGGCTTGCTGTGTGGTGCCCAACAAGATTTATCAGAAGCCAGCCGTGGCACTCTGCAGATGCAAAGGATGTACATAATTTAGAACTGACTGAACAATGCATCTGCAATTGGCTGATGTGATTTATTTTTACTACGTTGCATTTGGGTTTACCCGTCAAACCAATATCGGTCTGCGATGCTAGTCATTCGGTCTGCGTATCCAGCAATAGAGTGAGTGCATCAAAGCAATAAAAAGCCACAGCAGTGTTTCCTCTTGCGTATCCCCTGTAGCTCCCTGTAACAACCTGTAAAGTTGTAGGTCCCCACTAAACCAATGCCAACACATCGCCCAGTCTTTTGGCCCAGCACCACAGCAAACAAGCATTCTATCCATCCAATCCTGCAAGACAACCAAAAAAGCCGCCAGCTTTACAATCTAGATCAACTGCCGATATCGTAACTACTGACTAAAAGTAACTAAGACTTTGGTTTACGCCGTAATGTCTCACGAATTCTGACATCCACGAAGAAATCCACTGGCTCGCCGCCATGCGTCAACCTCATTTTAGTCTTCCTAGAAACCCACCCACACCCACCCACCGTGCACTGCGATTCTACCGACGCCATTCGTCTAGATCAACCAAACAAACACCATCTCGACCTACTCTTACAGCTTGCGATTACTCCCGACCCGTTACACCCCTCACCGCATATATATTCACCCGGCCTTCCCCTCCTTCCCTCACGTCGCCCCCCTCCCCTCCCACTTGATGCTGCCAATTCGCACTCTATCCCGACCTCTGCGCCTGACCTTGACACGGCAAGCCTCATCTGCGCCTCGCCATATCGTCATCCCCGATCGCTTCGCTACCGCCACACGCCTCGCCAGCTCCTGCTGCAACGGTTCCGACCACCCCACGACCTCTACAAAACCCAACAAGCCTCTGTCGCCCATCATGGCCGGTGCCAACTCTGGAGACGTCGAGGAGTATCTTAGGCAGTCTCACGACCGTCTCTTCGAGAACAACCGCAAATGGGCCGAGGAGAAGAAGGCAAAGGACCCGGGCTTCTTCGTCAGCCTCAGTGCTGGCCAGGCCCCCAACTACCTTTGGATCGGATGCAGTGACTCCCGCATCCCTGCCGAGCAGATTACTGGTCTTGAGCCTGGCGAGGCCTTTATCCACCGAAACATTGCCAACCTCGTCGTCAACACCGATCTCAACGTTATGAGCGTCATCAACTACGCCGTCCGCCATCTCGGTGTCAAGCACATCATCGTCTGCGGCCACTACGGCTGCGGCGGTGTCAAGGCTGCCATGACCCCCAAGGATCTCGGCCTGCTCAACCCCTGGCTGCGAAACATTCGCGATGTCTACCGTCTGCACGAGGCCGAGCTAGATGCCATTCCTGATGAGGAGAAGCGCTACAACCGCCTTGTCGAGCTCAACGTTGTCGAGCAGTGCCGCAATGTCATCAAGACTGCTGCCGTTCAGCAGTCCTACAAGAAGAACCAGTACCCCATTGTCCACGGTTGGGTCTTTGGCTTCAACGATGGTCTTCTCACTGATCTCAAGATTGACTTCAAGGACATGCTTGCCAAGGTCCAGAAGATTTACAACTTGGCTGATGAGTAATTATTGGCCATACTACCAATTGGAAGAAATTGGACGGCCAAAAAAAAAAAAGAAAAGAAAAGAAAAAAGACTTCAGCTGCTGTGGATTGATTAGGTATAATGGGAAGATCTAGAGGAGTTTCGGAGCATGGACAGGCCCTGCTCGACGTAGGCGTTGGGAGTGTATAGATGGGAGTCACACATAAAAGCTGAGCGTTGAGAGGTTGTCCAAGTATCAAATACAGTAAGCCATTTTGTAACTTACAAAATGATAAGAATATTCAGCTTGTTGAGTACTATATTCGCCCCGGTGCGGCATTACAACACACCTTTGGCTGCCGAAGCCAGCCTTGCCACGCACCACGAACTGTCATAGCTACGCCAGAAGCAACTTTGCTCTTCGAGACGTGACAACGCTTAGAAGATGAGTGTGTAATAACTAAAAATCTTATTTCAGTGAAACAATAAAAGAGAACCCATACTCTCTAGAGCAGAGCCTTAAATCTTGAAGCAAATTGCCTCCGAATTCGGCACAGCTGCCCCACGTGACATCGCGACGCGTTAAAGTGCTTCATTCCCCCGGTCCTCTGCCAAACGCGATCAACGCGCACTACCTAG
The DNA here is from genome assembly GCA_900169235.1 of Zarea fungicola. Classification (NCBI taxonomy): domain Eukaryota; kingdom Fungi; phylum Ascomycota; class Sordariomycetes; order Hypocreales; family Cordycipitaceae; genus Zarea; species Zarea fungicola. The sequence goes on from FWCC01000202.1 coordinate 10,495, forward strand.
TTCCCAATGGCAACCAAAAAGTTCGTAGGCGCGAGATATTGACGTCACCAGGGGTTTACTAAATGGATCTCCCCTCCTTGATCCAAAACTCGCACCATGGACCTGGATGAATTCTCTGATGATGGCCTTGACGACCTTCCTGAGAAAGCCCTTCGCGAGATTGAAAACCAGGCCATTCAGTTCACGCAGGCCCAGGCGCAGCTAACTCAACAGCAACCAAGGTCCTCCATCGACGCCTTCGCGCAGAAATCAGATTATGGCTGGGGCGAAGACGATGACTTGGATACTGCCCAAGTCGTAAATGATGCTGGAATTCCCATCAGTCGCCTACCCTGCTTACCCAAGGCACAGACTGCCACGCAGAGCTCCCCCAACCCATCTCGACCCATACCAACACGAGTCCCGAACCCTCAATGGAATCCGACCTTGGCGCAGAATGCGCGACTGAATGCTTCCATGGCGCAGACGCCACCGCCGCCGCGAGCAGGTCTCATCACTCCCTCACAGCGCTTCAATCAATCACAGGCCCCCGTAGCTACCGGCCAAGTACCACAGCTGACACAGACACAGCCAGGCGACGTCCTCTCAGCACTTCAAATCAGAATAAGAGCCCTGGAGTATGACTTGAATGCTGCCCGTGGAGAGGCGTCCATTATTCGCGCGAACTCGGTCAAGGCACAGCGCGAATTTGACGCCCAGGTGTCCAAGCTGAAGCAGGCCAACGCCGAACAGGCGGCAAAGCACAATCGCATGGTGGAGGCTGCGGTGACCGCCGAGCGTTCGGCCAATACAGAGCTCCAATTCATGAAACAAGACATGAAGGAAGTCAGTGACCGAGCCAGGAGAAAAGAAGCTGCTGGGCCTGTTGGTAGTATTGCTACGACACCAAAGAAGGCCGGTGGCAGGAGCTGGGGTATCGCCGATGGCTTTGACGAGATGGACATTGCCATGAGCCCGAGCAAAGGCCTTGGTAAGGGGAGACAAGCTGGCTCAGTTGCTGCCAACGTGGGTGAGCGCACGCCGACCAAGGGTAAGAGAAAGCGTCCAACTATGGACAGTCCCATTATGGCTCTGGAGATTGATACAACAGACATCGTCATGGGCGAGGATAAACTGGATCTGTCACAATCCTCACAAATTCAAACTCATATTGCTCCACCTGCCGCACCCTATGAGGTGAGTGGTTACTCTCGAATCGCAATTTATAGACTGTTACTAACTTTGGCTCGCAGTTTTTGCAACTCATTCTTGATCATGGAAGCTTTCATCAACAACCACCCACCTTTGATATCCTGTCTCGCTTTGCATTCCCCTCTGATACTACCTCTGCATCGCTCGCTTCCAAAATATTCGAGCGACTACCGCTTATGGGCGATCCACACCGGCCCATGCAACTCCAGGTTGATTTTGCTGAAATCGTCATCTCTCTATGGAGTCGCTGCTTCGAGGAGCAGTATTGGGCACCCATAAAATACCTCATGCCGCTCCTATCCTTTACGTTTCAGCTTCACGTCACTTCTGTCGCCCCCCTTGTCGCGCGCAGTCTTGTGCCAATGGCGCAATCGACGATTTGTCTCGTCACCGATGCGCTCCAGTCGCGCTTACCAGATGGGAATTTCCCCAATCAACAAGAATATAAATATTATGAAGAGCATATTGATACAGTCGAAGCAATGTCGCTTCTACACATGTGCGCTCTTGCGTGCGCTACATCGCACGACGATGTACAAAATGGGTTGGACAATGGTCTCGCTTCATTTTGGAAGCTCATGTCGCTGGACATGGTTTTAATACTGCTTTCACCAAAACAACGGTTCCACGATGTTGTAAATATGCTCGAACTTCTGTCTACGTCATCTTTACCGCAGTCGATAGGTCCCATTACGGACGGAAAGGAGCCTCAGCTTATCGCGCGCATCATCATTGAGCGTGTCTCTGCCAGATTAATTGAAAGTCCGCGATCACCGCTCAGTCAGAGCCAGAGGAAAACGATACGCGCTACGGCTCTGCGCACATTGATTGCGTTTGCTCGATATCCATACGGTGCTTTGCAGCTGGCCGCCCATGAAAATGCCCTCCCGCGGCTCATGACTTGCCTCAGCTCCTCCATTGACGAGCTCTACGACCAACCCATTTCGTCCGCTCTGCTTCCTGACCCACCAGAACCAATGGAAGACGACGACGGTGCCTACATCACATCTGCGGCGCGCAATGCGGGGGCGGTTGCAGACGCAAGCTGTACAATGGAGCTGAGCTGCATCATATCGCAATGTGTGCTCCTCATCCATGCTCTGGTCACAGATCCCCACACAGCCGACACTGCAGACATGAGTCGAAAGCTCTCATTGTTTCATGGAGGAAGCCAGCGGCAGCTGTTGGCACTGGGTCGGCTGACATTTGCAGAGGAAGACCTCATCATGGAAGCGGGCATTGAAAGCGAGATTGTGGAAGCAGCACATGAGTTGTTGGAGCTGGCTGTGTCACCTGATGAGGGCGAAGTTGTTAGTGAAGCATTTGGACCATGATGATGAAAATAAATATAGTACATATAACATGAATACACTAGAGATCCTCTTTTTTTTTTCTATAATTCTTGCTTTAAATAAACAAAAATGAAAGTAACTAGCAGTATTAGATATTAACATATACAATCAAACAAAGAAAAAGAAATAGATATCAGATACAGATATACATGGACAAGGAAATGTCATGTCAAACCAAGGCCTCCTTTGCCTTTCCTCCGCCTAAGCTCTTCCCCTCCCCTCTCGCCTCTCTCAGTTTTTGATTTGACTTGGTTTTTTTTGTTGACAATGGCTTTTCTTTAAAGCAAGTTACCAAATAGGGAACCGAAGAGCCCTCGGAAAGAGCCACTACCCGAGCCGGAGCTTCCACTGCCTGAACCAGCGCTTCCCGAGCCACCGGATCCAGAACCTGATACGATTGAGCCTCCGCCTGAGCCGGAGCTTGCACCGCCCGAGCCACCGCCCGAGCCGCTGACCGTGCCACCGCCCGAGCCCGAACCTCCGGCGACTGCAGCTTTGATGGTGCCGCCGCCTGAACCACCGGCTCCTGCGCCGCCTGAGCCCGAGCCGGAGCTTCCACTGCCTGAACCAGCGCTTCCCGAGCCACCGGATCCAGAACCTGACACGACTGAGCCGCCGCCTGAACCGGAGCTTACACTGCCCGAGCCACCGCCCGAGCCGCTGACCGTGCCGCCGCCTGAGCCAGAGCTTCCACCGCCTGAGCCAGAGCTTCCACCGCCTGAGCCAGAGCTTCCACCGCCTGAGCCAGAGGAACCGCCGCCTGAGCCAGAGGAACCGCCGCCTGAGCCAGAGGAACCGCCACCTGAACCGGTGCTCACCGTGCCACTTCCTGAGCCACCAGCTCCTGAGCCGCCAGAGCCAGAGCCGGATGCGCCGGTACCGGAACCTCCACTGCCGATAGCGCCACCGCCGCCTGAGCCGCTGCTCACCGTGCCACTTCCTGAGCCACCGGCTCCTGAGCCGCCAGAGCCAGAGCCTGATCCACCACTCCCAGAACCGCCAGAGCCAGAACCGCCAGAGCCAGAGCCGGTGCTCGTTGTCGGTGCGGCAGAGCTCGTCGAGCTGCTAGCTGGCTTGGTAGTGGTAGCCAGGGTAGTGCTTGTGACTGAGCTGGGAACTGAGCTGGTCGACGGCGAGGACCCAGTGGTAGCGCAAGCATTCGATGAATCTCCTAGCTTCAATGCCGTTCTGAGACACGACAGGATACTCAGAGGATTTGAGATGGTTTGTGCAAGACACGTCGTGGTCGCGTCGATTGCGAATGGTCCAAGGTCTGCTCCACAGTTGATGACGTCCTGCGCCAACTTGCCAACAGGGTCGGTTCCGATTGCGAGACAAGAGGCCGGAAGCTCCGTGATGCAAATCTTGCTCAGTGAAGCCTGAAGACAAGCAGTCACAGCTGAACCCTTTTGTGTGGATCCAATGCTAACATCAACGTTAAGACAATTACCAACATCTCCACTGAAGATGCCTAGAGCCGTCTTGCAGAGAGGAATTGCAGGAGCCAGTGCTACACCATTGAGAATTGATAGATTCTGGCAGAGCTTAGGAAGTGTTGAAGCACAAACGCTAGGCAAGGTAGTCGGGACACAACTAGTTGTCGAACTGCTAGTGGTGGTGCTTGACGTGGAGCTCGTAGTTGTTGAGCTCGTAGTTACCTTTGACGACGTACTACTGGTCGTTGTCGTTGAGCTGCTAGTAGTTGTGCTGGAGGTGGAGCTCGTGGTTGTTGAACTGCTTGTTGTTGAACTGGTAGTTGGCTTCGTTGATGTACTGCTGGTTGTTGTAGTTGAACTGCTAGTAGTTGTGCTTGATGTGGAACTAGTAGAGCTTGTGGAACTCGTGGAGCTTGTCGAGGT
>FWCC01000315.1:0-63260 GCA_900169235.1 Zarea fungicola
GCAGAACAGGAATTACACATAGAAATGACATGGACAGCCCCGGGCGCCGAGCTGCCCGGTGGCATTGAGACGATGAATTTTTACAAGGACGAAACGTTCCACAAGCAGGACCGCCGGCGTGACCTCGGCCTCTCGTGCTACGATGTCCACAGAGACCACAGCGCCGTCATGTTTAGCTCGGCGAAGTGGCCGCTGCTGAATTGCCGGCCGGGGTACATCAACCGGACGGGCCAAAGACCGCGGGAGCTGAGCGCTGAGCTAATTATGTAGGGCTTTCTGGAGCGACACAAAATTCCATATGATATCGTTACCGATCACGACTTACATGCACAGGGCCCAAGCGCACTTGCTGGATATGAAACTGTGATTACGGGCTGTCATCCAGAGTACCACACGCTGCAGTCTACGAAGGATACCTGGAACGTGGGGGAAATCTCATGTACCTTGGGTGGTAATGGGTTTTATTGGTCAATTGCCGTTCACGACTCTAACCCGCATCGGATAGAGGTACGTCGTGGCGGCCAGGGTGGGCGGACCTCGTATCAAGAGCCGGGAGAGCGAGTTCATGCCTTGGACGGAGCTATTGGCGGCCTTTGGCGCGACCGTGGCAAGGCGGCGAATTATCTCGTGGGAATTGGGTGTTGCGGGGAGGGTGCAGGGCCTGGTAAGTTCACTCTGCCTTGCTTTTTCAATATTATTTGTTGTGTTGCTGACGGCCATCAGGCGTACCCTATTCACTTAACCTGTCGATGGATTACGACAATGATGTGGCGCTCATTACGCACAATGTTCTCAAACAGTTTATGCTTTAAGTTAACTATACAGAATCCAAGATTTTGATTGCCAAAATTGCATGTAATTACAAAATGTCGTCTCCTCAGGCAATTCCAAGCCCCTGATAGAACGCTTCAATTGACGGCTCGCGTCCAAGAAAGTCTTTTAACAGCTCCATTGGGTCGCGACTGCCACCGGGCTTTAACACAGCGTTTCGAAATCGTCGGCCTGCATGCTTATCCATTGGATTCTTTCCAAAGGAAGTACGAAACATATCCTCAGCGTACACGTCCGACCACAAATAAACGTACAGCACAGCATCGTAGCCTGCCATGACGTGGCTCAGCAACGCAGCACCATGAGACTTGCCTGCACTGCCCAGATCATCCTCCAGCAGAGAAACGTCGCGGCGAATCTCGTTAAACAACGCAGATACGTCCATTTTAAGAGCCTCTTCGTGTGATTGTGGACTGTGGATTGCCAAATCGAAGAGGGCAAAGCTCACTGAGCTCAGGGACGACAAGGCGTCATTAACTCTGCGCGTGTTAATGAGGGACTGTATCATCGCTTCTGACATCTTCTCTTCGGGCCGCGCAATACCGGCGTCAGCACCGTCCATGTATGCCTTTTCATATTCGGAAGATAAGTACGACCAGTGCTTGCTAAATGCTTTTAGCGAGGAGGAAATCCAGCACCAATTTTCGAGCATAATTGACGGGGCTTCGACAAAATCGCGTGTTGTGTAGGTTCCGTGAAAGCATCCATACAGAGTCTCTGATACCAAATTATGGATGCCATGCCCAAGTTCATGAAACATGGTCGTTACTTCATTGTGCTTGAGTAAAGCTGGCTTCTTGGCAGTCGGTCTGGCAAAGTTGCAAACCAGCGCAGTTGCAGGATACTGACGTTTCCCGTCACCTGTAGAAAAGCCTGGCTGTATTGTGAAGTTTGCTGCGCCTCGGAACTTGCCCTCCCGCGGGAAAAGATCAAAGTACACATACCCAACAAAGGTGAGGCCATTTTGCTGTCTGTCAGTGCTATCCCACACAGAGAAAAGTTCGACGTCTGGGTGCCAGACAATGTCGTCCCCTCGTCCAGTCTCCGAGATGGCATCGCGGTTACTGTCCTCAACTTTAATAAATATAAGCCCAAATAGCTCCTCAAAGGTGCGTAGTATGCCTTCCATGCAAGCCTGTAGAGGAAAGTACTCGGCAACTGCATTCTCATCCAGCTGGAAATCGCGCGACAACACCATTGTGTTATAATATGGATGATCCCAGAGGTAATAGTGATCTGAGCCGCCCGTATCCGCATGCTTGAGCTCCTTGAGCTTGTGGAGCTCCTTTTGGGCGCCGCTGAAAAGCTTCCTTCGGAGCTCATCGAGAAATTCATGAACAGCCTGAGTTGTCTTGGCCATCTTGTCTTCAAGAACAAAGGTTGCATGGTTAGGGTATCCCAACAATCGAGCTGCCTCATCACGCAATATCACCGCCTCCTCAAGCAGAGCAATATTCTGATCGCACTTATTCTCATTGCCCACAAACCTTCCCTCTTAATTAGCATCGCCTGTTGAATAGTACTAGATGTACTTACACCTTCTTTCGAGTGTCTGCAACTGTACAGTATTTGCGAATTGGAGTCGTATTTGGATGTTTGAAAGGCACTCTAAGCTTTCCTTCATTCTCACTCCCTTGTTCGCCCTTCTCAAACTTCTCAAGGTTATGGCCAGGAACACCGTTGAGCTCTTCTGGTGTGAGCCAAATTCCTCCATTTTCTTCGCCAAGATTCTTAGAAAACGCCAGATAGAGTTCTGGAAGCTTCTTCTTGATTTCTTTCAAGCGATCTCGCTTCGGTGCTGGCAGGGTAAGACCCAAACGTAAAGAGGCCTTGTATTCCTTCTCTAACAGATACCGGCTTTCAGCGTCGAGCGTCGAGTGGTCATTCTTACACTTATTGTAAGCAGCGTCAACAAGCTTAAATACATCCTCACGCATAGAGGATTCAATCTTATGATCGCTAAAGCTCTTCTCGGCCGAAGCCGCTGCATCGCGTATTTTTGAGTCTATAGATACAGACCGGAGAAAGCCGATAGGGTACAGCTCGAGTGCCATGGCGTCCTTTGCTTGTTGTATCGGAAGCAAGACGTTGGAGAACTCTGCAGTGTCAATAGACACATTTTGAACTATGCTGTCGATCAGTTCTTTGTTGCTGGCAATCAGCTGTCGTGTGCGACTGATCAACCCGTCAGGGGTGTACGAAAACACCGGTGGCGCTTGCGGCGGGCTTGCTGTGGTCATGGTTTATCACCCTATTTGAGGGAATGAATAGTTCTCTACAGTGTATATTGACCGGCAAAATCATGGAAGCCTGGTAAAAAGTGTTGGGAGGAGGTCACCATTCAAAAACTGTGGAATTGGGTAGAGGATACATTTGATCTCTTAGGAGCGGTTCAAGGTGTGAAATGACGCTCAGACGCGCGTGTCTGCCTAAATCGTATACTGCGTGCCCAGGGCCGCGAGCTCTCTGCCTATGAAGGGGGAACTTTTGTGTTAGCAAATCGCATGGGTCGGCAAGCTCAGCCGCGGGATGTGGGTGATAAGGCTCTGCGTCTGCCTTGGGCCAAACCCATTGTACGGTAAAAGTCGCATCACGTCGCAAGGGTTTGAATATAACAGCGGCTGCCTTGCCATGGTTAAAACAATATCATTATTTGGCCTGTAACGTTACTGCATGGGCTATTTTTTTATGGAATACTTGAGTATTGTAATGACACGTTCCCTTGTTTGGTGTACATACGTTGTTGGGGCAGCAGTTATCAGCAAGGGTGAACAGGCTGAGCGTGCCGTCTGAGCCGAACAAGGCATGAGCTGAACAAATCAAACTGGCCGGATCAGACGGCATCCACAAAGGATTTCGTATGCATCTAGAGCCTCGACGAGCTAGTCAAATCGCCCCCTTCCCCTCTGATCCAGGCACCAGCGTAAGCGTGGTCTGTCGCAGATCCTCAGGCTATCTACCACTGAGACATATCCAGGTGTCGCTGTCGTCCATTCTCAGGGAACAACGCCAGGCCCAAAAACGTAGCATAGAGCAACAATATAATTCGTCTATGAATTTGCCACTGCTGTTTGGGCTTTGGCCGTAAATATCTAATGCAATCTATTAAAGCCTTTTATCTGAACCATCCCTTTGGAAAAAATCTATCATTTTAACATTGCAAATAAATCCATCTGTACTTGCCCCTTTTATAACTGCAAGGATATGTCAATATGCATTCCAGCTCTGTAAAGCGCATTGGAGACGCCAAGACCGTTGATGAGGTGCGATGCTAAGTCTCCGTTGCAGATAGACATGTAAATTCTGCTAGCCATAGAACCCACACCATCTACAGTGTCCTGGGCTGATGTATCAGGCTCTGAGTAGCCTCGGTGCAGTGGAACTCCAATATGACCTCGGACATACGTGTAAATGTCTCTTGAACCGGAACCAAGGTAACGCGCCGTGTCTTGGGCGTCATAGAACTGCTGGCGCGACTCAGAATATTTCTGAGCCAGAGAGCTAGCAATTCGAGTTTGATAATTATCCAACTCAGCCATTGTGGCTGATATTTTTAATGACTTGAGAGTCCCTATAAGGTGTCCCATTGACTTGCTAGCCGTCTCTTGACACCTGGCGTTCAAGTCAAGGTGCGACGTCTTGTCCCAATTATCAAGCAAAGCGCTCCAGACTCGTTGCTGTAGTTGCAAGACTACTTCCGAAGTCTCAGCCGCCGCGGCAAAAATGTCACTTATTATCATGTCAGTGGCTGGCTGTGCGACCCGGATGAACTGGAGGTGAAGACATCGCAGGTCTACTGCTTGGCAAAGCGCAAATATATACGCCGCAGACATGAGAGACAAAACTTCTACGCACTCCATAGCGCGACGCGCTGCAATAAGTGCAAGTGAGTTGAGAGCCTGGTTGCCCATCTCGGCGCTCACAACATGGGGGCTAACAGGGTGGGCGAGAGATGCCAGCTCAGACATGTAGGCTGCCATTGTGATGTCAAGACCTTTGAAGGTGTAAGAGAGACTGGGCTCATCAACACAAAGGTTGGGCGTCAGGCCATTATTGGTTTTGTTGTTGATGAGTTCTGTGCATTGCGCAAAGATGAGACGACCAAAATTTTGTACTGCCAGGAGAGTCTTCTCCATGGCCGACGTCAAGGACATGGCTTGGAAGTTTCCTCCATGATGGATACGCCCACCCTCAACGTCAATGAGAGGATTATCCGTCGTTGAGTTGAGTTCAATCTCAACCTGTCGCTGTGCGAGAAGTAAATCTTCAAGTTGTGGACCAATCCACTGGGGTGCTGTGCGCAAGGCGTAGCGATCTTGCGCCAGGCCATGCTCTTCGGGGTCACTCTGCGTGGCCAGCTGTGAACCCTCAAGAAAGCTGGTGATTATAGCTGCTGCTTCTCGCTGGCCTTTATGTGGTCGAGTATGGGAAATGAAGGCATCATAGTTGTGAATAGTACCACGCAATGCTTCAGTCCCCATTGCAGTCAGGGCCTGGGACAAGAGGCCCAGTTGTTTCGCTTTGTGTATCACGATGGCCCCCAAGGCTGCGCTGACTGATGTTCCATTTACAATGCCAAGCCCCTCTTTTGCTCGGAGAATTTGTGGCGTCAGGCCGGCCATGTTTAACGCTTCTGTGGAACTGACCACTCTCTGCGAGGGGTCCCCGAGGCGAAGGCTGCTTTTTGAACCAACCGACATGTAAATGTCAGGGTTGCCTTGCACCGCTCCAGCAATGTATGAGAGTGGCCCAAGATCCCCAGACGCCGAAATGCTACCACGCAATGGCACGACGGGAACAATATCCTTGTCAAGAAGGGATATGATGGTATCAATGACGCTCATTCGCACGCCTGAGTGTCCACGAAGAAGTGAATTGGACCGAATCAACATGGTAGCTTTGACAACTGCGCGTGGTAATGCGTGACTTTTCAGTAAATCCATGCAGACATTCTCCTCATCCCCAATCGACTGGCCCTTATCCGAAGGTAAGAGAATACCGGCGTTCAACATTTTGACAAGTCCATCTTGCAGTGCCGCTGTTTCACGAGTTCGAGTGTCAGCACTGCCACCAAATCCAGTCGTAACACCATACACTGTACGGCCAAGTGATAGCTCTTGCTCAAGGTAGTTGACACTTTGTTGAACTCTAGTGGCTACAGCAGCATCACCAGAAACTCGAGACGGCGTACTGTACAAAGCGACAGCAATGACATCGGCAACTGTTAGGGATCTTCCGTTTATGGATACGACACCAGGAGCTTTGCTGGCAGCCCTCAACGCAGCATCCTCACGCACCACCAAGTCTGCAAACTCATTGAAGTGGGAAGACCTCGTCATAATGCGTACGAAAAGTGGCAAAGACAAGAGAAATGAAAACACAAGTTGAAGCAGGAATCAAATTGAATATTTGAATGAATTAGCTTTCCATAACACTTTACTTTCAATCTATCAAGAGGATTTTATATCATCTATGGTGCATCAGTTTTTAAGAAAAGAAAATTTCTTCACGGTCTTCGGTCATCCCAACCGTGAAAACCAGGAAACTCTGTAACGCCATGATATGGATCAGAAATACGATTTTACCCGATTCTGCCGAGAGTTGCCACGCAGTAGCAGAAACAGTAGCCTAGATTTGTCACTCCCGCCGTTCGGACCAACATTCCTAGGTTCAGGATATAAATCCGTGATAGAAGAATTTTGGGGTCATAACTTTAGAACGGTAGTGCTCGGCCGGATAGGTCCGCCACATCACCGCATTGACCCATAGTAAGCTTCTGTCTGACTTATATGGAGATGGCGCGCGAGGACACCGTATACCCAGAGTAACTGCATCTAGCTGATGGTCACGGTATCTCTAGCTCGAGAGGGCTCTCTTTGTAAAACTCGGACATTCCGGACTTTTCTTCATCCACTCTGTCCAACAGTTCCTTGGCGGCAGGCGGAGCTCTCTGTTTCACCAGTTTAGACTAGCCCTAAAGGCCGTAAGTTATATAGCAGTCGCTATAGTTCATAATTACGGTAAATATGGCACTCAGACGGATCTAGCCGATAGTTGGCGGCGGCCAAAATTGACACTGCGCAGACCATAATGCAATGCCGGGTGAAGGGGCGGCTACCTGTGCGGGACCTCTCTCTTCGCCGAACTAAGCTAACTTGCTTATACCTTGGCAAGGTGACCTGTATGGATCATGCGAAAAAGAAATTAATTCAAAATAGGCAGTGTATCTGGTTTTAGCATCCGTATATATATTTATAGTATTTGTAATATTTATATGAGCCGTAGCTCGCTTCTAGACCAGCATTCGCCTTGGGCATATTAAGAGATCAACGTGTTTGTTTCACGTTTCTTTCATATTTTCCAGCAACTCCGAAAATGGGCTCAGTTATACAAGGTGAACTACTGTCCCATCTCTCTGTACTCTATGATAGTGCTTCGTCCTTTCCATCGCAACGGGCCTTCCTTACTCCGAACTTCAACTTCAAGGAAACGGTGGATTCGTGGAATGAAATCACCTATGCGTCGTTCGTGAGTGATGTTGAGAAGTGTGCTACACGATGGACACAAGTGCTCTCATTACAACATGTCTCCATCAGATCAGTTGTAGGCTTATGGTACGAAGTCTAGTGTATTTTGCGGCCTAGTTTGTTTTGGCATTTGCTGACCATGTTGAAGGATCCCGGGTTTCAGTTACAGTGATCTCGTTCTCATATACGGCATTTCAAGGGCTGGGTATATTCCACAGCTTTTTAGTATTCGTCTTGCAAACTCCAACGTTATCTTCGAGCTCCTCTCCAAAACCAATGCTCGTGCGTTGATATACGACGGATCATTTTCTTCGAGCCTCGCGTCTTGTCCCATCCCTCACTTTTCAGTGAATGAGGTCGACAATACTGCCACGCAAGACACGAACCCTGACACCCTTTTGCCTCGACAGTCACACAGCCCCGATGATGTCGTGGTGATCTTCCACACAAGTGGCTCAACTTCGGGCAGTCCGAAGCTTGTGAAATGTACTGCAAGGTGGCTCAGCCCCATCGTCAGCAAGGCAGCAGTCGCAGCGACACCGAGAAGGTCCACCGGCGCAGATGTAACTGTATGGATGTAAGTTTTTCTCATGCGCTCAATTTTGAAAACATGATCTAACGCATCGAAAAGGGGAAGTTTATGTCACATTGCGCAGTTTACCATGTTGACGGGGTTTCTGTTACATGGAAGCTGCACTGTGCAACCCAGCCAGATTGCTTTCTCTTCCGATGAGCTACAGAACATGATACAGAACTGTGAGCTCAACCGTCTCAACCAGTTTAGTACATTTATCTCTCGGCATTTCCGCAACGCTAGAGAAAATGCCAGCCTATTGGCCGATCTTCAATCGCTGGACGCAATTCTCTTCAGCGGTCTACCCCTACCAACTGAAGATGAACAGTGGGGTTACGAGAACGGCTTGAAGCTTACTGTAAGAGTTTCCCAGTGGCTGATATGTGAATGACTGCTGACATTCTGCAGAACATTTTTGGCAGCACAGAGGCGGGGGCCATGATGCTCTCGATTGAGGGGAACGGTCCCGATGCCGCCCTTTTACGTCCTATTCCCGGCACAGTGTATGCGTTTGAGCCAGTTGCATCTGAAGAAAAAGATCGGCAGCTTCTTGAGCTTATTATACTACCCGAGTCCCCAGACTGCCCGGCAGAGTCCTTCAGAAGTTCTGATGGCAAGTATCACACGGGTGACTTATTTATTGAAGTCAAGCCCTGTTGTTACTCGTTCTGCGGCCGCAACGATGATTGGATCAAGAGCGAAAACAGCTTGCGCTGCGATACGAGGTATGTTGTCATTGCATTTCTTTGCAGAATCTTTAGTAGAAAATGCCTTACTCCGAAACTCCGAAACTGACAAATAACAGAGCCATTGAGCAAAATGTCCTTGAACTCTGCGGCGATCTCGTGGAAAATTGCATTGTCGTGGGCACTGGTCGTCCTAGTCCTGCATTGTTCGTAGAGTCGTCACCAGACGCTGAAACAGAGACGCTGAAACAGACAATCTTAAAAAGGATCCAACCTTTCCACGAGCGCCTCTATCTCCATGAGCGCATCACCTCACCTAATCTTGTCCTGACAGTGCCTGTTGGCTCACTGCCTCGCACAGCAACAAAGGGCAACATTCGCCGCCAGGCAGTGGAGACATCATACAAAACGCAACTGGACGGAATTTACAGGATGCTAAAGGTTTAAACGCAGGTTAGACACGGAGCAGATAGTCACTTAGTTGGGATATCAAAAGCAAGAACGGATTTTCAATTTTCTGGCAAGCGAACCGGCTGTGGTATTGGTAATTCCCCGCATCTTCTTGCCGTCTTTATGCTCTCTGGCCAACGTGTACCCTTAAAGTTCTACTTGGCATTTTGCATTCATTAAATCTCAGCCATGTTTGGTGACTTGTAGTTGTGGTATACCAGCCCAGGCGTCCCAAAGCACAAGTCGAATTTCAGCGAAGCCGGCGGCAATTAGTTCACTCCCTGAAATTCTGAGCCAAGTGAAGGCGTAGTTAGACTCACTGCTGGAGAGGAGGAAAATCCGAGAAACGGAGAAACAAGCGTGCCATAATCCGTTTTCGGTAGATTGAGCGAAGAATGGAAACTGGGACATGGAGTCACAAGGGTGCCATATTCCGTTTTCGGTTTGGATCGTTTTATTTTCAAGGTGGTACTGCTGTCAGCAATTATTGCCCGGCTCCGAATATGCAGTCTCTGGTGGAGCATGACGATTCGGGTCGACATGCTCGGCAGGGGCACAAGAAGAATAAGAAGCTAGGCCATCGTCTAGTTGAACTTGCAAATTTCAAGGAAGCAATGGGGAAATAAAAATGGTTTTAAATATATCCAAAACTAGGCCTTTATGGTATGAAATACTAAGCAGCTTTCATTCCTGAACATTGTTGAAAAGCGTTGAACATTCTTAGAAGAAATGATGAATAATTTTCGCTGTATAAAATATCAGAAAGCTTAGGTGTATAAAACCCAGGGCAAGGGTCCAGATTTGCAGATTTGCGCCCCGTCAAGCTTCTTACACGAGCATGTAAATGTTCCAATTCCAAGACAGTCGCCCACTTTTTGCCGAGGATTACGTTAATAATGCCGTCCCGCCATTACAAATAATGCAGGGAAAGACCACAAAAACGGGGTCCACTGGAGCGAGAAGTCTCTAATTGCGAGTACTCGGTATGGGTTGGTTTGGGTTGGTATGAGTCGGCACCTGACCTCGCATCGGATGGAGTCGTCCTATTGTAGTTCGTAGACCGTAGTTCGTGATCCGCCGCCTGGCCCGTAGTCCGTAGCTTATTAATAAGGTATTACAAAATTCCCAACTTGGTCAGCCAGAAAACGGTGCAAGTAGGTTAATTAATTAGGGATGCATACGCCAAAAACGGCAACTAGCAGGTCTCGGCTCAGCTTGCGAATCTAGGCGCTGAGCCTCCGCCAATCTGATCGTAAGCATTGGTAAGGCCAAGGTTTTACAGACAATTTTGGAAGAGTTTGAATGCAAAGCGCAAATTCTTTGATTACGCATGTCTCCATGGTGGACTATTACGCCAGCAGCTAAGTTAGCTGTCATTTCGCCCCTCAGTGACACATCGCCTGCATTTGCAGTCCCCTCTAATCCAGCGAAATAACTCTTCCCGTCGTAACTCCCATGGGAGGTCAAGTCCGTCCTGTCCAAGGTAGGAAGTACAAACCTCCTCACCCTTCCTAATGTCTCTCTTTGCGACTATGAACTCAATAGAACAGCCCTGAAACTCTGGTGCGTGTATAGTATTCGGGTCGCAATCGTGGTTCAGCATGGAATACAGCGGATTGACGTGCGTATATTCGTATCCATCCTCAGTTCCATTGCCTGATTTGTTATTCGCAATGCGATATTGAATAGTCTGCAAGACCCAGGTATCAAAGCGAAGATCTGCAAAGATATCAACGCCAAGGGATTCCAAAATCTTAAACGAGTCTGTTATGTTGAAGAAATTGAAGATGAGCATGTGATTTCCGGTATACGAGGCTTTGAACCGAGAAAGAAGGCTTGTCTGGAGTGGGTGGATATTTGACTGAACACTTGAGGCTAGGCAGCGCAGGATTAGACGAGAGATGGTCGCCCAAGCGCTGGGATGGAACTCTGATGGAGAATTTGGTCCCTCAGGGGCATGGATCGGGAGAAGAAATTCGAGATCCTTCCCACAGAGCAGAGGGTGGAAGGTCTCCAAACTTAGCTCTGCGCAGCGCAGACTGCAATAACGCTCGTTGCAGCAAGGAATTTTACAGCCTTCAGCAGGAAAGACGGTTTGGATATCCAAAGGCCTATTATCGCGGCTGAAACAGCAAGTTGGGCAAGCACTGGGGTCGTTTGAGACACCGATTGGTGTAAAGTCCATCAGGACCCTGTTGTTGGCCTGGATATCTTGCGCTGCAAAGACACCAAGCTCATCGGTTCCTTGATCACTGCCCTCCGTCAAGATTCTAGCAACGATGCATTTCCCCTCCGATGCCTCCATCATTTCAATGTTCATCTTTTCGATTAAGGCATCACTTCGTCGCAACTCATCTTCGGTCATCCAAGGGTAAGGTCTCATGAAGACTGCTCCATTACGGACATCGGTCATCCAACTTCCTTTTCTCTTCTCTGGGGAGACGTGCTTCTCTCTAAGCTCCACATGTTCTTCCAGCATTTCAAGCCATGATAACAACTCTGGGTCCTCGGGATACGAGTTTAGAGCTTCACGGCAAATATCGAGGCTGTCTGCAGCAGCACGGGCGAAAAGAAGGCTTTGTACTAGAACAACCCAACACTTTAGGTTGTAGTCTTCTAGTAGGGAAGAACGCAAGGTTACCAAGTCCAGCTCTTGAGAGGAGATGACGTCGTCTGTTGCAGTGGACTCTGTCCTTAGAAAAGCCTGATATCCCGCAATTACCTTCTCCCCCAACTCTGATTCATTTTGCATGGCATCGATGAGAAGGCGAGCTTTGTAGGAATCGCCAACTGCTAGTTCAGGGTATCCAAGCTCTAGTAGCAAGGTTGACCGTGCAAACCAATGCGGAAAAGAATAGGGATATTTGATTATGCCTTCGGTCAATCGCTGGACCTGCTGACAGAGGCCAGGAATGCTCTGAGCGGTCATTGTTAGTCTCAGACATTTCTAGCTGAACAAAGGGCGCTATAACTTGCTTCTCTAGCAGGTGTCTCAAATACTCCAGTCAGTGTGACCGCATCTTGATATAAGTCCAAGTTCCATGCTCGCTCCATGGTCACACTAAGGATCTAGTTGAGTTCAACCGGGCTACTGGTATAGGTTAGGAGACAAGAAAGTATGGCCAGCGTCAGAAAGTAGAATCCGAGTCCTTAGGCGGGCATCTCCGTAGGCAGCACTCTTCTCTATTTAGTTCAACCAAGTATGTATTATTTTTCCACATTGCTATTGTCAATGAGAGTTTCTGCGACGCATCTGATACAAATATAGCGCAAGGCGGAGTTCTGGTGGAGGCACCTTGGTTGAGGGTCCTCTCAATTGGGGCATAAATTACAACTCTGGCTTTTTCGATGATTAATCGTGAGGACAGCCACCGAATTTGGATACAACTACTGTCGAGGTCATATTTTTCCACTTCCGCGAACTTGAGGCAAGCAAGGATAGCTTAACTTTACCGGAGACAGCTTTCCCAGGCTAGCAAGAAAAGAGTCATATAATACCAGCAATTTTTCCGTCGTCACAGAGCCTGAAGTCACTTCTGCTGCAATTCCGTACGTTGTGGTGGTAGCTCTCTGTCGGGGCAGCGAATTCAGACAATCCGTAATCAGTACCGTATTGCCTCACCGTAGAGCATAAACAATAGTAACAAAAAGGGAAAACTGACGATAATTCTAATCAATAATCAATCACTGATGATGCTTTAAAGTGCTACGCTACAAATCATCGAATTTCGCTGTCCAGTCCTGTGGTCAGGCCTGAGTAGATTCCACTTCAACTGTGCATTCACTTTGACTGCCAAGGTAGCTTACGCTTGTCGCGTACATTTTTCCTTTGCTACTTTTGTCATACACCAGCATACGGGTGCGACGCCATGCATTAGACAGTCAAAGCTTGAGCCATTTGGCGAAGGGGCTTTGTTGTGGCGCGTTCATGCTCTTAGGTGTCTTTGGTCCTGCAGTTGAGCCCGTCAATAGGTCTTGCACGGTGTGGCAGCTCAACCTCGCCTCGATGAGCAGCTGTTTTGTGTCCAAATCTGAGACGAAATACCCTCTTTTCAAACCCGGTTTGTTATCAGAAGACAATCGCTACACGACTGCTCTTTTCTTTTACCATCTTCCACATGTGCGCCGTTAAGTGGGACGTGATGAAATGAAGCAAAAGTCCTTTGCTTGGCCAAAACTGGACAATCTCTCATCAAGCACACATTGCTTCTCTCTGTCGTTTCTGAGCAACTAGGTGCCGAATCGTATCCCTGACCTCGCCCCAATTCCACCTACCGGTGCAGAGCATTTCTGGTGTGTTTCCGCTCTCGTCCGGCTGTTCAATGTCCACGATGCCCCGATCGACGAGGAACCGCACGAGGTTTCCGTTGCCGTACGTTATCCCTTGCCGCAAGATCGCTGACCACTCAGCAGGTGTGAGCGCCGCCTGCAACCCGCACTCGTCGAGCAAGAGCTCCATCACGTCTACGTTGACCACCCTCTCCAGCAGGCCCGCCAGCATCAAAGAGGCCTTCTTTCGAGAGGCGGGCTGCGGCTGCTGCTCACCTTGCAGGAACGCAATCACATCAATACCCAGGTGCTCTCCCCACGCCGCGCCGGGATCCGCACCGGCCGAGAGGAGGCACCGGAGAGTCGCGATACTACTAGAGTGTAGGTTGCTCAGGTTTAGTGCCGAAAAAAAGGGCGCATGGCCATCCATGTCGAGAGTGTTGACGTCGGCGCCGTAGGAGATGAGAAGATTCACTACGTTGGTGGATAATGGGCCGGCGGCACAGAGCGGCGTCATGCCCAACCATCTGCTGTTCGGGTTTGCGCCGCGCTTGAGCAGCAACTCAACCGTATCGCTAAAGGCCTTTTCGCAAGCCATGTTCAGTGCCATGTCCACGACGCAGGGCTCCGGTTCCAGATCGAGGAGCAGCTCCACGGCCCGTGCCGGCTCGAACAGCGAGGGGTTGTCGACAAGAAGACAGAGCGGCGCTTCGACTGTGAGGTCCGGGTCATCCTCGTACTTATCCTGAAATCCGAAGCTACCAGAAGGTGTCCCCTTCCCTAGCAAGTACTCGACCATCTCCTCTGAATTACCCGTCTGCAAGGCATCGTGCAGTGCGGTGCGAACTGGGTGCGTATCGTATCGGGCAAACACGTCGGCTCCGTGCGCGACTAGAATCTTGACGATTGCAAGCTGACCGGCCTGGACGGCCGTATGAAGAGGCGTTTGTTGATTTTCATCACGAGCCGTGGGGTCAGCGCCATGTTGCTCCAGAAGAAGCCGCACACAGCCCACAGCTCCAGCAGCACAGGCGGCATGTAGCGGCGTGGACTTTCTAAATGCTGTCGTCAAGTGATCCGCACCAAAGCTGAGAACAATTTTCAAGCATGCGACCTGGTTTTCATCGTCCCCTCGCGGCCAATCTGGCCGAAAAAGTAGCGGCATTGACTGCCAGGTGGCGTTTGGATCTTCACCAGCTTCAAGGAGAACTTTCAATTTGGCAATATTGCCGCTCTTCCAGGCGCTCACCAGCGCGGGCACGACCCGTTCCTGGATATCGGTAGAGGTAAAATGAGCACCGGAGTCTAGCAACATCTTGACCAGCTCTGTGTTTCCAGAGGGGCTACTGCAAGCAAGCGATACCAAGGTGGCTCCAAAGGGGCTTGCGGGTGATTCTGTTGGGAAGTTTTGCGTAATAAACCGATAGACCTCTATGCTGCCTCTAAGACACGCCGCCTGTAGCAAGAGCCTGATGTCTGTGGCGCTATACCTTTGAGCTGTTACGTTGCGTGCAACCAGCAGTTCCGCCAGCGCAATATTTATATTGTTGCAGGCTTCGCTTAGCGGAAATTCACGATCCCGATTGTTGCTTTCGTTAATCAGCTTGGCACCATTGTCCAGCAGCATGTTGACTATGTCAAACACATTCTCGCCATTCGCCTTGCAGGCGTTACAAAGCGGCGTGGTCTCACCGTGGAACCAAGCGCCTTCCACGTTGGCGCCTTGCTCGATGAGGAACCGCGCTATCCGGACGTGCGCCTGACTTGTTCCTTTACATACCTTGGATAGAAGACTTACATGCCTATGCTCCCACCGTTCTAGATCGATCTTGACCCCTCGTTCGAGCAGCCAGTGGAAAATGTCTTCATAGCCCAGCACGGCGGCCTTTTCAAGACTTGAGCCGCAAATGACTGGGTCCATGCTTTCCAGAATCACACGGAAGATGGCCTTTTTTTCGGCCACCTGTGGTGCTGGTAGCCCTCCCCCTCTACCAGTCATGTCATAGACTAGCGAGGGGAAGCGATCCAGCAAGAACCTGACGAGCGCCTGACTGTTGCCCTCGTCCTCTGACTCCGAGGCTGCTGCCTGTGCGGCGTGAACCAATGCATTGACTCCCATTGAATCGATTCGCCGGCCATCTGCTCCGGCGTCTGCAAGAAACCTGACCATTTCCAACTTGGCCTTTCCTGCAGCGGCCAGCAGAGGCGTGGTTTCTGCGTCCATGTCATGGTCATCGGGCCGACAGGGATCGCCATACACGGCCTCGATATCTGACCCCGCTTCCAGTGCCCATTTCACAGTCCCCATGACATCGCAGCGCGCACCATGCACCAGGGCACGGGGCATCCTGCTTTTTGCGTCCCGTCGGTACAAGGTCAGCGTCAGCATGTCACGAAGCTTTCGGTTGGCGCGAAGGAGTGAGGCTACGTCTCGCATGTGTGTAATTTGCTCGACGATATGGTGCAGCATCTCCTGGGGGAGGCTAGTCAGTGATGCTCCCGTCATGGCGGCGTCTTTATGCGCCTTTCATCTGGTAAGAAATGAATCGAGATGTAGTCGTAAGAAATGAATATAGGTGTAGTTGTAAAGAAATGAATATGTTTGACTGGGAGGGCTAGCACCCGCTGCCGCATAATTTCCAGTGGGGGGCTGGACATCAGCCGCATAATCATGCAGCTGTGTCGTGATGGAGACTGAAGTTTGGAAAAGTAAAATTTAAAATGGATTAGACATTGCTTTCAACTATTAAATGGCAGTTTTCTAGGGCTGGTAACTGTATTTTCTACTGATTAAACAGACTCGCCTCAAACACAAGTCAGGCAGCTGGATTGAATAGAGTTGATTCTAAATACCATACTCTTACACTGTGGGAGACTTGTCGCCATGAGTAAGAGAATATAAACGACGAACTAAATGTACATTTTTATGCAACATCATCTCATACCGCAACTTCCCTCGCCTTAGTCTTCTTCATTCGGTTCACTCATAGTAGGCACGCCTACTTCTGGACCCATCGATACAGGATATCAGTACGCATCGTGTACTTTGTCCCCTTATGCACCTCATCGCCCTGATGCATCAGCCGCCGGTGCTGGAAAACTAACACGCTGCCCGCTTTCGGATCGACATCCAGACGCCGCTTCAGATCGCGCGACAGAAACGACGTTGCGCCGCCAACACAGCCCTCTCCTGTTTCCGACGTCTTGGCCGAGTCGCTGAGGTAGAGATGCAGCGTGTAGTGGGTTTGCACTTCTGTTCCGTTGTCGGTGTAGTAGTACGGGCCATCACAGTGAGCTTTATACCTTGTCAGTATATAAAATTTCTCTTGGAAACGGGAATGAAGAGTGAAAGACTCACGTTTGAAGAATTGCCCCTTGGTGTACTTAAGAAAGCGCATCCTCTCATTCAATCGCTCAAATTTCCAGTCCCCATTCTCACCACCATCTTCCGGCGTCTTGCTAAGCATGGCCTCGACAGACTCGCTGCCGCCGCTGCTGCCCTCGCCTTCTCCCTCGTCCTCGCTTTGTCTTGCCTGCAGGCACCTCTGCCAGATTCGGTCCGCAACGGCCTGCTGATCCCAGATTATACGATCGCTGTTTCGGTAGTCTGTGATGGGCATCTCCACACCGACGCCCACATTCACCAGCGCCGGCCTCCACGCCGAGTCACTCTCCTTGGCCAGCGGCACAGACTGCTCCGCGAGCTTGAGCAGCTGGTCGCACTCCCACGGCGCAAGCACATTATCAATCACAATCGCAAAGCAGTTGGTGTACTCGGGCAGCGGTGAATTCCCAAAGTCAATGTGCTTATATGTGATGGGTGCAATGGGCGGCGTTTTGAGAAAGGAACTCGGAATGTCGACGGGGTTGGACGTGTAAGTTGTGCGTTGGGGCTGCGGCTTGGTTGGCATGTTGGCGCGCGACGAGAGTTGCCGATTGAGTTTTGCAGCGATACTTGAAAACATTATTGGGGATGGTGTAGAAATAAGGCGTAAACAGCGGTTTGGTTGCACATGAGACAGTAAACCCGACATTTCAGCTTGTCTTGCACCAAGGCGAAGCCATCTCTTTATGTTTTTCTCATTCAGCTGCTACCTGGTGCGGAGTAATTCGTTGGCGGGTGAAATACAAGTTGCCTTGATAGGCAGACAGATAGACTGTGGCTGTGTGAAGCTCAGTGAGTCAGATTTGCTAGCGAGGCGGAATTCAGTCGCCTGACAGGCAGCCATAATAATTTGGCCTCTTGCAGTTAGTGCCATCATAGTTGTTGTCTTTCATAATCCTTGCAACGTAGCTACATTTTCCTCAGGACACAGCGAACAAAAAAAGAGTTCTAAATAAGGTACTGATGTATTTTTCTACGGAGCTTGTAGTTTGTGTCATTTCTGACAACAAGCCTTGTCCAGACCATTCTATATATTTGGCAACTTACCTCTACAAGCTGTAGAACTATTTGACCTAACATGGAGGATATCAAAACACCATGCACAAATTCCTTCTCCTTTTTTCAAGACGTCAAAGAAAACTGACAACCTCCGCCACCAAATCTCCGGAAACCCTACAGATTAAGAGAGATGAAGTTCATGGGGCCTTGTGTTATTGAGCTTTGCCGTGGGACTTCTTCTGCACCGAAGCCCCTTCATCATCCCCACTGCCTGCCGAGCTCTGCGTATTGACGCGGTAGTAGTGTCCAAACGTGCGCTCCTCGATATCGCCCAAGTGCTCGCCCAGCTTCTTGTACTCCTGGCGTCTAAAGTACACGCGCTTGGCCCACTTCCACGATTCAATGCCCAGAAAGAACAGAAACGCCTCGACAAAGACGACACCCCACTCCCACGAGATGGGCGCATGCTTAAAGACGGCGGTGTTAATGACGGGAATGTAGATGATGGGGAACATGGTGACGAAGCCGGCAATGATGGACCAAAAGAGAAACTTGTTGCGCCAGACGTCAATGATCCACTGGGTAAAGTAGCGCTTGCTCTTGGGCTGCATGCGGAAGAAGCTGCGGCGCAGGTTGATCATCTCCCAGGCGAGGAAGAGGGCGAACCAGGTCAGGCAGGCAAAGGTCGTCGCGCGGGCGCGGAACACGACCTTGCAGTCCTCCGAGTACGTCTCGTTGCAGTCGTGACCAATGTCGGCGTTGCCGTTGCCGAAGCCAAAGAGGACGACGGTGAAGGCGCCGATGCAGAGCGCGGCCATCCAGATTCCGTAGACAACCATGTCGATCAAGAGTTCAGGGGTGAAGACACCTTGCTTGAGCTGAAGAAGAAGAAAAAAGTGTCAATAAAGAATGAGGCCAAGGCTGATCAGAAAAAAAGGCCACGTACGTTTTGAGGAGGTCGCTGCATAATATCTGGCGCAGCTACTTCGAAGCCAAGACCCATGTCGGGCATACCAGAGGTGACCATGATGATCCACATAATCTGAACAGGAGCAAGAGGAAAGACGGATATGCCACGGGCATCCTTGACGGCGAGACCAATGAGAAGAGTAAAAGCCTGGGCAATATTCTCAGCCAAGACGTGGAGGATGAATTTCTGGATATTGTCAAACATGCGGCGGCCTTCTTCGACGGCGTTGAGAATCGAGGCAAAGTTGTCATCCATGAGAACAATATCGGAAGCCTCCTTGGCCACGTCAGAGCCGGCCTGGCCCATGGCAATGCCGACGTCGGCGCGTTTCAGTGACGGCGAATCGTTGACGCCATCGCCAGTCATGGCGACAAAGGCCTTGCGGCGATGAAGGGCTTCAATCATGCGGACCTTGGTCTGCGGGGCGCAGCGCGCAACAACAAGAGGCAGGATGGGGAGGTTGTCAATTTCCTGATCGGTTAGCTTGTCAAAGTCGGAGGCGGCCATGACCATGGTGCTCGCCACGTCCGACGCAACCTCGGACATGCGGGAGGGCAGGATGCCGACCTCGAGGGCAATGGCACGCGCAGTCTCGGGATGATCACCCGTCAGCATGTGGACGCTGATGCCAGCCTCGTGGCACTGGCGCACAGAGGGGCCAGACTCGGGGCGGGGTGGATCGTAGAGACCGATGAGGCCGCGGAAGACGAGGTCCTGCTCAAACGCGCCGCGGTCCAGCTCGGCCTCGTTGTGCTTGACGTGGGGGATACCGGTGCGGCTGGCCAGGGCGAGCACGCGGAGACCGAGGCGGGCGAGCGCTTCCATGTTTCGCAGCGTGTCTTCCTTGACATCATCGGTGAGCTCCTTGATCTCATCGCCGACGGCGTACTGGGGGCACGAGGTGAGGACGCGCTCCACGGCGCCCTTGGTGAAGAGGTGCTGCTCGCCAGACGGCTTGTGCTCAAAGATGACGGACATTTTCTTGACATCAGAATCAAAGGGGAATTCGGCGACCTGGCTCCACTCGGGGGCTTCGCCCTGGGAGAGGCGGAGGCGGTTCCAGTTGAAGCGCGACGCAAATACCTGGATGGCAATCTCGGTAGGGTCACCGCGGGCCTGCCACTGGCCCTCAATCTGCTGGACGGTGGCAAGGTTGGCAAGGGAGGCAACATTGAGGTAATCACGGACGGTAGCATCATTCTTGGGCAGCTGGGCAGAATCAACGGCATCACCTTCAGAGTCACTGGAGCGGAAATCAATATCTTTGGGCTGGGCAGTCTTGAAGCCAATCTCGCCCACGCTGGGGTTGAAGGGCTCGCTGGTGGCGCCGACCGAGTAAGTGCCCCGGCCGGGGATCCAGGCCTTCTTGACAATCATGTTACCCTGAGTGAGGGTTCCAGTCTTGTCCGAGCAGATATCTGGTGGCAAGTTAAGCGGTTGACCTCAAATGCGGGGGATATGGTACGCTTACTAGAAACCGCACCGAGCGCCTCGAGCGACTTGAGGTTGCGGACAATGACGTGGCGCTGGACCATGTGCTTTGTGCCGGCGGCCATGGTGATGGTGAGGACGACGATGAGGGAGGCAGGGATCATGGAGAGGCCGGTGGCGACGGCGTAGATGATGACCTCCTGGCGCGTGTCAAATTTGTTGGCGCCAAGGACGATGATGGCGCAGATGATGGCGGTGCCGAGAAGGAGGAGGGCGAGCTTGGAAAGCTTGCGCTGGAGGGGCGTCCCGACGTTGACACCGAGGAAGCGACCGACAGCGTCGCTGTAGGTGAGACCCCAAGCCTCGAGCCAGCGATGGAAGCTGGCCGAGCCATCCTCGCGTCTCTTCTTGGGCTCACGGCGGCGCGAGCTCTTGCCACGTAGGGCTACCGCAATCTGACCAATCTCGGTAAACATGCCGGTTGCAAAGACGACTCCAATAGCGCGGCCCTTGGTAACGGTAGAAGATGAGTACGCAACGTTGAGACGGTCACCTGGGCCAGTGTCGTTGGGAAAGGTTGAGTCAACCTCTTTGCGGACGGGCAGGGATTCGCCGGTGAGGAGGGCCTCGTTGGTCTCAAAGTTGACAGCCTCGACGAGGCGCACGTCGGCAGGGATGGTATCACCCGTCTTCAATTCGACGATATCGCCAGGGACAATTTCGGCGGTTACAACTGTCTGGTTGGTGCCGGAGCGGATGGCCTGGGCGGTGGGAGAGCTGAGCGAGCGCAACGAGTCCATGGTCTTTGCAGCCTTGAACTCTTGGAAGAAGCCGACGATGATGTTGAGGAGAATGACAGCCGTAATGACGCCGCCTTCAATCCATGAGCGGATGCCAAAGGAAGCGGCCATGGCGAGGATAAGGACCTGGGACGTTGTTAGTCGGTTGTTTGAGTTGGCTCTGTTGTTTGTCCTCCGTAGTTCGCTGTCTTTAATTGCCTTTTCAGCTTCAATCTTCTTGTCTCGATTCATAAGCACTCCCATATCTGCGGTCGACGACACGGGAGTTCCTTATCTGCGAAACTGTCTGAAGATTGGATGTTTCTGAATGGTGGCCCCAATCCTGGCAGACGGAAGCTTACAGTGGACTATGCTTGGCTCTGAGCCAGGCCATCCAAGCCAGACACCGAAGCAAAGGACATCAAGAAAGGAACAAGAAGCAAAACAAGCAGCAGCCATTAAAACAATCAAGGTTTTAAGCAATCCAAATGATAGCTACTCACCAAAGTCAACGCATTCGCAACCTGTCCAATCAAAATCTTGAGAGGCTGAACGCCTTTGGTTTCACCAAACTCATTGCGGCCGTAGGTGCCCAGGCGGGTTTTGGCCTCATCGGGTGTCAATCCAACAGCATGGTCGACCTTGAGTTCCCTTTCGACGTCGGCATAGCTGAGGGCATGAGCCGGTGCCGACATGGGCTGGTTGGCCTGGCCAGAGACATGCTCCTGGAGCCTCTCCTGCTGTTGCTTCTCCTGGCTCATTGCCAAGGATTTCTCGCAATGGCAGAAAGGGAGGGGTGGTGAGGGGGAGGGGTTATCTGGCTATGGCTGTTACCAGTACTTTTGTGTCGTAAACGTTTTTCTCCAGTAAGTGGTTTCTGTGTTGTAGTTTCTGTACTCTGGTCTGTCACATATAGATCCGGGAACCCCAACCAGTTGTAGTGTAGGTCGGACTGGATATCAATGGATGAAAAGGAAACAGGGAAAAGGACAGAAAAGAACTTGAATGGGAAGGTGTCCAACTTAAGAACTTAAAGGGTTCCCCCCAGTGTAGCACTCGCAACACCATGAAATGGAATCCATCCCGGCTTTAATCATGCGGTTGTGGGTAATTCTGGAGCGTTTCTGGGCACCGAAAATTTAAGCTTGCGCCGTCTTGTCTTGGCATGGAGCGAGTCAACTCCACGAGTACAAGGCGCTGGAAACTATGTGCCCATACAATACGCTGCCATCTTCCTTTTTTTATTGTTTTTATTTGCCATAGTGTCAAGGCTTGATGGTAATTGGTTTGGTTGTCCGCATGTACCTACATGGCGCGGCTGTGACTGCGACACTCGACATGTTTATTTTGAAGCAGATGTAGATGTAGATGGAGAACGGCCAAGATGGAGGTCGTCTAGGCCAAAGGCCAAGTCTTGGCGTAGTCGCCCCAAATACATAGAGCCAAGACCAAACCTGGCACTCGCTAAGGAAAGGTCTGTCTCATGAATAATAGCGTCCATGCTTTGTGCGCCGGTAGTTGTTCCAGGATTTTTTTACGTTTCTGTAGTGTAAGTGAGCTGCGGCGAGACAATCGAATCTCGTAACGCAGTTGAATCGGGTTGCTCCCGTGTCGGGACCGTGTTTCGGTGTTTCCTGAGTTTCAGTCTTTGATCCACCGGCATGTACCGTTCTGCGGGCAGGAGATCGAAAAATCGCCACCGTGTCTCAACGTCGGCCAGCAACGGAAACTAACGTGTTAAACGAGGGTCTAGCTGGTAACGCTATGCCAGGGCTGCCGCTAACCCAGGCTTTAAACGTCATAGATAAGGTTCTGTCGCCTACCTCCGCCAATCTCATCTGCACCCCAAATGTCCCCGTACTGTCTCCGGGCCACCTCGAATCTGTTATGTCTCTGTGCTGCCATCTTTACCCCGTACTGTACTGTGCCTGGCTCGCTTACCTACGGATCTCTGACCACTGTACATTAGCCAACTCTCTACAGAATCTTCAGGGGCCACAGAAGATTCGACAATAATTGAGCCGCCTTTAACGTGGACCAATGCCGTTTACATACCTAAGCACGAGCAAATATACCGGCCTTGCCACATAGAATACGTAGGACATACCTCAAACGTAAAGACTGACTAGATACAAAAAGGCACATCTGAACAGTGTGGCAGTGTCTGCACGCGAAAGAAAAAAAAAGAAGAAGAAGAAGACCTCCGTCATCCTTGGCGACGCCCCGCTGCGTCAGTGAACGGTCTTGGCTTCTGGAAGGTCGCCCCAAACAATCTGGCCCAATGATCATCGCTCGCAAGCCAGCGTTCCTGTAACCTCCCGAATTAACTGGCCAGTTCGGCATGTTTATTTCTATAAAGTCAAGAATCCCCGCCAAGAAGTTCAAGTCATGCATGAACTGTTGTCCTGCGAATATTGGTTCTACATTGGTTTTCCCGTGCCTAGATTACAACGCATCTGCATCTGCGACGTACAACTTATCCTACGCACGAATGACATAGTTACGGTATACATTATATATCTTTCTTTTTCAGGCATTAGATACATCATTTCAATATCAGTATGGTACTAAATAGCTAGCCGATCTGGCTCAGCCTCTGTCATGTTCGGCTACCGGTTGCGGAAGGGAACAGGGGGTAGCCAGCCTCTGTCTAGAGAAAGCCAGCCGAACATCTCAACGTCCAGCAATCATTCTTTGGCCCAGTGCCTTCAATACAGGCTTTCATTTCGATTTCGTACAGCTTACTCTCTGGACTTGTCACATCATATTGACCACGTGCCTCGTTTCCTGGTTCAGACTGGCCAACTTGGCCTCAGCAAGAGCTTGCCCAGGAATGCTAGCGGCTTGGTATCCAGCCCGGCAAGTCAGGCCCGCACGGCTTCGCAAGGACCTTCAGCTACTGCAGGGCAAGCTGCGCTAAGAAACTGTAAAGTCTGCACTGCATGTCAGAATGCAAACTGCCGCCCGTCTACCATGGTAGCTTCACATTTCACATTGCAGTTATTTCTGCATCTTCTTGTCTTTTCCCTGTATTAATTTTGGCTAATCGCTCCTGGGTATAGTAGGTTATTCAGGTGCAGCGACTCAATACACGAAGCTTGTTGCGCGGCTCGACAAGAACCGAACCAACTTGCCAACATTCAGCTTTGACATGAATAATTCCCAACTTTTCAAACTGCACCATCTTTCTTTATTTACCTGCCTACAAAGGATATATGTAGATCTATTCTTGAGAACAACCTCTTGGCACTACTTCATCCCCAAGCTTGCAATTGATTTCCTCGAATAGCGCACCAGGTTTTGTAGCAACACAGCCACTCGGCGCCCGTTTTCGGCAACACCGTCTCACTGAAATGGGCATGGCCTTTCGGCCTTTTCGCCCTGCCGCTTTTTGTCGCCACTATTGCGTGAGTAAAGTTGACACTCTCATTGGTTCATCGGAAAACTGTGCGCCAGAAACGGCAAAGTGCCCGTTCTCCGGATCTGCTACCCTATACACAGTGTAAATACAGTATCTACACTGTAATCACGACTCGGGAACGCGAGTACATTGATAGAACGCTTCAAATGACCGCTTTTTGTGATGATAATAAGAGAGAAGGAACCTGAAAACTTGAATTACTGTAGAAGCGTGTGTCCATGATGCATTGCCATGGCGGAAAGCGTATGGCGCGTCGCCGGGGATGCTCGGCATCTGCAGCTTCTGCATGCACAGTCTAATTTTTTCCTGCATGCGCCAGCCTCCAAGCTTGAGCTGCTTTCAAATCCCATTGCGTCCAACAAAGGTACAAGCGACAGCCAACACCCCGTGGTGCAAGCTTTTTAAACCAAAGAAACAGTAGCCTGTCCTGATTGCGAATATTTTGAAAAGAATCATTTGGCATCTTCAGCGTGCGGCCGTTGCCAAAACTCACCCCCACCATCCATAATGGCTGGCTCATTTGACGAGCTCACAGCTCGCTTCCTCAGCTGGTTCAAGCAGCTCCCTGGCGCCACCTTTTCCGATGCGATTGCCATTCAAGATTTCCGAAGCCGAAAGGCTGGTCGTGGAATAAGTGAGTCGCCTCCGTCCGTTACATGTAACCCGTTAACAATCAATAATGCCTCTCTCACTCACTCCAAGTAATACTTATACTGATGAAAATTCTCTCAAAAGTCGCTCTGCAAGACATCCCCGCTGAGACGGTCCTCTTCACCATCCCCCGCCCCAGCATCATCAACACGGAGACGTCCGCCCTGCGCACCAAGCTACCCCATCTATTCTCCGAGCAGGGCATCATCATCGCGCCGGGCAAGGCCGACGACGACGACGCCTCGGCGGAGCAGCTCGACGCCTGGACCTCGCTCATCCTCATCCTCATCTACGAGCACCTCCTCGGCGAGGCCTCCGCATGGAAGCCGTACCTGGACGTCCTGCCCGCCACCTTTGACACGCCCATGTTCTGGAGCGCCGACGAGCAGGGGGTGCTGCAGGCCAGCGCGACGGTGGGCAAGATTGGCCGCGAGGCCGCGGAGAACATGTTCCGCGGCATCCTGCTGCCCATCATCCGGCAGCACGGCGGGGACGTCTTTGCCAGCAGCGAGGCGCTGAGCGACGAGGCGCTGGTCGGGCTGGCGCACCGCATGGGGAGCACCATTATGGCGTACGCGTTTGACTTGGAGAATGAGGAGGATGAGGAGGAGGAGCAGGAGGAGGATGGGTGGGTGGAGGATCGTGATGGCAAGGCGATGATGGGAATGGTGCCCATGGCGGACATCTTGAATGCGGATGCGGAGTTTAATGCAAGTATTGCCCGGATGACCAAAATGAGATGGAAAAATGAAATGGAAAAATGAGACGAGATTTGCTAACAGAAAATTTGTCACAGGCACACGTCAACCACGGCGATAATCATCTCACCGTCACCGCCCTCCGGCCGATTCGCGCCGGCGAGGAGATCCTCAACTACTACGGCCCGCATCCCAACTCGGAGCTCCTCCGCCGGTACGGCTATGTAACGGAGCGCCACGCGCGCTATGATGTCGTCGAGATTCCCTGGGAAATGGTCGAGGCTGCGACCGTTTCGCAGCTCAGCCTGCCTCAGGAAGCCTGGGCCAAGGTGGTAAGTCTTAAACTTCCTACAACTATTCTACATCTTCTGCATCCAAAGTCAACAAGCCGCTAATCATACCTGTTAAAACAGCGCGGTCAACTCGACGAGGATGAAATCGAAGACACATTCGTCCTCGAGCGCGAATGCCCCGAAATCACCCCCGAGGGCCTCTTCCCCTCCTCCCCCGCCGCGCAATTCACCTCTTTGCCGTCCGATCTCCTGGAGCAGCTCAAGGAATTCCTCAAAGCCGTGCGCGACGTCGACCCGCGTCTCATCCCGGACAAGCGCAAGCGCGACGAGCTGCAGAGCGTCATTGTCGCGCGCGTCCTGCAGGCTTTGGAGGCGCAGTACCCGACGACGCTGGCGCAGGACGAGGAATTGCTGTCGCGCAGCGCCGCCGGTGACAAGGAACGCATGGCGATTGTGGTGCGCATGGGCGAGAAGAGGCTGCTGCAGGAGGCGCAGGCGTTTTTGGAGGCGCAGAGGCAAGAGGCCCTGCGGGATGGGAGCGCGAGTCCAGTGAAGAAGGCGAGGATTCAATAAAAAAGAAACTTCGAAATTCAAAAAAAAAACACGAAAGAGAAGAATAAAAGGCCGGCATCTTCTGCCGCCCGTCATGACGACTTACGCAATATGCCTCTCTCAACAGAGGAAAATAAAAGACGGATTTTGGGCTGGATGTAATAGACAAAATACCCAGGTTCTATCCCACTTATGGATTGAAAAGACATAACGAGGCAACTTATACCCTTGGACATGGAAACAGTCATCTTTATATAAATACAGAATTATTACTACATTTTGGTGTACGAAATAATTTGCCGTTGTGACTAAACTGCAATTATTTTTTATGAAATACAGAATCATTATTACATCTTGGTGTATCAAATCATTTGCTGTTGACTAGATACCGCATTTATATAAAATTTTAGGAATCAATCCGCCGTGAATGCCTTTATTGTCTATTTAATGTTGGTTCAGAAACCCAGCCCTGATTTTGCATAGCGAGATAACAACCATGGGGGTATACCCTTCCAACATGCAAACCAAATGGTAAGGGAATATTTTGTGGCTAAAATAAAATTTTGTCTCGTTTTAACTTTCTAATGTACGTTGTTGCCGCTTTAGACGGCATCGGGTAGTCGGACATTGATGTCGCCAGATTGTGTTATGTATCGGACCCAAGGCAATGAGGGATATTGCAGCTAAGAACAAAATTAGTAAAACACGTATAGTATATGAGATAATCTTCTTGGCTTGAATACCTTTGGTTCTGTAATCTTGAGGTAGCGGACCTGGATACCACTGGTGGTAAAGTAGGGAATCTCAAACTTGACTTGAATGGGCCTCTTGGCACCTTTGCTGCCACCGACACCACCCATGCTGCCGCCAAAGCCACCAGTCATGCCACCACCAGTGTCGTCATCGCCGCGGACACTGGGCAGGCCCAGCTCGGCGCGCATCATAAACTCCTTATTGCCGCCAAACTGCTTAATCTTCCAGACAATGGCGCTCTGCTCGGGGGCGTAGTGGACGGTGCCAATGTTGGTGCGGAAGCGGGGGGAGTCGGCGTCGTCGGGGACGGGGACGATAATCTCGACATTGTTGGCGGTGCTGCGGCGCTTGAACTGGGCGCGGGCCTTGAGCATGTACTCGATGCGGGAGCCCGAGTGGGACTCGACGACGCACTCGACCCAGATGAGGGGCTTGACGTGGGTGTTGAGGCGGTAGGACATGAGCTCAAACTCGCCGTCGGGAGGGATAAAGGAGATTGTGCGGTCGTTTTCGAAGCGGGCGAGGCGGACGCACTGGTGGAACTTGACGTCCTCCATCTCAATGGCCTTGCCGCGGGTGGTGCGGCCGGTCGTCTCAAACATGACCTTGTCGTTGAGGCCGAGGCGCAGCTCGGGCATGCCGCTGAGGTAGCACTTCATCTTGATGGCGCCGAGAATCTCGCTGCGGAGGACATTGCCGTTGGAGCCAATGAGCAGGTTGAGGCTCTCGACGACGTCGAGGAAGACTTCGTTTTTGCGGTAGCGGATGCCCTCTGATCGCCAGGAGACGGCATTGGTGACTGCGATGGGTGGACGGGCCTGGATCTCGAGCTTATGCGACTCTTGTGTGATGTATTCTTGGAGAATCTTGGACTCGGTGGTCTGGGGGTAGCCAAAGTCCATCATTTCGTCGAGCAATTCGTAAATGACGACAAAGTTGTCGCGGATGGACTCTTCCTCGAGGGCCTTGAAGTATTCGGTAAAGACCTCGACGACTTTGTGGAGGAAGAGGATGATTTCGGCGGCATTGGTGTTGCGCTTGGTGAGGGCGAGCAGGTAGAGGTTATTATGGCGGATATAGAGGTACTGGCCGTGTTAGACGGTACATTTTATGTGTGCAGCGGGCGGCAGGGCGGCAGACGTACGTTGATGCCTTCGTGTGAGAAGCAAGGCGGCACAGCAGAGGATTCTTCCTCCGCTTCGGAGAGGAGGATGGGAAACTTTTCTACTGCGGACATGGGAATGTCACCACGGTAGTTGCGAGCCAAAAGGGTCTATTTGGAGGGAGAGCATAACAGAACACCAGGTTAGCAATCGTGGCCGGGCACAACAAGGTCGCCGAGTGATGGCCAAGGTAGAGTGCATACCTTGCCCTTGAGGTCGAGGAAAAAGAGTGCCGACGCCATGGTGATGGGCGCGTGCGTGTGTGAATGTGTATGGCGAGGGGCAGCGGGGAGGAGCTGCTACTGCGGTGAGAAGGACCAGAGGGATTGGAATTGGTGTGATGCCAGCCTCATGCAGTGGTGTATACTGCAGAGCTACAATGGCGCAGAGGGAGAGTAGGCGGACGGCGTAACGCTAGCCTGTGGTGGTTGTGGTGGTTGTGATGAAATGGCCTGTTGGATGAAGCTGAAATTTGGCATCTACCTAGATCCAGACCAGGCAGACAGGGATCGAGCTGGCGGTGGTGCTTGATTGCGACGGGCCAGCAGGAGGTGTGGCATCATTGGACGGCAAAACCGCGGGGCAACATCAAGTCCCATTTACCTACCCTGGAGAAGATAATGGCGGCCAAAGTTGAGATGAGTTGAGTCACGTGCTGTTAAATGTCCAAAGTGGATAGCTCTGGTGGCACAAAACTCTTTGCAACGGCCACTGTTTTTTCTGCTTTTCTCTTCTCCTCAACGCACCCTCTAGACAGTGCTGCTCTTCTGGCCTGTTCCTGCTCGGCTTTCTGCCATGGTGGGATCACAGGTTGTGGATGAAGTCGCGATTTCGTGGTGCGGAGAGGGATTTTGGAGCCATAAGAACTGGCCGAGCATTTATCTGGTTGCTTGGGCGGTGTCAGAGGCGCCAGACATTTTTATTATTTTTTTTTACTTTGGGACATTTACCGTTCTAAACATGAAAGGGCTCTGCGCACGTAGTGTATTAAACTGCTACTTGTAGAGGCCGTCTTTTGCTAGCTTGATCTGGTCGTGGTATTGCCTATACTCCCCGTATAATGCTGCCACGCCTATTGAACCTGCGCAAGCCAATTGAAGCAGTAACCAACTTGGCTGGCCATCCGAGGAAATCGTTGGCCGGCCCGGATTATCCGAGCCGCGTTTTAGTGGTCTTTTCTCAACAGTTTGACCATGACACCATGTTGTGCTGCAGAGTACAAAGGACCAGTATGCCGACGCACGAGGGTGGCGTGCCATCATGTGATGGGTACTGGCAATCCAGGGACCACGGGCAACGGACTGAGGACGAGTTTGTCTAGCAACGATGCCGTCGGGCACGGGCAGATTAGAGCGGCATTTGGATTTGTACCAGTAGGGAAATGTCCACTTGAATTTGCGTCTTACCGTATTATGCGAGGGCGATAGCGGGACTCGAGTATGGAAATGTGGCTACCTTGTACGTAGTAATCAAGCTTATCACTGTATTTCATCTGCCCATGTTGCAATGTACATAGTATGTATGTAATGACGGGACATGCGACTTGCGGGGTTAATCCATGTTGATAAGGCGAGCAATTAATTTAAAGACAGAGTCTTGTCGTGTAGGTACACGTGGGGAGACACGGACAAGCCACCAGATTGCGGAGGATGCGGAGGATTATGCGAGTCTCCAATATGCACGATTACATATTACCAGTATTTCATCGGCAGTCTGCTCACTGTACTGGTAAGTAGCCTCTCTGCACCAGTTGGCAGTAACAGTAGTTGCTAGAGTTCAAAGTAAACGTGCGCATTCTGGCCAAAGTTGCCTAACCCATGGAGAGTGCAGTGGCCCACTGAGACACGCCCACTTGGAGCCGTAGTTGGTACCTGGTACAAAGGCCAACAGTAATTTTGGTAGAAAGCCGCAAAGATGATGGGGTGAAGCAGACATGACCATGTACCATCTACATGCCTGTCCAGGCATCACATGTGATTGCATGTGCAAGGGCCAGGGGGAGGATGTGGCGCCCAACCATCCTGAACGCGAATCAGAATTTGGTCAGCAGAGTTCAACACCAGATGAAGGCTATTTATTAATAGCATTGGGTTTTATAAAAGTTGATTTTGTATTTCGATGATTTGAGAATGAACGCATTTTGTGGTAGTAGTGGCCTTTAAGTAAGGAGTACCGTACAGATTACCAGTACATGTCCAGTCCAGGCATGTATGGTACAGATCCAACACCACTGTACGCAGGGACTCACTAGCCACAGCGGCTACGTCTGCATTTAATCTTGGATGGGTTGGATGGGGACAATCAGCAATGGCTGCATGATCGACATGATCAAGTTGAATGTCCATCTTGTCATCAATGATGATCTAGAACAATCACATAGGCTGTAAAAGTATTCCGTATCAGTACTCCGTAGAAGAGTAGCATCTACTTGTCTCGTATCTTGCACTGGTCAGCCACAAGCCAAGACAAGACAAACAACCCCCCACGACAGTCCGCTATCAATTCACAAAACAAGTTGAATCAATGTGTTTGGGCCGCCAAGGCCGGTGGTAGGCAGGCACACCACACCACAAACCACAAATGCCCGTGATATTACCAGCTTGCCAGCTTGCCATTGCCAGCCAAGTGCGTGTTGTGCATGTGCTAGAGGGTGGGGGTCCGTGTCGAGGTGGTTGCGTGCACGGCTGGGGCAAGAAAATGCCCATGCAAATAAAGATGTGCTTGGATCTTGTTGAGCGTCTTGATGTCTTGATTGGTGATGCAGGCAACGCTGTCCATCCTGCCAGGTTTCATAATTTCCCGCGGACGTGGGCGAGTCGACGTGGTTCAAGTACTCGCTACATGATGGACCATGTATTCAACGTCTGCTTGCCCAGTTTGTTCTGTTCGCCCAGCCTGTGACGCCTAGCTCACGCCGCTAGACCCGCCGGGTATCCCACCAAATGCAGCCACGGGGTTGGAGGCTGATGGAAGTTGGGGAGAGTTGATGGTGGGATGTGGTTAGGACTAGAAGCAAGCACATATTAATTAATTTGCATATTGGGACATGACTGGCTAAAGGCAGACAGACGTAGAGGTTAATGTGATGCAGAAAGGGAGCAGGTAGGTATTAGAATGGCCTTTGCAGTCAAGTTGTCTGAATAACAATAGACAATCTGTACCTGGTAAAAAGGTACTCCATACTTCGGCGCAGTCTTGGTCCGCCCCAACAAATATGCATCCTCGTGACAGCACTTATTACTGGCCAGTGGCCACGGCTCGCAGGCTTTGCCGCTGTGCGACCGACAGAGGTGACAGGGCATGTCCGGGGAGTCGAGGCCCTGTAATCTACCCATGCAACCACTGTAGACGCTAGACAGCCCCCTGGCGCCGCTCGCACCTCGACGCCCTCCATTGCTTGCCCGCCCGCCAACCGCTTCAGCTACCCACTGCCTCACCTTTCTCTACCCGGATCGTCATGCCCATCCAGGCGCTACCTATCGAGTACTGGTATCCCCCGGTATTTACTTCCTGTATCTGTACAGTCCTGGCTGCTGCTGTCTTGTCAGGCTTGCCTTGTTTGGTCGGGCAACTGACTCTTTTTTAGAATTGTTTGTCATTTATCCGACTTTGCCTGGCTCCCCCGCTCGCCCTCCTCCTGACCATGTCTGGCTGTATTTCTATCCCATCCTCGTCTTGGTGATTTTTCCTCCATCAATCAAGTCTGGTTTCAAACAAATCGACACATCGACTGGCTCGAGCGGCCGCTTATCCTGCACCAGTTACAGAGTTTTTACCGTCGGGTCCCCTCACCAAGGCACAAGGTTAGGTTTAGCGGGCCTTGAGCTGGAAACTGCAATCGCACATGTCAGGACAGGCTGATCGTTAGCCGGCACCGCCATGCAACGGAATCACATGCTCGCCACTTCTGGTGGTGCTGCCACTGCGGGCGCTGAGAATCCTCACCATAACGTCGCCGCCAACGCCTGGACAAGCACCACCACCACCGACAGCACCACCGACAGGAGGACCCCCCAGGCTTCTGCTCTCCACGGCATGCACCATTACAATCACCACCACACTCCCACACAACGCCATCCCCTCCCATTTCGTCCCGTCCATCCCACGACTCCTTTAAACCTGCCTCCCCCAAACTACACCCCTCCAGGTCCTGCCGCTGCCTCTTCTGCATCCTCCATGGGCAACCCAGCGCCTCCAGCCCCAGACTACTCCGCCAAGCTGCCGCCGCTGGCAAACCATGCCAACAACCGAAACCTCCCCTCGTTGAGCACAATCACTGGTCCCCAACACCCTCGCCATCCATCCGACATGTCTCTCGACCACTTCTCCCCCCCGCCCAGTCACAGCCATTGGTCTCCTCACGCCGGCACCATGAGCTACAGGCAGCCGCCTCCTCAGCCTTCACGCGCCGAGAGCCCCGTCAACTTCGAGTTTGACGGTGCCAACAGCGTCGCCAGCGAAAAGGAAGGAACACCGACCAGCGTCACCCTCGATGATCCCGACGTGCGACTCGCCGCCGAAGCCCTTGGCGACCTCAGAGCCGGTATGCCCCCGCCTCCAGCACGCCCATGCCCGCCTGCGACTGCGAATGCGAATGCATCTTGCCGCACATGGGGAATAATACACTAACAATGCCATCTAGACTTTGTCTCGTCGCCTCCCGATTCATCAGGACCCATGAGTCCCCCTCCACAGAACATGGCAGTTGCTCTGCCCTCCTCCTCGACCCCCAAACCTTCCCGACCTCCTCGACCCGAGCCTCTGCTCCAGCTGCTCACGACCGCCCATCCTTTGATTGCCTCCACCGTCTCAAACTACCACAGTACAAAAAACTACTCGCCGAGATTCAAGTCGGGTGCCGAATATGTCGAGGGCTATCTCACACCGCTGGCAAAGACAGTCAACCGCACAGCACGAAGGACTGGTGTCGAAGGTGGTGTACGATGGTTCCTCGGTGGCCGTAGGCACCCTGCCCCCACCTCGGAGCCCGAGTCGGCCAACAATTCCAAGAAGCGTCGCAAGGTAGGTACCGAGGCCGGTGATGAAGCCGACGATGCTGCCGGCTCTACCGACACCTCGCCTCCTACTCCCAAGAGCGCCCGCCGCTCCTCTGTCAGCACCGTCGATACGCTGCCCGCCTATGACGAGCTGCGATCCCCAGCCTACAGCGAGACGGCTGGCCCCCCCGCTGCCCCCCAGAACCAGGCTTGGCAGACACGCCTGTTCATGTCCACCTCTGGCCTCAGCGTGGCCATGAGCGCAGAAAGCCTCAAGAGCCTCAAGTACTGCCTCAAGTGGCTGCGATGGACAAACGGCCGCATGGACAAGGCCATTGGCTCACTCAAGGACGCCATCGAAGAATACGAGAGTGCATGCAACACACAGGCCAGATTGGATCAAGGCCACGAAGCCGACAAGGACCTCGCCATGAACGGAACTGAAGGCGGCAGTGGCACCAAGACCCCAGAGGAAGCCCGCACCGAAATCGCCAACCGAATCCAGGTCATCAAGACGGACATTCTCAAGACACTGCAAGAAGTCACCACCACCGTTTCCAAGTATGCTGGCGGCACCCTGCCCGAGAATGCCAGAATTCTTGTTCGCCGCCATCTCACCAGCCTACCCCAGCGCTTCCGCCTTGCTACCATGAGTGACGCCAACGCCAACGCCAACGGCACAGAAGGCACCAAAGACAGCAATTCTGCGCTCCGCGATGGTGCGCAAAAGGTGCTGGTTCTCGCCAGGGAAGGTCTCGACATGGTCACCCAGATTACTGGTGTTCTCGACGGCACCATTGTCAGCGCCGAGGAGTGGTGTGAGCGCATGGGCAAGAAACGTGAGCCTGACCAGGGCGACGATGACATGATGGCCATGGACGAAAAGGCCCCGCTGCCAGCCATGGCCGAGACACCCAGCGCAGATGTCAAGATGGGTTAAAGGGAATACCGCGAAATAAAGGACGAAGAAGACACAAAAAGCTGAAAAGAAAAGAAGCTGTATAAAAACTGCTACCCCCTAGAGAGAGAGATTGGGCAGCAAAAACGTCAGACGGGCCACCAGTACAGTACAGAGAGGAAGAATGACGACAAAAGCTGGCCAGCCAGCGCCAAATGTGCCCTCACGGTGCACAAAGCTGGCAAAACGCTACAAGCTTGATTTACAAGAATCGCGCCGATCCAAATGGGATCTTTTTTTTTCTATTGTATCTTTTGAAGCACCAACGTGTGTGCGACTTTTTTTTTTTATTAGCTGAGCGCGATGGAATATCGGCTGGGAATATGATGACCTTCTTTTGAGTTTGGTCGTGTTGGAATGATACCTGGACTACGTCCGTTTTTTTTTCTTCATTTTGTTTATATTCTCCTTTGTTAGTGGCCAATTTCGATGCCGCCAGGGAATGGATTGGGAATTGGAATTGGAAAAATAAGGAGAGTAACAAGTCGTGCGTTTTATCCGGCTGTGACGAGGGAATTATCTTTTCTACGTGTTTTGGAAAATGGAGTTTGGGTTGTCTTTTCAATTTTCAATTTTTTGCGAATGGGTACAATATGGATGCTTTTCCTTTTTTTATGACTTGCACTATTGAGCCTTGTACAATGCAAACATCATCTTGAAACGAATACTATGACTATTGGTGAATTACGTGGTATATGGGATCAATAGACGAGAAGAGAAAGAGGAAGAAGAATGCAGAGAAAGCAGAGAAATCAGAGGAAGGAAAGCAAAGTGAGGACGCGGCTAATATGATCCATGCAGCTGCGGCCTCCCATACCGCATCGGCACCTCGTCCTCCTCCGGGCTATAACAGTCACAATACCGCACCTGATTCTTCTCCGTCAGCTCCCTCATATCAAACCCCTGCTCGGCGTCAATCGTGTGCCCGTTGATGCTCAAATAATGGCCCATGTCCGGATGGCCGCCTCCGAGCCGCGGGCGCCATGCCTTGACTTTGCTGCTGTCGTTGTTGCTGGTACTATTATTCTGCAGCCACGTCGGTGCAGCGGCGAGATCAAGTTGGTCTACATCAACCTCTACAGATTCCAAGTCGCCGGCGAAAATGAAGCACCGCACGCCACAGGTCTTGCAAAAGTAGAAATGCAAGTTGCCGTCGCCGCATGTATAATCCCCCAGCTCCGACAGGGGATCTTGCTCTTGCTTTCCACTGTTGTCGTTGGGGGAAGAAGACGGAGGAGGAGGACGAGGGGACAAGAGCAGGAAATCATGCGTCGGCGAGACGGGACGGACGTGGAAATGCCCCATCTTGTGACATACAGTGCAGTTGCACCGGTAAAAGTGCTGATGCCCCCTCGGCGGAGGCAGTGGGAGACTTGGATCGTGCGGGTGCGGGAGGGTGAGGTGGATGATGTATTGGATATTGTTGCAGTGGCATGAGCCTGTGAGCGGGCGACGGATTGGCTGTTCAGTCATTTTGCCTTTTGTCGGACCACTGTCTCCAATATTTTCGGTGTTTAATTGAGACAAAGGCCTTCCTTCTGGATGAATGAGGAAACTCGGACATGGTTTGGGTTATAGGTCGAAGAAGGCTGAGCTGAGTCAAACCTTCGCACAGCTAGCGACTTATACGATGCTGGTGGATGTCGGCACTTTACATGAATGTAACGCTAACGTTAAACGAGTCAAACTATGTACATTACTTCTTTTACGAGGAATTCTTGCTAATGGAACTGGAAATGGAAGGTGGGATGTTCCTTGCTCCATAGAAACTGTTTTTTTTTTTGCGAGATGCGAGGCTTTTACTGCCCGGCGTCTTTCTTCCATCCTACGATACTATCTGCCTTTGGTCATGGCGCGTCTTTGGAACTCGTACTATCCGGTGTGACTCACCTTTGACAATTGGCAGGGTCAGAATGTAAAAGAACAGCCCAAGTAAGCTTATTTAAAGGCCAAAGAGTAGTCTACGGATCTGCTTTGTCCCCCGCATCCAGGTCGGCGCCACATAACATCCACAAAACCGAGAAGTCATGGCAGAAGATTATCACCCATATCTCGAGCGGGTCTACCCCGGATCATCATGGAGCATAGATCCCATCACCGGCGGCGACGTTAATAAAACCATTCGCGTGCGCAAAGTATCTGGTGACGCCGAGGTAGATGGCTTGATTCTCAAACATGCGAAATCGTATTTTGTGGAGGAAGGCCGGCGATGGCCGTTTTCTCTGAAACGACAGGTATGTGCTTTATAAAATTGGAACAAACGAAGAAACAAAACTGTTCATGTTCTGATTGTGACGTCATGTAGGAGATGGAGAAATCAATTCTCCAGCTCTGGGAACCGGGCAAGCCATTACACGGCAGCAGAGATGCCTACCCGTGGCTTCTGCCCAAATGTCTACGCCACGACACCGGCGCTGAAAAAACGCTCGGTCTCACCCAGGCCGACGACGAGGCCTCTGTGCTGCTCATCCAAGACCTGGGTCCGATTTCCGGTATTTACACCTGTCTCGAGGCATGGGCTTCCGCACCGTATACGCACGAGCTCGTATCGCAGGTGGCGGCCACCGGGAAAAACCTGGGTACATCGCTCGCTCATCTGCACAGTGCCGAAACGGTCGCCGCCCTCAATTCCTCACCAGAGATTTTCGAAACCCTGTCGCAGTCATTGACCGAGACATTGGTGTGGAAAGTCATGGTCGATCCGCTACCCAAGTATCTGCAGCACCTCCCTGACGCAGAGGAGCTGTGTCGTCGCGTAACGCTGGATATCAAGACGCCCTCGCCTGCTCTGTCGAATGTCCTGTGCCACGGCGACTTCCACAACGGCAATGTGGTGCTCCCAGCGCGCGTGCCGCAGCCGGGAGAGGTTGTTGCGCCGATTGTGGTGGACTGGGAGTTTGCGCATCTACGAGGGCGGGGCGTCAATGGCGATGCGGCGGAGTTTACGGCTGGGATACATGTTCATCTGATCAAGGCAAGGACCGAGAATGAGCCGCTGGCAGAGCTGCTTCGGGCGCTTTTGCAAGGGTTCTGCGCCGGGTATCGCCACACGGCGGCGCTGCGGTGTGGTGAGGGTGCGGAGGACGGGGATGTGAATTTGGAGTTGATGCGGTCTGCTTTCATCTTCCACGGGACGGAAATGATTTCGTGTGCGTATGAGTATCAAAAGGAGAGCAAGGCGTTTGAAGAAGTATTTGCGGTGGGGTTGTGGTATCTACGCATGGCTGGGAGGGATGGGGATGAGTTTAAGAACATGGTTCAGTCGGAGGGATTGAATAAGCTGGTTGAGGAGGAGGATGAGGGCGCTATTACGTCCTTGTTTTCGAGAGTATAAATTTGGGCGATGGTCTACTGATGAACTTTGGTAAAGCATTGCAGGAAGAGATGCATGGGTGCCTTGATGGGGAATTCCGAGCAAGTTATGACAGTCATTCGGACAAAATAGAAATAACCCCAATTATATTAATATTCACATTGCTTCGAAGCTGCAAAGACTGAATAACGATGCAGACGAGTCTGGCCTGCCGATCTTGATGGCTGCGATTTCGGTAAAAAAAGCCACCGGAAGGGATGCTCCGGGAAAAGAACCGATAAAAAAGATGGAACTCAGAGTACTGAGAAACCAGATATTAATCAGCAATTGATCAATCGAATGGGTAGC
Organism: Zarea fungicola; assembly: GCA_900169235.1. NCBI lineage: Eukaryota > Fungi > Ascomycota > Sordariomycetes > Hypocreales > Cordycipitaceae > Zarea > Zarea fungicola. The sequence continues at coordinate 38,049 of FWCC01000315.1, forward strand.
GTGAAAGAAAAGAGGCATTGCGCGGGAGCTATTCACCCGTATCGCTTGCATCACCATTACACGGACATGGCATCATACAAAATCTGCGTACTGCCAGACAGTCCTCACACAGCAAATCGAAATTCAATCGAACAATTAATTGCAGTCATTGATGTCATGCTATTTTGAGATGGTTTTAATACGTCAGAATATTACTAGCACCTGCTTCCGTTTTGCCGTGTATAAAACCATCAATGTACAAATCACAGTGCCAAAGCACTCCTGCCATTCCACTTTGCCTTTAAAAATATCAAAATGACAAAGGATAACGTTAAAGCTCAACATCTAAACGCCAATATGGTGGAGCCGACCAAAGAGTCGCGCATTACCAGCGACTTTGGCACAAAGCAGTCAAACACGGACGACTGGCTGAGGGTGTCCAACGCGGACAATATAGGCCCAATGCTATTGGAAGATGCCTTTGGCAGAGAAAAGGTAGATAATCTTCTTGGCCAAACATTGAATTTTCAGCTAAACTGAATCAGATTCACAGATTTGATCACGAGCGCATCCCCGAACGTGTCGTCCACGCGCGCGGCGCCGGCGCCTTTGGCTCATTCCGTCTCTTCGAGTCCGCCGAGGACGTCTCCCACGCCGGCGTCTTGACAGACACGTCGCGCGAGACGCCCGTATTTGTCCGCTTCTCTACCGTGCTCGGGAGCAGAGGCTCCGCCGACACCGTGCGCGATGTGCGCGGCTTTGCCGTGAAAATGTACACAGAGGAGGGCAACTGGGACATTGTCGGCAACAACATCCCGGTCTTCTTCATCCAGGATGCCATCAAATTCCCAGACCTCATCCACGCGGCCAAGCCGGAGCCCGACTGCGAGATCCCGCAGGCGCAGTCGGCGCACAACAACTTTTGGGACTTCATGTTCATGCACTCCGAGGCCACGCACATGTTCATGTGGGCCATGTCGGACCGCGCCATCCCTCGCTCGTACCGGATGATGCAAGGGTTCGGCGTCAACACGTACACGCTCATCAATGCCAACGGGGAGCGCCACTTTGTCAAGTTTCACTTTACCCCCGAGATGGGCGTGCACTCCCTGGTGTGGGACGAGGCGCTCAAGATTGCCGGCCAGGACCCCGATTTCCACAGGAAGGACCTGATGGAGGCGATTGAGAGCGGCGTCTTCCCCAAGTGGAAGTTTGGCATCCAGACCATCCCGGAGCGCAAGGAGCACGACTTTGAGTTTGATGTGCTGGACGCGACCAAGGTCTGGCCAGAGGACCTCGTGCCGATTCGCTACATTGGCGAGCTGGAGCTGAACCGCAACGTCGACGAGTACTTTACCGAGACGGAGCAGGTTGCGTTCTGCACGAGCCACGTCGTGCCGGGCGTCGGCTTCTCGGACGACCCCCTCCTGCAGGGGCGCAACTTTTCGTACTTTGACACGCAAATCAGCAGGCTGGGCGTCAACTGGGAGGAGCTCCCCATCAACAAGCCCGTCTGCCCCGTCATGAACTTTAACCGGGACGGGGCCATGCGGCACACCGTCGCCAAGGGAAAGTTCAACTACTGGCCGAACCGGGCAGAGCGGCAGCCGGCGGCGTCGGCGGCCGAGGGTGGCTACGAAGACTACCCGCAAAAGGTCGGCGGCGTCAAGGTGCGCGGCAAGAGCGCCAAGTTCAAGGAGCACCTAGCCCAGGCGCAGCTGTTTTACAACTCGCTCAGCGCCGTGGAGAAGAAGCATCTGCAGGCCGCGCTGGCGTTTGAGCTGGACCACTGCGAGGATCCCGTCGTGTACACGCGCCTCACAAAGAGGCTTGTCGAGATTGACGCAGACCTGGGCACCACCGTGGCGGAAATGGTCGGCGGCGAGGCACCACCGCCCGCATCGGAGACGTCAAAGAATCATGGGCAAAAGGCAGCGGGCTTGAGCCAGCTCGAGTATGTGCCGAGCCAGATCACGATTGCCTCGCGCAAGGTGGCCATCCTCATCGCCGACGGCTACGACCCGGTGGCCTTTCGAGCCATGGTGAGCGCGCTCAAGCTGGCCCAAGCCATTCCGGTGGTTCTTGCGCCGCGACGCTCCGCCATCTTCGCCGCTGGTGAGGACCGGACGAGCTCCGGCGCGGGTACTGTGCCTGACCACCACTTTGAAGGCCAGCGCAGCACGCTCTTTGACGCCGTCTTTGTGCCCGGCGGCGAGGAGTCGGTCAAGACGCTTTTGAAGATGGGCCGTGCTGTGCACTATATCCGGGAGGCCTTTGGACATCTCAAGACGGTTGCGGCGACGGGCGAGGGCGTGCAGCTGTTGGACAAGGCCTTGCAGTTGGCTCAGGTCCAGCTGTCCACGGGTGCCGATTCCGTCTGCAGCTATGGCGTGGTGTCTTTGAAGCAGCCTGATGCGGAGAGTCTGAGCGGGGTTGTCAAGGCTGTGAAGAATGCGAAGCAGTTTTTGGACCAGTTTGTGTATACGCTTGCTCAGCACCGATGCTGGGAGCGCGAGCTTGACGGGTTATCGGAGCGGATTGCGTATTAATAATGGCAGGAATTGGTATTCGGATAGTGGTGATGACCAAAATTGTAATGAATCGAATGATGAAGGAAAGTCCCGAAGCTGTTCTTTTGTGTAATAAACTGTAATTCACAAATCATGTTGATATCACAACATCATCAGCTCCCTGCGCACAACTCTCAGCAATTAAAACTGGGATCGTTTTCTCGTAAATGGCTGTTTGCACTGTCAAGTCTGGGATACGCTGAGCGGATATGTCAAAAAGCGCACCCGAGAAGCGTGCGTTTTCGCTTTCTGTACGGACATGTCGCGCACCCAGACTTTCGTAATACCGAATGAGACCTTGGTTTGTCCGCCACGCATCCCACCGCACCACTCGCAGCCCCTGCTTTGCAGCCCAGTCCCGTGCCCACGAAATCATCATCTTGCCCAGGCCTTTCCCGCGATGGGTCACCGCGGTTGCCATCTTGGCAATGTAGAGGGCCGGGTCCTGCAGCTCCTCCGGCGTCCAATAGCGCGTGCTCCCCTTGGTGCGGAGCGTCATCGTGGCAACAGGTCTGCTGCTGCCGCCGCCGCCGCCGCCTTCGTTATCCATTAGGAGCCATGTTTGCTGCCGTTCGATGGCTTTTGCGAGACGCGTCTGAAAGGTGTCGCTTGTGCTCCACTGGTCGTTGCCTTGCTGGCGCAGCCACTCGACACGGTCGTGAAGAAGCTGCAGGACGCTGTCGAGGTCCTCCGCCCGCGCTGGTTTCATAACAAACACCATTTCGAGCAAGTAGCTTTTTCAGACACCGATACAGAGTTTGAAAAGTATGGATGGGGCTCTCGCTAATTCACGCCTCGTGTGTACTATTTTTCTGGCTGTGCTAATTGCATTGTGTACGGTATTGAGCGAGGATAATTCGAGGATGACGGTGGGGGAACCCTTGCTGCCCCATCTGGTTTTGGAATTCTAAGATGCGTGCCGGCTTTTCAACGAGCGACTGTTCAGGTCACACCATGGCCATAATTTTGAGATTCCATTGCTTGGCAGCTACATTGAGTGGCTACATTGACATAAATAAGTAGTTTCTGAAACAGTGCCCTGCAATTGTCGGTCTGTGCAGGACATGGCCGCCGCCCCGGTACGTTTTCGACTATTAAGACACAATGTACCCTGCAAGGCCCTCCTGTGTAAATTAGGACATACGACGACCCTGAGGTAATGAAATTTCAGCCCTTTGTAAGTATCGCTCGTCTTGTTTCAGCACACAGACGAAATGCTATCTTCGGAGGTTACTTTCCTCTGCTGTGTATCAGTCGGGATAACAAAAACCGCGCGCGACACCAGATCTAATGGGCCAAGTCTGCGGCGGCTATCGCCAAGCCGGCCGGTAAGCCGGAGAAGCTTGCCTTGGCACTTGATTAGTTGGCGGCCAACACAATCTTGCGGCGGAAGACATGAGACAAAAACGCAGAGAATTAATATTGAATCCTCTGTAAATTGTCACAATACACGCAGATATCAGTAGCCTATAATTAGTCTCAGCTGAGACCGGCATAATTTAGTGGCAAAATAGGGCACCCTTGAGAGCATTCTTGCCCCAGAAAAGTAGTACCACGCCAGGGAGGCTGGACTTGGAGCTGGACAAGCATTTCAATAATTGCTTCGAGGATATCTTTGAGACCATAACTATTTATCTACTCCTCATATTTTTTTTAAAAAAAAAACGACTGCCAGCGATCTCGCTATGATGTAAGACTACCTTGGACTGCCAAGTCTTGCCGAGAGTCAGTAAGACCAATTGAGAACAACATTCCGATACCCACTTCTGCGATCGAGCACCGTTGATTCCGATCGAAATTACAATAGAATCAATCCAGCTTTCATCTATTATGACCTCAATTTAAAGATTTTCGGTGTGATCCGGCAGAAAACGGTTGAGGGAAGCTGAATTGCTCAACGGGCCTAATCTTGTCTTGCGCCGAGTAAAACCTGGACGAAACAAGGTCTTGAAGCCCGATATCTTCTGCATCAGACTTCTACCTGTGCCGGGACAGACTTTCACGAATCGGTCAACGCGCTGTGAGAGCGCTACCTTGGAGAGAGTGTATATAAAAGGGCTGCCATAGGACTTAATCGGGCAGTGCAGGGCTACGTCTAAAGCAACACAGTTCCAATGATATTATCCTTTCTTCAATACCATCAGGTCATCTCACTTGTCGCAGGCGTCGCAGCATTGTGAGGAAAGCTCCCCAGTTGCTTCCATCCCCGCTGAGCCGAGTTTAGTCTCAACAAAGGGTTGAGCACCGCGAGGACCTACTGCCAATTAAACGTACTGCCAATTAAACGTCCATGCTCAAAGCGTATCCGTATTCAGAAAAAGAAGATATAGGATAGAATTCGGCTCGAACTTAAATTCAGCCCCTCGTAGCGCCTTACGCAGGTCAACTAACTAACGAAGCTTATTTATTACTGTAAAGCCTTGTAGAAAACAGGCATCCTAGCTTTTGCGTACCATGGGCCACAAGGCCGCACGAGCAGCAAAATGACCATAATTGTAGGACACATAGATGGTGCTATGCCCAATATATCACGATGAGGGTCCATTCGCTGTCTCTTTAATTACTTGTGAGCTACCAAACACATTCTTGCCCTTCAACATGGCCAGAAAATTAATATTGAAGGCTCGGATGTAAACCCGTAAATTGCCCACACACCGGATTCCTCGTATACTAGTCGCATTTCTATGCACGTCGCAAATAGTGCTAAATACGGTAACGATGCCGAGCTACCGGCCGCGTTGGATTCGGAGCGACGTACCGCGACCATTAAACCAAATGACGGCATAGCGAAAGTAGAAACCTCTGCGATAAATAATTGTACTTACCATCTAGTATGTAAGACAGTTCTAGGTATTTAAACTGCGGGAAGGCCCTACAACTTTGTCTTTGGAGTTATCTAAATAAAAAAAATTAGTGTCTTACCAGCTTGTCACACGACTCACTCATCCACCTCCTCTGCAATATCATTTCAACCAATAATGCGTCTCCTGATTGCTTTTATTGTATCTGCACTTGTCGCCTCGGCTTCTCCAGTCGCTGAGGCTGAGGACAAGCTTCAGGCCCGATGGTACTCCTGCGTGCCTGAAAAAGACAATTGCCCCCAGCAGTGTGCTGCCGGAAGCGGGAGCATCAACTGCAGTGCTTCTCGTGTGCGTTTTACGAATGACTGAGTTAAAAATTGTGCTAATTCAACACAGTGCGGCAGCAACGGTATCTGCGGTTGCGACTGCCACTACTAGCTGGCACTTGGATCATCAGCAAAACAAGAAACCACCAGTTGACAAAGGACATCTCGCGCAGCTAGCCTAGAAGAAGGTGGAGATAGTAACTGCAACCCCTAGAATGCTATATTTTTGATTTTTGTATCTGGAAGAGTTTCATTGCTTCTGATTTTAGTACTGGACAAGTAAAAAGACACCTTTGGCTGTCCTGTTTCTGCCTAAAGAATAACCGTGTAAGGGAAATGTACTCTCAGCGCAACTTGCGTGAGATTCTCTGCATTAAATCATATTAGTAAATACCTATAGTGTAGACATGCTATAAAACCCCTCTCTAATTGTTTATCTAACTTCCTATGTTACGTGGTAATCATACATTACAATGAAGCTAGAGAGATATTGTTACGGGAAAAGAGAAACACACTATAATATTCCTTAAACTTGTTGGAATGTACATGCAATGCATGGCTGGTACATGCACTCAGTTTGCTGGCAATTACACAACAAATTGCCTCGTGAGGCTTGGGCCATGCCAAATGGTATCCTTGCATTCGTGATCTTCCATCCACTGGGAAATGCGATCCACAAGCCAGCCCGAGGTAGAGTCTTCATGGGTTTCGCCATAGTACATTACGTCTTCACCAACATAGCATTCTCTTTTCGGTTTGCCCCTCCATATCCACTGCAGACAGTTTGGCAGTGAGCGGCAGTGTGCCTCACATTTGTCTCCCGAGTTAATAGCAAATCTCCTACCGACTTTACGGCAGAGGACATCATTGTTGCGCCAATTTTCGACAACGGCCTCGGTGCCGGGTTTATAAAAGCCCCAGAGATCATGGTATCTAATGGGATGCTAGGAGTAAAAGTTAGCAGGACATAAAGATAGAAACGGACATCATGCAAAGAGAAAATTTGAAGACCAGTTCACCAGCATCTGCACTGAGGCAGTGAATTTGGTGATGTGGTAGAAAGCGGCAGAAAGAGCAAGAGAACTTACATTATATCGTCTCGCACTAAATTCCCAGCGAGCCAGCTCTTGCATTTGTATGGGACTTGGCTTATGATATGTAAATAATGGAGAGCACCAGCGCATAGCATCAAAGGGCAACGTATGGAAGACATGCTGGGTAAACATGGGGTAAAGCGACTGCATCTCCACCCCTGACTTCCACAAAACCAAACCTAGAATGCTATCGCCATATCCGTTCTGTGGCAATTCGTGTCGCCACTTTTTGTTAAAAGTAGGGACTACGTAACGGCCTATGCTGTCAGTTTGGCGGTGCAGTAGTTTTTTTATAGCGCCACGACTTATAATATATCTAGGGCCACTATTAGCAAACGAGGTCTAATATCCCACATCATCGCGTTGTCCTGGAGTAGCAGATCCCATATAAAGAGGTACTTCAGGGTCTAAAGTCTGCAGAAATCGAAAGATAGAGTCCCAGAACACATAGCTAGCGATAGACGCCATATTAGCATGACAAAGTTGACACTTAAACCAACCGCTGCATTCGGATTTAGAGGATCGGCATAGTTGCATGGATGAGACTCACGTGTCAGACTCGTAGAAGACATAGAAGTCGCGGTTGGGCTTCAGCAACCAGGCCTGCTCGATGGAGGGCAGGAACTTGAACTTATCAAGCTTCTAGCCGTCAATTGTTTTGAGCATCTTGGGGGTCGATTTTGCGGAACCATTCTCTCGCATACGTTTTTGTTCAATGTATGGCTGGAAATCAGGCATGTCATTGTAAGAATCGGGCAAGTAGTCCAAGATATCAATTATCTGGTGGCCATCTATAGTGTCCTCGCCATTAGAGAAGATAAGCAGGTCGCCAGGTTTAAAGCATGCGCTGGCGCCTTCAAGTTGACTAGGCATGCGCACTGGATCATCTATAAAGCCTGTCTTTAGAATCGGCTAGATCTTCGTTAGGAGATGATGGGGGAAGCTCTCACATAATTCTGCTATGGTCTTATTGAGTGGTGATGTGGAAACAGGACTGAAATCGCTGGTCGTGGCGACATGATACGGCTCTAGGATGTCGGGCCAGAGAGGAATATATGGCCTTCGCCACTTGGAAAGTTGAAAAAGGACAAATACAAGGAAAATTCCGAGAGGAACCATGGCGAAGCGCTTGGCTCGCGCATTGCGGATTGGGTTTCGCCGTGGCAACAATGGCCACCGCAGTTGCCGCTTGGGGAGTAGTGGCATAACCGTGATATTCGGATATTGTGAGCGGCAGGGAAGCCAGCTAACCGCAAGACTATCGAGCAGGCGGAATCAAAACGTCGGCCGGTCGGTTGGTCACCTGGGCGGTTCGGTAGGTTGGTCGGTCAACCGGTCGAGCTATCAGGTAATAGCTATTGCGATGCCGTTTCTTGAGCGTTACAGGTTATTGAGCGAGCCTAGAAAACATCAATGTCTCCGCCAGGCAGCCGTCAAGTTCAATGTTGCAGGAGTAAGGCTGGCAGGCGGTGAGTGAGCTTGGCAGCACGACAGGTATAGTATATTAAGGAGGGATGCAGCTCTCCTCAGACCAATTAGAAAGCAGACGGTGCTAATCCTGCCAGCCTTCCTCCCCACCGCCGCTCCTGGCGGCGACATTTCTCCTTTCAGTGATTGTCTAGAAGAAAGGCGCTGTTTGCAACTAGGTGCTGAGGGGGGAAGACAAGCATGACCTTTCTCAGATTATCTCGCTTGTGCTGAAAAGTGAGAAAATTTGGTGCAATTACTGTCGGGGCTGCTTAGAAGTCCGGTGAAGACATGCATTGAAGTCTCTACCCACCAAGCGCTTAACTTTAATAGTGAGAGAGGTCAGCGAGACAGTCTCCTCGTCCCCGTTGTTGGAGTCGTTTAAACGGCCGAAACACTTAGCGCTGTATTTCAAGCCGCTGTATTTCCAGCCGCTTTTTAGCCCACGCGGCTGCGTCCACACTAGGTTGGTGGCGCTAGGCATATCGGTGAAGGACTGGTCATTGACTCACGTCTGTTGTCTGTCTAGCTATGGTTGTTTGTAACATGCTACCGTCCGTCCGTACAGCTAGGTAAGTCCAGGCTAGTTGGCGACACACTTTTCAAGGTTTGTGTCAAGAGCTGTGGTAAACATCCTCTCCGGGTGATGCTTCCTGTTTTGGTTGAACGGAGCGCTTAGTGGGCACAGTCACCTCATGCGGTGGGTGGTTTTACCTACAGCTTGCGTGTAAATGGCATTCGATCGTTGCGTTAAATGTCCCATTTTTTGTGAGTGGAAACTCACAAGAACTTTGCGTTGGATAAACTAATCTGGGCTCGACACGAAATCCTCGCCTTGCTGAGAATCTACCATTCACAATTTATCGACAGCACCATAAACTTCAACAGGCGCCAAATGTCACAGGCTGGTGCCATGACAGTAGGTTAAGCCTGCCTCTAGTAGCGTAGCTACCCTGTACTAGCTATATAGGCTTAACCAGTCAATAATACTGCTGGTATTGTTGATATGAATCCTTTTTATGGTTTTGGCCTGGTGGTTAATAACGGTAGAAGTAGCCTGGTAAAACTGCTTGAGCCTCTGTGGGGTCAATCCGTTACAACTATGGTGGCCTCAAGGATAAGACTAATAGAGGAGGAGAATTATATTATAAATGCAATAAAGCGAGATGGCCAACTAAAGGACGGCTAGGCTAAAGTAATATAACTAAAAGAGACCTAAATAGAAACGAGAGGCACTATTATATAACTACTTAGTGTCACAGGCCCAGGCCTAGGTGGAAAGTACGCNNACCTCATAGCTAGTTAGATCCTTCTTCTCCTTAAGCAAAAAAAACCTTCGAGGTGTAATATTATTGCCTTCTTGAGCAGCGTTGATGTTCTAGACGCAGGACTTACCAGCTGTTCAAGAATACTAGACAGTGAAAGCTTGCCCGCAATCCGCTTGAAACCAAATCTTACAGTCAATAGCGAGACACAATTTGAAACGCACAACCGGTGCTGTGGTACCTGTAGCATAGCTGACGATGACGAATAAGATAAGGAGTACATGAATGCCTTCTGAATTGCACTGCCTCTCGTTCGGTGTTCTACTTTGTTTGTAAATGGAAGCTAAATCTAGACCTCTTTGAGCTACAGACAATTCCTCCGTACCCGATAAATTTCGTCAAATTTTATACACAAGCTTCATTCCACTGACTTTGTTCTCCTTAAGAGCTTTGAGTCCGTCAAGTACTCCTTCTAGTCCATTCTCTACACGGGTCCTGTGCGCTCTAATCCTGCCCAAAGACAGTAACTCCTCAGTCAGTTCCCAGAATTTATCGGCGTATTCCTCGTCCACTCTACTGGCTGGAAACTCGTTTGTCCCAAAAGCAAAATCTTGTCCGAGCGCAGAATACGCTAGCGACCAAGAAGTGGTCACGTCGTCCCGTGGCAGCTTGAGCGGTGACAGTGCAGCGTACTTCCCACCAGTGGATGAGAGAGCATCGGCGCAGATTTGGGCTGCAGATTCAAGTCCAATCGTATTCCACGCTATGCTGAGATTGTTATCAGTGTAGTTGCGAATCTTCTTGCCACACTCTGGGTCATTATAGTCGAACACATGGTCCGCGCCAAAAGATTTCACGAGTTCAAAATTCTGTTTCGAGCAAGCCACCAGAACTTTGTAACCGGATAGTTTAGCGTACTGGATGCCCAAAATACCAGTAGCTGTGCTTCCTCCGTAGATGAAAACTGGTGGGCTATTCTTCACTGGTTCAGTCGGCCAAGCCAGACCCAAGTGCTGGTACAAGCCCTGTGCCACAGTCGTAACACCCACCCCCAGCGTGCAAGCATCTTCAAAGGTGATGCTATCTGGTATCTTGATTTGTAGGTGGGCGCGCACAATGATGTACTCTGCAAATGCACCATCTTCGTGCTGCTTTATATTGCAGCCATGAGCAAAACCAGCGATGCGATCGCCTTTTTTAAACGGTTTGACAACTCCGCCGCCAACCTCTTCAACGATACCAGCGTAGTCACATCCAACTAATGGACCGCCATCCTGAACGAGAAAGTCGATGTGCATCCAGTCTGCAGGATTTAGGGCAACCGCGACGGTTTTGACAAGAACATAGCCGTCGCGTAGCTTTGGGATCGGCCGGTCCGTAACTAGCTTGGCAACGCCAGGTGCCTCGATAACAATGGCTTTCTGCATGTCTCTTATTGGTATGTGGTAAATGACGGAGATGGAAAGAGTGCAAATCAATAAAAGTTGTCTGCTACTTGAACAAGAGTGTAACGATATGACACCGGATTAATCAAGCTTTAAATACGGAAACCACGACATGACATGCCTTATATCGCCATTTGGCAGGTCATGCACGTTATAAGCTTCGTAAGCAGCTCCGTACGTAGTCTACGCTGAGAATTCAGATAAGCGCCGCAATCAGCCATGTGGAGGAGAACACTCTCCCAATTCGGAAAGTTCCATGTTCTTCATTGGGAATAGTTCCGTCTTCCTGATCCATTACCGACGCTTCTTCACTTCTTTTGTTGCTTTCATTAGAAATCAATTCTGGCTCGCTTTTATTACGCAGATCCTACTGCGAAGGCCCTCGTTGAGTGACCATGGGCTTGACATGCCCACCTGCTCGGTATGTATATCCGTACCACATATATTCGCCCCAGGCAGGAATACGGTCATCACGGATGACAATATCTGCCTAAATCCCGAACGTACGTAATGTAATTGTACCATATCTTGTGTAAAATGTATCTCTCCTGTGACTTCTTGACGTTCTAGGGAGTATAGCCCCTGGTTATCAATGAAAACACTACGTATGTACAACGCACTAAATGACAACAGCACAGGATCTGCAGCCGGCTCCGCATTCGAGTCCTATCATAGCGTAGGGCTTCAGTGATACGGCATGCCCAGGTATCCCGTATGCCGGGACAAATCCTTCTGAAAAAAAATCAACGATTTCAATGTACTACGCAATCACTAGAGAAGGTTCCTACTGCCAAGGTGGTCAATTATTCGTCACTGTTTGGGGACCTCAAGTTACATCGCCGCGATTCTACCAATAACTTTATGCACAAGGCTTGCAGTTAAAGAATCGAATCCGGTACACAATGCCATATTGCAGCTACCCCTTCTAAATGGCTCTATTAAAGCGACATATGGAAATGTGATGCAGCACGTATTGAAGCCTGCTGATTGCATAACACCTACCAAGCAGTATTGAAAGGTAGTAGAGGTACTAAATCAGACGTGGCGCCGACGTACCTGGTTAAGTCAATTGCAAATTGAGACTGATTTCAAGGCATTGGGCAGATTTATTCATCTTTGTGTAAAAGGAGACAAATTGATATCTAATTATTCTCTAGTAATTACCTGTCTGACTGCCTCCAGGTTGTCGACTGGTGCATCATGCTTTATAAGCTGCCACAGCTCCTCAATCGGAGCCACAACCCACGGTTCAAGAGGTCCGGCTCCCAATTCTGCAAGGGCGTCTTCCAATTGTTCGGCTGTGTTCGAGCCCAGAATCTTCTCATCCCCGGTTCCCTTTCAGCTCGGAGTGGTACCTAACCCATCTATACGCTAAGCCGACTCGGCTAATACCCGACTCCCCGGACAGCTTTCCAAATTCTTCCAACATCTTTAGATAGCAGGGTTTGTAGTACAGGTTACGGAAAATCTTGCGCATGACCGACTCTGGATTCCAGTTACCTAATCCTTGCTCGATGTGCTGGGGCGTCTTGTTAAGACCACCGGCCATGGGCGAGTATGCCTGGATAGAAATTCCCAGTTTGCGAAGAATTGGGAAGAGGCGCTTCTCATTGAGACGCACATCAATCGAGTAGCTCGATTGATATACGGTTGGGAGCACGAAGCCCTTGGCCTTAGCATACTCGTAGAATTCGACGACCTCGTCTGGCAGGAAGTTAGAAATGCTAAACTTTTCAAACATGCCTTGCTTGTAGAGGGCCTGCACGGACTCCATTTGAACCGCGACTGGTGTGAGCGGGTCAGGCGCATGGAGGAAGTAGATTCGAACCTGAGTATATTTAATTAGCAACTTTATGGGAACAGGCCCAGACAGGTGGGAGAAAGTGATGGCGGCTTTGCCTTCTTTGTCTGCAGAGCATCAGGGCTTTCTTGAGCAAATTCGAGAATTTTTGCACCGGATGCAGGGATTACACCAGTAGCTGCCTTGGTATACACATCAAACTCTTCTGCCACATGCAGCCCGCCCAAGACTTGTTCCGATGCACCACGGCCCTGTAAAATGTATTAGAGATATATTCGTCTTTGAGGATGTAAAGCACACATAGGACCTAGCAGTATCGATTTTGTCAATTTGTGTTTTCGCATCACATTCAAGATTCACTCCGCCACATCCTTATGGTCAGGAGTCCAGGTGTGGGTTCCGATTGTAAGTGAGACAGTACATTCAGCCATTGGCAAAAAGTTGCGCGACGTGATCTTTGAAAGGGTAGCAAATTGTTTGATTTTCTTTTGTTTGTTCTAGGTAGCACTGATCTACACTCAGTGCACAAAAGATGAAATGTTTGAAACACTTAACCAAGGTACAAGGCCACACATTACCAGTACAGTATTTACAGCAGTTGAGATAGTGTCACGGAGTATCATTAGCTCAAACTAACCCGCCGTCACATTCTCGCACTGGGCATATGCATACCGCGTGATCTCCTCTCATTCTGGAAGGCGCCACTTTCTCATTCAGGAACCCTGCCCGCAGAAGAATTCAAGCCCAGTTTATATGCAAATTTATTCGTAAGCCACAATACAAGTGTTTGCTGCCCTTTTGGTTTGTTTGCATCGTTGATATGTAGCAGTTGGAGTCAGGTGCAAAACAACCCAGACCCACCGGCACCAGTTCAAACCGTATTAAACTAGCCGACTTAGTTAATGAAAATTTTATTGCCACTGAAATAAAGGCCCACGATTCGTAAGCCCTTGTTCCCAATCAGGAAGGTACCACTTTCCTAATTAGAAACGGGACAAGACGGCTGCCTTACTACGACGCCGTCTCCATCTTTGACCGGCAAATTCTGAGCGCGCAGGAAGCCATTTGTAAGACTTGGTTAGAGTTTATGTCGTAGCGAGTTTATTTTTTTGAATAACAGGGTGTAAGAGTTGTAGGACCTGTTTCATTTCCTTGTCTTTCTTTGTGTACACGTGGCCGTCTGTTATAGTTAGAGCACAAATGGCAGTGCTGGTTCCCCCAGTTGGTGCTGTGGCAGGGATGTTAAGCTACAAGATAGTTCATATGTTGTCTACCGTTGGATATCAAGTCAAATTAGACGGCTTATTCAATTTACAAGATTTCTGTGTAGAAGATCAAGGATGAGAATGTATGGCGAATACATTTATTATTGTGAATCCGGCCCAATTAGCTATGCTCATACCCAGGGCATCTATCAGAAGAGAAGTTAAGTACTTGACACTGTTTTAATTGAGTCTTTCATCTAACTGCAACTACACTAGAATTTAGGCTCTGGTCCGAATCCATTGCAGCCTAGTAAGTTACTCTGCTATTTTGGGCCCCAGATTTGGCGTTCGATATCATTTAAGTCGTAAAGTTCATTACCAGTAGCCTCAACTTGCCACCTGTAGTCCTGTACACTGGCTTCATCTACAAAGTAAATGCACTATGGAGCTGACACCTGTGCCGGCTCCCAGGATAAACCCGCCGCCTTTGAAATGATTTCTGTACTGATTCTGACTATATTTTCTTGATCTAAATCTTGCTAATTAACCTATCAATGTGCAAATGTTGGATAGCGAAATTGGCTGCGCCGGGCTTTGGAATGTACCTGCCTGAACCCCTTATCCAAGTCTGGAAAGCTCCCCCGAAAGGGGGCCCGATTCAGTCTGTGAAACGCCGGGTCGACTGTGAGAATGCAATCAAGTACAGAGTAGGAAAGGGAAAACCTACGATTCCGTGTACGCTGTCTGCTTTGCTGAGCTTCAGATCTCATTGTTCTGTTGGTCTCCACGCGTCATCCAGACCGTGGACGTGCTCCCACAGCGCTCTTATCATGACAGGCCCGTTCATGGCGCTTCATATTGCTGGGTACACTAAAAGTTTTGCCACATCTTGGATACGCACACTTGTATGGTTTCTCACCCGTGTGTGAGTAGCTGTGAATCTGGAGACTGCTTGGCCGACTAAATGCCTTGTTACAAGTCGGACATGAATACTTATGCCAACTCCGCGGTCTGAAATAGCTTTGAGACTGTCGCAAGTAATGATGATGCCATAATTGCTGGGCGCCTGGCGTAGGAAACGCAATGCGTAAAGCTTGGTCTTCTTGGTCTTGTTCTTGTCCGCCGCATCGTGGCAACGGCTGTCCAGACTCGATCATGGAACCCCACACCGATGGACTCCAGTAGCTTTGTTCTACCTGTACCTGAATGTCTTGAGTAGGGATAGAAAAATACTGCTGCTTCGATGGTGGCAATTGCGCTAACAAACATGGTGCTTGAGGTCGGTACATTTTTGATTCGAGAGCTGATGTTACTTCGCAGCGGTGATTGGATGATTTTGAACCAAAAGAAAAATGTACCTTTCCTTGGCTTGAATTGAAGTTATATCTGTTCAAGGCCTTATCTATATTCAGTGGAGGAGGAGGTGCAAGACTACCTCGATGTTGAATAGCTGCAGATTGTCTTGAGCAAAGGCGACTGCCAACGTTTGCGGACTCCTCGTTTTTCCGCGCATAAAGAAACTGAACGGCGACCTGATCGCAATTGGTGCCCCTCCTTTGTATTATGCTTGCGGATGTATAGGCCAACTCTTCAGATTGCAGAGGTCCCCTGCAAGATATAGGGGACGGGGCTATCGCGGGCAAGACACCATCCACAATATTGAATAGGTTGCAAATAGAAGGAAGCGAACAGCAATAATCTTCCATTGAGCGCGAATAAGGAGATAGGGCAGGCTGTCGGCAGGGATGTGTATGGCATGTCAAGCAGAGCCGAGGTGGGTTGCCGTTGTGGGCTGTCTCTGTATAGATGTATCTCAATTAACGGCTTGTTCGTGGCGACCAATGTACTGGCATGCCAGCTGGTAGTATTTTATACAAGGCTGAACTGCAGTGAGAGAAAGTTGGTTAGATGACGAGCAAACCGTATCAAGATGGTCATTGCGATAATAATGGGACTGGTGGGTGTCTTTGTGGCAGCCTTGGGCAGAGTTGATGGTACCGGCAAGATTCATCAGATCAGTATGATTAACTCGGTGAACGATTTGTAAGAGAATGAACCCAAAAAAAAGGGGGGCGGTTCAGGTATATTGCCCGTATTATCTGAGTAGAATTAAGATCGAGGGAGGATCTCAGACCGTCTTGCGACGACGAATAACCGGGGAATGCCGAGACATGTTTTCTGCGTTACCCATAAAGCATTTATATAGGAGAACGCCATTGTACCCAGTGTCGTGTCATGCGTTGAAGACTTCTGTGGTTTACAAAATGCTGTAAGGGCTGGTGCCGGAATTAGTGGCGTTAGTGAGACAATCGCCATCATCCATTTGAGTAAGGGTTTCTTCTGATGCTGGTAGCAAAGGTAACATGCAGCAAAGTCTTTATAGCGCCCGCCTGCTGTCGCCGTAGGCAATTGCCGTTATGTTCCTGCCCACTAACTAACCAAGGCAGATTGCGTTGTGGATAAGCCCCGACTAGCTGCGAAAGAATTTTGCTGAGCAACGCACAGTAGCAAATGATCTCCTTGCTCCGTTGCAGTAACACACGTGTCAAGAAGTCAAAAGTCAAAAAGCAATCACTACATATCGTCAAGGTTAGGGTTAAAGCATGTCGTTAAATGATCGGCCTATCTAAACAGCTCCCTGCACGTAGGCTAGTCTTCGCTCACCCAGTGATGAGCGGTTGCTCCCCATGAATCTTGCGGTCAATGAACTAACTGTGTTAATCCGCAATGAGACATGTGTCTAATCTGTGCGCGCGGGCTCCGACGGGCTGTTCTAATCACGGAGACAGCGAGCATGCACTAACTACGCAACTAGCTAACTAGTTAACTAACTGCTGAATGTGGTGCCTTTCGCGAGCTGAGTCAGAAGATGCATTTATTCACCACCGCGCCATCTTTTACGCCCGAAATGGAGATTTGCGTAATCTGACAAGCCAGTCTCCTCTGTCATAAACATGCGCCACAAACCCTTCACCGTGTATTTTTCAGCAATTCAATAATAACCTTGCATTATTACGTTTTACAGATGCCGGCGGCATCGCTCCACAACCGGCAGCTGATAAATGAGCAGCGTGCGACGCGTACCCAGTTTGTCCTTCTCTCAGACCAGGGAGAGCACCAAGAGAAATATATGCAGATCGCTCGCTCCCATGCTGCAAGTCACATACATGCGCGCAAGAAAGCAGATCGCCTAGCTCAACTAGAGATTCACCAATACCAGCCGAGCCGGTCAAACATTGAGGATGATACAACAACCGAAGTAGTCCCTCAAAGCCTGCGCACAACCCTTATTCAGCACCAAAACATGGGTCAGTTTCTGTCCCAGCCTTCACAATTGGCCTTGGAAAAGGATCCAGATCCACAGGGAGCCCTTACCTATAGCCGAAGAAATCCTATCCAAAGCTATGCGAGAAATATCTCGAGTATGGAGGGCTCTCTTATTGATCACTGTAAGCTTTTGTATCCGATGTCGCGCCTTCAATGAACGCCACGTTTTAATTTGGCTCTATACTATGACGAGATATGCTGATTGATTCAGATACCACCTATGTTATAGACAATGGATATGCAGTCGGCGCCCGTAGCCAAGACCTGCTCCTAATCCAGGGTGTTAAAGCCTATTGGCTACCCTGGATGCTCACTGATTCGGGCCTCATCGCTGCCGCATTGATGTCAGCCAGTCGCAGCTTGGCAACACTGTATCCAAATGACAGAAAGTTTCGCTTTTTAGCTCTGAAATATAAGAATGAATGCATCACCACAGCAAGATATGCATTACAGGACAAGGACCGTTGCATTGACGACTACACAATTGCATTAGCTCTAATGTTGGCAACAGAGGAAGTAAGCACTTTTATATGCAGCTGGCTGGCCATGGCAAGCAATAGCTGACTTTTACAACCTGATAGATTATCTGCGCTAATCAACTAGCATACCGCTCTCATGGGAACGGAATAATAAAGATGGTCTCCATGAGAGGTGGTACGAAAGGTCTAGGGCCACATGGCTTTATGGAGAAATTGCTTTTGAAGTGCGTGTACAACCCAATATACAGATTTGCTAGTGGGCCGGAAACTCTTTACTAGAAGCAGAACAATCACATGCTTAATGACACTGATCGGCAATGTGCAGGTGGTCTCCCCTCTTACTGTGCTATTTCAGGCACCGCAAAATCTCTCATTATGAAGACTTGCGCTGGATTAATAGACCAGATATGAAAGTTTTTTTGAGAGGATCGAAAGCTCGAACTGATTTGAAAAGAGGTGTGCTAAGGCAGATGCATGCCGGCATTAGTTTTCCAAACACAAGAATGTACCTGAAATAGTTCTTTTTAACAAGATCCTAAACAATGAAACGAAGTTCACCACCGGGCACATAATTTTTACCACTGTTAAACTTAGAGACTGTTACTTCTGCCAAAGTCTTGGGCGCGGAAGTCAGCAAAGCTTCGTACGGCGGCAGAAGTAGACCTCGCGCGAGTCTGCCCCAACACCTAAACTCAACAAGCATTGATCGAAGGCTACGAGTAATCTCAAAGTCTGTTATGATTATGACCTGATGGTATCCTTATACTTCCAGCAGCGATGACTGAGCGAGAGCAGTGGACGGCTAGCAATTCGTCGTTAAATTAATGGTCGCCTCTAGGCTTTCTCAACCCTGCGCCACATTCGTAGCTTTGGAGACTGGCAAAGATGATGATAAGACTACTAGAACCAGAAAACTCTGCTGACGTGGTATATTTTGACAGGGTGCTAATACAACTGTAACATGTAGATGGACTGATTCGTACTGGAGGGTGGCGACTGGCTCTGCCTTAACGAACAAGGCCCTTGCAAGGGGAGCTAGATCTAAGCAGCTCGAACCTGACTTTGCTACTGTAGGATGTCTTAAATATACCAGTAGTAGGGTTTTATTAATGACGAATGCAGAGTTTCATTCAGTTCTTTAGAATAGGGCGCTTTAGCTAAAAGGGAGTACTTGGATACTTATTCTCTTTAATCTAATAAAAAGGCTATAGGCCATGGAAGTATTGCTATACTAAAAAAAGGGAGATAAAAGTATTTGTCGCCGCCTCCGCTGCCAAAGTATGGCTTAGACTAAAAATAATCAGAGTAGATGCTAATAACCGTGTGGAGCCCCCAATTTCTGCTCCCTCACATTTATTAGTTGACTTTCCCGTTTCCTGCCGAAGGTGATTAGCAAATGCTAGTCTGGTGGTCCAATTAAATCCTGAATGTACCCGTGATTACCGATAGCCGTATTGTCAAGGCGGACCCAGAGACTCGGGCAGATCTTAACCTTGTCTCTTTGCAATTTCCTTGTCGAGAACTGACTGGTCCGACCAAATCTTGAGCTCATACCATTGAAGTCCATTTGTTCCTTGTCCCTTAACTTGAGCAGGTCCAGCAAGGAACGTCAGGGATCTGCGAACTGGTATGGTTGGCCCATTCAAGGGCGGCGAAAGTGAATAGACAATGTCGTGCTCAGTAAATATCCAATTACAGCCAGAAGATGCGCAAGCATTGGCATTGATTGCGTCCTGGGGATTGTTCGCACCCTCATCACCGCTGGCCTTGGTCACGGTGAATGGAATGACTCGATGAACATGCTGGTTGATGACTATTTTATTAAACGGTGCAAATGAGGCCTCAAGAGCGGCGGCAATATTAGCCCCTCCCACAACCTTGGTCCCGTCGCCGTTGTAAAACGTGCAATTTGGGGCATAGAAATCTGGGAACGAGTCCTTGAAGCTAAACGCCTCGAGAGAGTTGACAAATTTCTCAAAGAAACTGAGCGTCGGGTTGGCCCGGGTGCTCGCATCAAAGGGACCCGTGTGTGTCAGAACAGTTCCAGATGCCTGGGATGTAGTGTCTGGGATCACGGGCACTTGTGCAACGGTCGATGATGCAAAGCCGATAGAAGCGGCGACGACAGCCCTGTTCAAATACATAATGGAAAGGGAAAAGATGTATGTGTTGTCCTTTTTATCTGATTGAGTGTGTTTTGAGGTTATTCTCTCAGTGTAATGGTTGACACAGTCCATATATATATGTAAAAATTCAAATATTTGTCGGCTTGACCGGAATCAAATCAACATCTAATGAGTAAGATCATAAGCCGACAATTTGCCAAAACGACTAAAGTAAGTTGAGGCCCACCATTCATTTCTCGCCGTTCAACATCTTCTTTGCCCTAGTATCTAGGACGGAGACTTTCATGTGGTATCATTATCCGCAATGACGCGTATTCCTCTATCAGAGTGGCAAATTAATGTATTTTGTAGCTATTGAATCTTTCGACTAGCACAAATTTGAAACTAGAAACGGTGCTTGCATCATTTTGAGTAACCATGCTTGTTATTGCACTAACCCGGTATTAAACTGGGACCAGTAACGATGTATAAGCAGTTTCTATTCTATGAGAGACTGGGGCTAATCAGCCTCTTAGTGTGCTTGAATGCTGATAGGTCGAATGAAATTGCTGACCGGAGCTTTATGCTCCTGATACACTTGCACTGTCTAAATCAGGAAAGTTCAGTCTTCCCAATTAAGCAGGCAGTGTAATCAGGTATTTGAGTCTGAGAAGAAGCAGGAACTGCTGGCATAGTACTTCTTATCTGCGTGAATGTCATTGAAGCCAGGCTCGACCAGGCTCAACTAGTGCTTAACTCCGTAAACACAGGCGTACAAACAAGCCGCATAAATTAGCCGTTGATTCCAAAGTGGAAGTTGACTTCGAATTAATGATTCACGTGGTCTGCTTACTTCGTATGCCAAACGCTCCTAGCTGATTTGACCCGTAGTTTTACACTCTATTGTGATAGATATACTGGGCTTGCAGATTCCTTAAAAAAAATCAACAGTTTTTTTTATTAGTAGTGTGGTTACTGACGTTGAACTGATATAGGAAGCCCTAGGCTACGTAATAATCTTTCCGCTTTTACTTTCTGTTGCCTAAAATATACGATTTTCGTAGCGGTTGCCGAACCAAGGTGTCAAGATAAGTAGTCTGCGTCACTATGTATCTCTCAAACCTATTTTCCTGTTTTTAGTATCAAATCACCCGATGAAGGACACCTCGCGTAGGTAGCCTAGAAGAAGGTTAGCATAGCGACCGCAAACTCCAGAGTAATATATATTCGATTTTTAATATCCGGAATATATTATCGATTCCGATTTTAGTCATGGGCAGTCAAAATGACACCCGCCGCTATCCGGCGCTCCCTGCCTAACGAAGAACTTGAAAAGAACCGTGTAAGGCATATGTACTCACGGCAACTTGCTGCAAAATCCTCGACATTAAATGATGTTGGTAAATGCCTAAAAATATAATGCAGTAAATACCTATGGCGTAGACATGCTGCAAAGCCTCTCTCCAATCGTCCGTCTAACTTCCCTACTTCGGCAATTCCCTCTGATCCCTGGCTATTGCCTCTTTAGCGTGTTGTTAAAAGAACTTTGCTGACCGCTTATTTTGATAATCCATTAAGTTTTTCTAAAATGCTTATTTGGCGTGGTGTGGTGCACGCCTTTTCCTTCATCACAATACCAATGTCTCTAATGGCCTATTTGAAGGCTTGCACTTTCCTGTCTACTCTCTAGACTATTCTTTTAGACAACTAAGCTATTGCTATTGTTTTAGCGCTTCTCTGATGTCTGACTTGGATTGCAAAAAAACCCAGGCTAATAATGTAGCCTTCGTCGCTGATCTGGGACTCGATGCGGATGCTGGGCAGTTTAGCCCACTTTGCACGATCTGTCGGCATCTTGAGCTAGCATTCAACTTTAAAACATGTAGACCTCTACACGATACCAAGTGCTGAACCTATTTTGAGCAGCTTTAATCCATATTTGTGTACAGTGCAGGCCGAAATAAACGATCAAAGAATGTTTGTATAGTTCCTTTCGCACAAGCCACTGTGGCTAGGTAGTAGAGTTGCGCACTATGGACAGCAAGTATTAGCATAATCTAGCTAGGGCAATAAAGAGCAAGGCTTAAAGAAAGGAAATAAAAAAAGGCTATATTATACCATAGTATTCCCCTAAATATATATATATTAACGTAGTTCACATACAAGCGGGCCACACGGGCGAGTGGGCCACCTCTCATGACCTTAGGGTATACAGCCAACCATAACAAAATAAAATAAAATAGAATTAATGAAATCTAATTAGAATCCTCTAAAGAAGTGATTTCTACTTCGTTATCACATGTTCTAGAATTATGGCCAATTTCGCCACAATTACCACATCGCCGGCGGCGTGATTTATTGCGTTTTGGCTGACCAGAACCCTTAGTTTTAGCGCGTTTTTTCCTAACCTTAACCTATAATTAAGTAGCTAAATTTTTTCTATTTTCTAGAGTAAGAGATTCTCTAGTCTACAAACGCTTTTTTTTAACGCGTTGACGCCAGGAAAGTCGTTCATTTGCCGCCTCTAGGTGCTTAACTCGGTCTTACAAAAGGACCATCTATTGCAGAGCTTTTATTGTGCACTTTAACATTTACATTAAACTCTTAATAATTTCTATTAGCGAGCTACTCTAATAGCTTCTTATCCTCTTCTTAATATATTCTATATAAGATAAAGCCTCTATTAGGTTATTAGGCGTTCGCAGAAGCCAGGGAAGGGCCAGTCTATTAAAGGTCCCTAGAGGCAAAGGCGTCTATAACATTACATCTAATTATAAAATAACATAACTTAGATTAAAAGGCCGAAGTCTAACACCATGGAAACCTATAAGGGCATTTTTTTTTATTATAGTAGCATTATATGCACTATAAAATGCAGGTAGAAATTCCTCCTTAGTAATATATATTACACAGGCTTATATTAGATCACTAATAGCTTAACCATATACCCATTTTAATAGCCGAAAATAAGCGACATCTAATAGCTAAAGCATATATAATAAATAAGTAAGTATATATAATATAATAATAGAGTTTGCCTTATAATATGACTTAAATTCCACTAACTAGTGGCTTTTATGTCTATTAAGGATTAAGAGGCAATAGTGGCTAGAATTTCGCGGTTTTATATTATTATTAAAATATTTTAGCCAATCTAAGCCCTTTTTATTTATCATCTAGCTATTTTCTAATATAAAAATAGCCTAGGTATAAGGTAATAGGCTATTTTCATACCAAGATAAGAGGTGGGTTTTAGCAGCAATAATAATATATAGCGGGATAATACCACCAGTCGCACTAATGCACTAAATAACTATCGTCTATGTCTAATTTCCTAGTTATATTTTTCGACCTTTTTAACGCTTTTCTAATCCTATAACCACTATTTCTAAGCTTATTACGCCCATTATAAAGCCAGTCTCATTAAAGTTATAGATATTCATATCTTATATATTATATTTTATAATTATATTCTCTATAAGCCAAAACCAGCCTTTAAATATCTTTAGATCTTTACATTAGGCTCTTTAATAGTTAATCTAATGCAATAAACGCGTAATAACTTCTAGGTGTTGTCTGATGAAGCTCGTAACCTAGTTCCTTCCAACTAGAATGCCATGTCGCAGCTCTAATAAGCGATTTACTATAACTTCCACGTCACACAGGTGAGGCGGCTAAGAACAAGAATCTAGATTAAGGATATATTGAATAACTAGATCCTCCTCTTCTTTTTTTAATTTCTAACCGTTTGGGCTTATATTGGCTCGGCTTAGTATATTTCGTCGACAACGCTCGAGTGTTGTTCAGGGCACGTTATAGATTCAAGCAGCGCCTCGAATGCTTAATTTCAGGTCTTTTTTTAAAGCTTCGACAGCTAAGAGAACATTTGCTTCATTTAATATAGAACCCATTTTCTGTTGTTAAGTTATTAAGGTTAGAAGGTATTCAATTAAAAAAAAACGCGAAGTGGCCCACTCGCCCGTGTAGCCCGCTCATATGTGAACTACGTTATATATATTATAAGAATAATAAATTTTAAAGTATTTAATTTTTAATATCCTATATTAGTAATTACCTATTAATAAAATACTAGTTATATATATATAATATTAGTAGTAAGTTACTAACTTTCTTGCCTTTATTTTCCCTTATATTAAAATTTCCTTTTATAACTTTATTTATTTTATTAAATTATTATTAATAGAAATAGGTAGAAATATATAAATACTAATAGCTATTATATAAATGCCTTTCCTTTAATTAGTATAGTTAAAGAAAAAGATATAAAGGAAGTAGGTATACCTAGTTAGAAATAGGTACTAGGCGACCCCCTAGCTTAGAAACCTAATTTAAAACTATAGGCTTTAGATTTTATATATATAATAAACTAAAATCGGTCTATCTTAAAAGACGGTTATATCTTTAAGAAGAGAAGAAAAAAAATACTATAATAGACTTAGCTGGCCTCGCCAGCATAGAAGATGGTAGTTACCAGGAGGTGCCCACTCCCCACCTACAGAGTCGGGAGAACAGTGCTACCCCATCAAGCCAAATCCAGCCACAGTTAGCAGGACTACCATTTCTCCTAATAGACAAATAGAACCCTCTTAAGTCCTATAAGACAGTCCCCCTAAAATAGATTTATTTTACCATTAAATAGAAGCTTATATTACTAAAGACCTATTAGACTAAACTTATAAGTAATATAAAATAAAATATTATTATTATACTAAGTGACTTCTAGTAGCTAAAGCTAAAATCAAAAGTCAATATAGCAATCTAAAAAAAGTTACCTAATACTAAGTATACCCTTAATAAAGCATATATTACTATAAATATAAATAATCAATCTAAAGACAATCTTAAACTAGCATTTAAGGATTATATTATTAAGTAGCCTAATATTAAAAAATAACTAGTATAATAGAGTCCACTCTACTATACTAGAAAGAGGCTAAAAGTCAAAATCGAATTCACCTATATAGAAACTAAGAGCACTTTAAAAGAGGTTAATAGCTAGAAGGGAGCAAAATCACAGCATTAGGAATTAGCAGTAGAAGTAGAGAAGGAGAAGGCCACTAGCATCTCTTAGGCATAGAGAACTATCTTTCCTATTTTTACTTATTTATAAACCAACTATAATATTAGCCTATAGTATATATATAACTAGAAAATAGAAAAGCGCGTTTAAGTTAAAATAGATTATTTATAGCTATTAAAGGATTTTATTAAGACTAGTGGGAAGATTAAGTTATATAATGATATACCTAGGCATATCTATAATCTTATTATATAGCGCGCTAAAATAAGCACTAAGAGGAAGAGGGTGTCACAGGCCCAGGCCTGGC